>JAQQZR010000003.1:5923010-5944818 GCA_030068235.1 Notoglanidium macrostoma
GTGTGTGTGTGTTTGTGTGTGTGTGTGTGTGTGTGTGTGTGTGTGTGTGTGTGTGTGTGTGTGTGTGTGTGTGTATGGGAGGGAAAGAAAGGTCTTTTGTCTTATCTTCTCTTGTTCTACCCTTCATTCTGAGATATGTTGAAGGAGAAATACAATAAGCTTCCCTTTTCCCAAAACAAATTTGTTGTCAATTCAGCCGTAACCTATTGGTAGGCCTGTTCATAACTTTCTTTCATTTCTATTTCTATCTCTATTTTTCCACATTGATTTGAATTAATGTGAATTAAATGTCATTTGAACTAATTAATTTTAAATTAAAAATTCTCCTTTTTTTTTTACCTTTTTTCTGAGTTTTATGTAAAAACTCTCAAAGTTTTCAGTAAAAAATCAGAGTTTTCAGTAAAAATTATTAGGGTTAAAATTTGCTTAATCTTAGTCTAAGTCTTGGTAAGTAGCTTTCCTGAAATGTGCTATCAAATTAGGATTACTCATAATCCATTATCATAATTTTTTATCAAAGCCTGCTTCCTCTGAAATGGGCTTCATATTAAAATCGCCCACACCTATTATGTGATTATGAGATTGATGAGATTGTGAGCGTGATTATGGAGAGTTAATATCACAAGCCACTGATGCATTATTTTTACTTATCATTTATGTATTACTGTAGTATGTAGTGTCAACCATCAACCATTGTTTTAGCTTAATGTCTCAGATAACTGTTTTGTTGGCCATATAGTGCAGTTTACTGGGGTACATTATGTTATTCTTGCCACCAGTTATGGTTGGTCATGATATTATATAGGCTAAAATCTAATATCTATTAATGGTACAACAATTAAACCACAACGTATTACATCGCAAGGTGCCATCAATGGCAATTTGTAATTTCAAATTTTTTTAAGTGTGTTTCATGTCCACATGGCATTGTGTCTTGTTTCCTTCTAATACCAAATAAACATAAATTATAAAAAGAAAAGTTGTAACCCTTTTCATTCAGACAAACAAGAAACAATGAATTTATGATTGTGTCATCTGTTTTTTTGTGGGTTTTTCTTTTTTTTTCTGGGCAATGTGTGCTTAAACTGTCTACTTTTAGTAATTTGTAGCCAAGAACAGCTTACTTTTATATGAAGAGGCCATTTGACCAAAATTGTTGAACTACGTTTACTCACCATTAGCTATCTACATAACCAACTAATCAATCTAATAGCCTTTAAATACATGACTTTGATGATGTACAGTACATATTGTGCTAACTGGCTCATATAATAATAATGTAATGGTGTTTAAAAGTTTACCCATTGGAAATTGGTGAAAGGAAATGTGTGCATACAGAGCTACAGCAAGCCAATCACATTACAGCCTTCAGGATTCAGAAGCTGGTGCCTAAAAAGTGTACAAAATATTAGTCTGTCCATAAGCCGAGTGTTATACTCTATTTTATAATGTACTAATTTGCTTATTTATTAAATAAACCAGGAGAATGGTTTGATCTACTATATAGTACGTAGCTCACCATTTTGAACACATACATATTACATTTTCAAAGCGCCTTGTCAGTGACAGATTTGATTATGGTGTGAGATTTATAAAAAGAAAAAAAAAGTGCTATAAATCTGCTTCTGCCTTTGTTTCTGACAAGATGTGAAGAAATGTCATGAGTCCTGTGGAGTGTCATTTTGTGTGGACACTTGACATTTTAGTGAGTGATTAGTTAGGAAGATGTCTTACTTGGGTAATATGAGTTACAAATCTTATTATGGAAGATTTCTAAGATACATAATAGCCATATTCTTAGTTTCCACCTTGTACTTTATTATATATGGGTACAAATGATACATTATTCACAACATTAGATTAAGAATGAATTAGTTCACAATATGGTGGTCTGGAAAAACCTATCAGGTGATGCAGTGACTGAATTCTGGGAGGCCAAAATGACAAAAACATGAGATTTTGACCAAAATTGTCTTTTCTGCTTATAAGAAAAAGCAGAAAGAAAGCCTTTATTGCCACATATATGTTTTTTTTCTTTGCATACCCCAGCATGTTAGGAAGTTAGGTTTAGAGTGCAGGGTCAGCTGTGATATGGTGCCCCTGGATTTTGCTCAAGGGCTTGGCAGTAGTTGGTTGTTGGTGATGAGGCTTAACCTATAATCTTCTGATCATCTTCTGGCAGGTTTAAAGGTTTTCATGGTCATATTTATAAATTTTATATCATATTTATTATGTGAAATTAAATATTAATTTAAAAAATGCCATTTGCTTTAAGACAATTGGTGTGTTGATGTACTTCAGTGTTATTGAAATGGAATCTTTATGTAATATTCTACTTTTTCACATTTGGATATAACTAAATGCTTCACTTTTGGTGTATGACATATATTTACATTTTGAAATATGTTGCACAATATTTCATTTCTGTAGTTTTCAAAACTATCAAAATTTCACCAGATGAAACGTTTTCCCTTACCACTACACATTTGAGAATAGAAGTTTTGATTTGTCTAAGAAAAATAGGAACATAGAATAGAAATGGAATATGAGATGGAATACAGTTGAATATGGGCTCACCAATTGTATGTTCTCTTTACATATAATATACAACATAAAATATTCTAAGATATTAACAATCCAGGCTGATAGGCTACAGTTGAACATGCAACTAATTAGTTTTGGGAAAGGGATGCCTGTTGCATTCTTCCAACATTTCTCAGAATGAAAGAAAAAAAAAGAAAATAAGATGAGATACTCACATATATCTCTACTCTCCGTCACACCTGGGGCCAATTTAGAGTAGATAATAAAAGTACAGACATGTTTCTAGGAGGGGGAGGAAAACCCAAGGTAACAAACATTGACATGGGGAGAACATGTGAAACTGTTAAGTTTTTAAGCCAAATAATAAAAAAAGGATTGCCTGATGTGATACCGGTGCCAGATTCTGACACACTTCTACTGCTGTACCAAATAATGAACATGTTCTACAATATATAAAGCATTTTTATAATTGGCAAATTGCAGTGGTATAAGAAGAATAAAAGACTTCAGGACATGCTTTTTTGGAAAATAATCAAATTCAAGGTGGTATCAGAACCTCCATTTGATGTCAGGCTGTATAGCGGGAACCTGGCAGTATTTTCCCATAACATGCTAACATACATTTCAGTATTAATGGATATTTCAGGAACATTTTCTTGTCACTTCAGTGTGTTATGTGAAACATGGCCTTGGCTCACACAAAAGGCCCGTTATGTACTATAGTGCACAGGTGGAGTAGTGAATAACTCAAGTTACTGAAAGCCTTTTTCTAATACAAATGTGGACAGGTCTGGGGAGTCTGAAACAGTGACCTTGAAATTTATAAATACATATACACACAACAGCACTACTGCATTCACACTTGGAAAAAGGTCACTTCATCATACATTCAGTAGGGTTTATTTCACCATCTTTTCTTCTCATCCTTCAAAATCTGTGCAAATTTTGTATATTACTATTTTAGCATAACATTTTGTTAAATGTGCGGGAAAATGAGGGGAAAAAACATCATCTCTTCTGCCAGATTCGTCACATCTGCATTATTGAATTTTTGGGTTAGTAAAGATTATATGAGTAAAATAAAAGCATCCTATGCTACTAGTGGTTGCGAGGTTTCTGTGCTGAATGATTATTGTACATGGAAACAATCATAAAAATGACTCCACCAGCTTGGTGTCACCCTGAGCTATGTACAAAATCGACCTTTAGTTAACATATACCTTATAATTCCATAGCTGTCTAGAAACGGAAGGTAAGAAAAGCTATTTAGTTAACAATATATAGTCATAGTTGAGTTCTGTTGTTTTTCAAAACTATTCTAGAAACATTGAAACAGTGTTAACTGTGACAGTGAGAGTGGCCAATGACTGATTGTGAAGCAGGGGAAGAGTGATGGAGAATGAGCAGGTAATGAGTGAGTGGCTACACCTGTGTGCAGTTAATGAAAGCTTATTTATATGATCTATGTGTTGCAGTGAGAGAACAATGCAGAAAATTTTTCTATGTTGCGTTTTGAGGGATTTTTTTTTTTATGTTAATACAATTTGTACCAAAGATAATAAAGTACAATTCAACAGTGCCTCTTTCTGACAAAGCTTGTCTCTAGTGACCTCATTCCCCTTCATACCTACCAAGGTATTGCACTAACTTGTCATACTTTATAAATGGCTTTATAAATACTGATCACTGATGCCGAACATTATTGGCACCTTCAAATCAAGCTTTTTAAAGATTTCTATCTAAACAATTCATGAAATTCTAAATGGATTTACATGTACAGAATTTGGCAGATACTCATATAAAGAGTGATGAACACAAGTGCCTTAGAGCTTTTACCAAAAAAGTATTCACAGTACAGATAGGTCAGGGTTGAAGAGTGGTATCAAGTTAAAACCCTGTTACAGATGAGTTAGAATTACAAGAAAAAACATAAAATTTTTTAAGGTAGGTATTCAGTCTTCATTTGAAGACAGCCAGTGACTCAGCCGTTCAGACAGCCAGGGGACGTCTGTTCCACCACCTGGATTCCAGGACAGAGTCTTGATGCAGGTATTCATTGTACTTTGATGGATGGTGAGTCCAGTTGAGTCATGCTAGAGGCTTTGGGATTCAGATTTGATGAGAATTGAAATACGATTACATTCATGTTTCTTCACATGGGACTTGACTAGACAATTTCACGTGTTTTGTTTCTTCCTATCAGACATTTGTAACAAGAACAAAAACATGGGGAAAAAGTAAAATTAACTAGAACATACCAGTGTCTGAAACCTTAAAGAGATTATCTATATCCTTTCTTTCTTTAAAAACTCTTTAGTTTCCATTGCTGTTGTCAGCAACAAACATGTTCAGGCTAATTAAATTTTACAGAAAATATTGTGTACATTATCTACAGTCCAAACATTTTAAAGATATAATTTAGATCTTTTTTGTCTAGTTGCATGAACAACAACTATGAAAATATAAGATTAAGATTCATTGTAACTTTTACTGAATAAATCTTGATTTGGCTTTTGTAATTAAATGTGTCCCTTTTGTGAGGAAGAAAAAGGCATGCAATGGTAGGATAGTGTCAAATGTTCCCACAATCAGCCAGTCCTCACAAAAATACAAAACAAAAAAAAATAAAAATACAAAAATAGTGTTTTAGAGATCTAATTTGATAAATGAGGTAAATATTTATTTTTGATAACTGAGATTAAGGTTCAAGTTAGGTTTAGTCATACACCTAACAGTATGTAACAGTTATAGAGGTGTACAGTAATTATTATGCTAATGGAAGGTCCTTACAAAGTGTGTGCATGTGCGTGTGTGCATGTGTGTGTGTGTGTGTGTGTGTGTGTGTGTGTGTGTGTGTGTGTCAAGTATGTTGAATTATTAGTGCATGATTATTTCTACTGTATGCACCTTTGACAGCTTGTGTTTTTGCTTTGTGTATGTGTTTATGTGCTTTAAACTTCACAGAACTGTGTTCTGGATGACTGTAATCACATCATTAAGCAAATGCTGAGTGCCCAGAACTGTAAGTATGATTTATTAAGAATAGAATAATAGCACAGACCTGTACATTAGTCATACAAAATTACAAACAGAATATATACACGAAATAAAATTATCTAATAACATTTTAATTGTGCTGCATTTTGCTCTTCCATGTGCACCTACTGTCCTAATCCACCCTCCCATTGTACCTCCACACAATCTCTCTCTCTCTCTCTCTCTCTCTCTCTCTCTCTCTCTCACACACACACACACACACACACACATTATTCTCAGCATTTCCTGTGCACCCTAACAGTCATATTCTTTTATATTTTTTAAATACAATATTGATGTTGTGGACTGAAGGGCTCGCCATGTAGTAAGCCGAAATGCCCGGGGCACTTCTCTTGATCACAGACCTTCTGGATCCTCTGGAATCAGCAGGGGCAAGAATATCATTATAATCAAGCACAGCTGTACACTCAGCTCTGTAATACTCTCTCTCTCTCTCTCTCTCTCTATCATACACACACACACACACCCACACACACACACACACACACACACACACACACACACACAGAGTGCATGGGGGTGTTATGATACACAGACTGAAAAAGAGAGTGTGGTGCATCTGCATACTTTGTCTATTCTCTCCTTTTTGTCTTCTTTCCTCTCTTCTTCTCTCCTCTTCTACTTTTGCCTTGAATGACTTGTTTCTCTCCTAGCAAAGTGGTTACAATTCTGCTAAAACCGGAAGGCTGTTAATCCAAATTGCAAACCCATCAAAGAGACATTATGGGACCTTAAGCAAGATCTTTACACTCTATACTTGGATTGTGTTCCGCTTCACTCATTAGCATAGATGAGTGATAGTACGTTATATTTAATGCTAAATTTGCTTTAAATTTACTTTAGATTTAATCAAGTAACCATTTAAATTAATGTTTTTGGAGACAATTATATACAATTAGACAGCAGAAGAAGGCCCAGAGCACTTTTATTGTCACATATGGAAGTACATTTCAGTACAGTGAAATTCTTTCCTTCACATATCCTAGAGTATGTAAAGGATGTTGTAGAGGATTTTTTTTTTTGCCTTTACTTACTCACAACTGATAAAACATTCATGATAAACGGCCATTGTTATACCCTGTGTTCTATTCTGTATATTAAATATTGCACCTTGAAACACTCATATATTTATCCACCCCCCTTTATCTTACACATCCCCTTACTTTCCCTCCATTTTAAAGGTTCACTATGTAGGATTTAGGGTGGATCTATTAGCAGAAATGGAAAATAGTATTCATTAGTATGTTTTCATTAGTGTATACCTGTAACTATGAATCAGTGTGTTTTCGTAAGCTTAGAATGAGCCCTTTATATCTACATAGGGAGCAGGTCCACCTCTACAGGGATACCATATTTCACCACTACAGCATCCCAGAGCGGAGAAACCTCTAGAGAGAGCCGTCCATGATTTGTATTTTTACAAGTGGCAACATGACTCCAGAGGGAAGCACTGAAAGGAAGCTGAAGAAGAAGAAGAAAGGAAAACGAGTAAGAAGAGAGAAGAGGAATCAGTGCTCGCTGGTTCTGGCTAACAAGTTTCAGAACCCAAATTTTGACAAAATGGAGAATCATTCTTATTATTTTGCATGAAAAAAGAAAGGCCGTGTGAATGTCAGTACTTGAAAGTACGCTACAGGCAACTGATGGCGACTGCATACAGGGCCGGGCAGGCAATTGCAGGCAATTGCCCAGGGCCAAGCTGAAAGGGGGCCCATGAGAATGGCTGATTATGTATTTAAACCACAGCAATGACAACTGTGTGAGCACCCCTTTAAATTCTATGATCGGTCACATGCAAGAAACTGCAACGACACTGTCGTCGAATCCCCCTAATGAGGCCCCACGCACTAGCTTGCTGCCAGCCTGCCAAAAGATTTGTGATGTCAGAGCAGCAACATATGAATCATGAAGCTCACCTATGCTTCAGGGAGTCAGAAGAGAATGCGAAGGCAAGAGGAGGAGGGAAAAAAAACGAGACAGTGGTAAGTGAGAATCTGTTACATTGAATAAATTTGTCATGCCAAGGGTTTAATTTGTAGCAGGCTAGCAGCAGAAATATGGGTTGGTTGTCAATCAATGCTAACAATAACAGCTAGTTATCGGTAGACTTTCTGTCACATGTGAACAGCAGATGATATATAGCTCTCCTGCTTGTACAAGTCAATGTAAGAAACATTAACGGTAGGATGTTGCCAATAGCTAGGGGTTAAGGATTTTTCATATCTTAAAAGCATTGGTGATTGTAAACTGTGCTTAAACTGTTCTCTCAACTGATAAATAAGAAATATAATGTTAGCTTCTGTCCAATTCATGTACAAATGGCAGATATGCTTAATGCTTCCAATGTGCTATGTATGTAGGCTAAAACTAAGTAAGTGATTTAAACATAAATAAAGCTAGGATGTTGCCATTTGGCTAAATGAATTTTTATTTGACTAAATGGTGGTGGGGAGGGTTGCATTCAAATGTTACTATGATGTAGGTGTATGCAATTTCTAAAAATAATCTTGTCAATAAAAAACATTCAAAGATTGGAATCATGTGTCTATGATGTGGTTCCTTAAGGGGTTAGGGCTGGGTTCAATGTAGGGCCCTCCAGTTCCCTTTTACCTGGACCCCCAAAGTGTCTTGAAACATCCCTGAATATACGTTCTAATACACGCTTGGAGAGGGAGGGTTGGGGGGGGGGGCATTTAGGTGATTGCATTAAACTGAATCCTACATAGTGGGCCTTTAAAAGCACTGGCAGACTTTATGAATGTAAGCAGTTGTAGAAGTAATAATACAACAACAACAACCATCTAAGTGTTTCATAACCTGAACCCTTTAGCTTCTCACTCATGTTTTGTTTTGTTTTGTCCATTAATGCTTGACATACAGTATGCTGTCATCACAGGTGTCAGTGTAAGTGTAAGTTTATGTTTGAGTTTGATCCTGAGCTTAGATGCTATCTGTTTGGAGTTTTATGTGTTTCTTCTGTGCTTGTGTGGGTTTCCTCCAATTAACTCCTACCTCCTAAAATATGCCAGTAAGAGGATTCCATCCATCCATCCCTTATCTATAACACATATCTGTTAACCTCATGAGACCACATTTTCTCCCAGCTACATTGTGTATATTCTTGTAAGATCCTCAAATGAGGACCATTGGGTATTTCTCTGTTGCCAACTTCTGGAGTGAGGAGAAATTACAAGGCATACAGCATTAGAGTTTGGGTCTCAGGAGGTTAAGGGTCACAAGGAAACTGGAGCCGATCCCAGCTGACTTCAGGCGAGAGGTAGGGTACACCCTGAGCAGGTTGACAATCTTTTGCAGGGCTAACACAGAGACGAACAACCATTCACACTCACATTCACACTTACGAGTAAATTAGAGCATCCCGTTGACTTAAACTGCATGTATTTGGGCTGTTGGAGGAAACCAGAGTCAGTAGGTGGACTGGCTATGCTGACCTAGTGCCCAGATGTGGACATGTGTGTGCATGTTGACCTGCAATGGACTGGTGTCCCATCCAGGGTGTATTCCTTGAATTGGCTCTGGATCCACTGTGACCCTTACAAGAATAAAGTGCTGAAGATGAATGAATGAATGAAGGAATCTTGGTTACATGTACACTAATAAGATTATTGGTGTGCATGTAAACAGTTTAGCGTGTGTGGTTGTTTGTCTGTGTTGGCCCTGTGGTGGACTGGCGACCTGCCCAGGGTGTACCCCGCCTCTCGCCCGAAGATGCTGGGATTAGCGGTAATAGATAATGGATGGATGGATGGATGTAAACAGTTTGCACTCTGAAACAGGCTGGGTATAAAAATAGCCCTGGATGTTTTTTGAACTTCAGATCTACCTGTCAGAATCCACTGAGCAATACGCCACCATCCATTCAGCCCATCTTACAAGAGATTTAATAAATGAAAGTAACTATACAGTATGTTTAGTTTCAATTTGTGGAGCAGGAATTCAAGCCATTATAAGTAATTACTGAACAATATTCATTGATTAAAGGAGAACTGTAATAGCTTAGAGTACTAACTAACATGGAAAATGTGTTTCATTCAGAAGGTAGAAGCTGGCTAAAAGGAAAACATGTTGGCTTGTACTGTGTTGTACTGAAACTTTAACTCCTATTATAGCAGGAAACTTTATTTGAAATATAAATGATTAGTAAACGATAAGTAAATTATTAACATAAAATATTATATCAATATCAATAGTGTAGCATTTTTGTCTCACATCTCCTGGATTCCCAGTTCTGTCCTGAGCTCTGGACACTGTCCATGTGGATTTCTTCCTGGTTCTCCAGTTTCCTCCCACCTCCAAAAATACGTCAGTTGGTGAACTGCTGACTCTAAGTGTAAATGATTGTATGAATGTGTGTGTAATGGACTATGATCCCATTCAGGGTGTATTCCCACCTCATTTCCAGCCTCATATTCCTGGGACAGGCCCTGGATCCATCATGGTCCTGACCAGGATAAGTCAGTTACTGAAGATACTTCAAATAAAGCAGTTAAGCATTGACAATATACATATACAACATATTCAATTTCATGTTTCAAGACTTTTTTATTTTACCATTAAAGTGTTGCATGTCCTAAACTGAAGCCTGATAATAAGCATAAAAAATAATGCAGAATTCTACACACACACACACACATATATATATATATATATATAGCAATATAGAATATAGGATATTTTATATTATATAAAATATCATAAAGAATAATATGTAAGGGGAAAAAACAACAGGGAGCTTCACATCTCATCACTTTAAGGTCAAAATCAAAATTTTCTGTTCTTTTCAATTTAAGACATTTTCTTATTTTTCCTGAAACCTTTGTCCTGTATGACATAAATGTACATGAATGCACATATGTAGGATAAGGTATCTTGAGAACATGCCATCCTTGTTCTTTTTCGTAATCTTTTTATGCCTTACTCATGCAAAATGCTTAGCTTTTCTTTTTTTAACTTACGTAAATGTTCTATGTGTTTATCTATAACCTTGGAAATGTACCCTGACATATGTATCTTTATGTATAAATATGTCTAGATTTCCTGTAGTAAACTTAGACAGAGTTCTAAACCCAACCTTGTGTCTGTTTGCTCATTCTCCAAGCGAGCTTGTCATACAGAATACAGAGAGAGAGAAAAGGTTGCTTACAATCACCTTGGCAGGGACACTTTAACACACACTTTAACCATTTATAGTTACCTTTAATGTTGTGGAATGTCTGCATGTTTCTGTTATCACTTATGTCATAGCAGCTATAAACTGTCATTCTGTCACCAGTCTTTCTGTTTTCTCTTTTTTGAAGTTAATAAGATAAAAGAAAGAAAGAAAGAAAAACTTGTCATCTTATTGATAAACTGGACAGCACAAAGCCTTCTGTCCTGAAGACTTCCCCTTAGTGACAATTACAAAGCCCTGACACTGGAGACTTCATAAGTGTTAAATAAATATTTCCTAACAAAAAATGTCACCAATAATTTGTTTTTGTTTATTAAATAACAATAAATTTTCCTAGATTATGTGGCATGTCTGCCATACAACTCCCTCTAAATGAGCTGTAACTATCGGAAGAATAACCTGTAAGACCAAGAGCATTAATATTAAACCTTTCATTTTTGTTATAACCAGAACTATATTCAGATCTGGAATGCCATAGAAAATTAATCAACATCTTCAGATTCAAGGATTCAACTGTACTGTGGTATAAATATAGTTTGCATCTACACAGTTGTCAAGCAATCAGCTAAGAAAATTCAAAGTAGTCTAGTTGGCTTGGTTGCCATGGCTGCAATTAAAACGGCAAGCCTTATAGATGTGAATATTTTTAGGTTCAAATATATGTCATACTTAATCTCCTTATCAGGGTGAAACTTCTTACTTTCATGATAAATAACCAAAGAACAGCATACATCAGTTCTGAAATTTGGATTACTTCTTTTCTTACTCATCATTTTCAACATTGTATTAATGAGAAATCGAGCATTGAAATAGCAGAGGCAGCAAAAGTTGGACTCAAAGTTCCATAACTCAATGCAGCTATACGATGCAGTTGCACTGAGTCATGGCAGAGACTTGGCTTGGCTAGTTAGAGATCTACAAAATATACAAGACTATCTACAAGATTATCCTGATAAATGACTCATTTATGAATGATTCTTTATCATCGTCAAAACAGTAATGGGACAATTGGCAGTTTTGGATAACTGCGGACATCTCTGGAACAACTGAAAAAATCCATCACTTGTGTGAATCCGTAGTTATTTTTCCCCCCCCACAGAGTGATAACTGAAGCTATGTTTAGATCCAGGGATTCCTCTCGATCTGGTCTCGTTTGTAGAAAGGCTCGACGTTTCCTATCGCACCTCGCCCACTTACCTCTCATGCTTATCATGGAGCCACATGGCGCCATCGCTGGAGTTCCAACGGCTCTTCACAGAGTGTGCATTTGTGTGTGTGTATATGTGTTTCAACACATCACTGACTTCAAGTAACCTGTGCTCTTTGCTGCATGCTTTGATCCAGACAACAGAGGTTCAAACAGCAATGACACACAGTGGCCTCGAGACAGAGAGATGTATAGAGAGAAGACCACAGAAAGAAACCAAACACTTTCCTACGTTTATCAAGCTACCTCCTGTGACAACCTCAGCCACAGAGATGAGAAGAAACACCTTTCCATGTATTGCTTTTTTTCCTTTAAGCACCTTACAAAACCTTTGTAAACAATGTTTTATATAGCACATTTTAAGCTGCTGAAAAGAAGTGTCCTATTTTGAGCTTTGGAAATTATAGATCTTTCATCTTGGACTGTTCGGTCTTTCTTTTCTTCCTCCTGCTTACTACCATTTTAAGTCTGTGCACTGTTAAGGTGAAAACGTTTTGAGGTCGTCGCTGTAGGGGAGGAATTTTTTTTAACACTTTATGCTGTGAGGAACCACAGAGATGCCACATGGTGTCAAAGTGTTTCGTAGCAGTGCCAGTCCTAGCCTAGCAGAATTATGTTTCCCCCTACCTGCACCATATACATAAACATTGTACCACAGTAACACCTACGGAAAATGCTTTTTAACCCAGAATCAGAATTTCCTGTACTTGTGAGGCTCACCGTGAACACAAAGAGCAGCAGCTCTCAAACTTTCACGCTACATCCTGACCAAGTTGACCCCATATTTACAGGTGCATAACGGCATCAATATTTAATAATAAGCGAAAGAATGGATAATAATTGGAACAGCCATAACAGTGTTGTGGAGAATACCAATATAATATAATAGATCAACATTCAAATGCATTTACAGATTGCAACAAAATTACACAACAGCCAGAGAATTTAAAGCGTGAGTGAGGGTGAGGAAGACACACAGGTTCAGAGACATTATTATCAAAAGGGGAAATACAAGTGAATATTTACAGTGATATTAAAATGCCTGCATCAAGTTTAATCATACTTAAAAATAATTTAACCCAATTATCATCATTAGAACACTCATAGTCTAACAATTTTGACTGAAAGAGATGGCAAAACACACTCAACATTCTTATCCAAACATTCAGCAAAATAGCAAAACCCAGAAAAAAAAAATAATGGTGCACAGCGTAAGAACAAACTAAATTTTGAAGGCAAAGACAGGGTTAGGCCCTACACAATGACAGATTTATAGTGACATTAAATATTCATCAAGCGTAATAATACATAAAAAATAATGCATCACAGTTTAGAATCTTTAGATCACTCGAAGGCTACCAAATTCTCTTAAGAGAGAACGCAACAAGATGCGCTTGACATTTAGTACTGCAACAATGTTACAACAAATTGCAACAAAGCCATGCATGGCATGAGTCATGGAACAAAGAGGATGTATGAGGATGGCCAGGAAACTTGGCCGGTATAGAAACAGATATGTCGTTTTAGGAAAAAGTGGAAAAATAGAAGATTTAAAATTGAAGGATGGAAAAGTCTACCAAAGTGGATCAGTCACTGTTGCTGAGGGTAAATTCCCCAGCTAGCTGAGAGAGAGAGAGAGAGAGAGAGAGAGAGAGAGATGGTCATGAGTATGTATGTGCAGGCAACAAGAAAATAATTATTAAGCCTACTGGCCAATAGCCACAGTAATATCAATGGATAAATGGCAACGCTTACCCATGCTCATGCGAGTGCTGCAACTCTGCATAAAGCTCACTGATGTTGGGCACAATTACAGACATTTTTAAGCCTCAGGTCTTTCCTAACAGTATCCGGTCTTTGACAATATTTAGTATTAATTGCTGTCAAAGCAGAGAAACCAACCTTGCACAAGGAAGTTGTTGTGAAGGGCATGACACTTCTCACGGCTTGCTTTGCAAGGCCCAGATATGTCATCATAACTTCTTCTTCTTCTTCTTTTGGCTGCTCCTGTTCAGTTGGGGGCTATGGGTGATTTGGAGTAGCCAGTTAAGCTAATCTGAATGTCTTTGGAAATGTGGGAGAAAACTCACGCAGAGACTGGAGGAACATGCAAACGTCACATAGAAAGGTTGAACCCAGGACCTTGACAGTGCTAACCACTGCACCTCACAACCATAGGGTATGTTATCATAACATCAGCCCAAAAATCAATGAATGGCTGTCATTTAATCTGTAATTGCTGTGCTCCATCAGATGACAGGTCAATCAGCTGCTCCTGCTTCTGGAACAATAGCTGTGGAACAGGGAGGAAACTTCAAAAGGGTTGCGAGTCTGTAATGTATCCATAGGTGGGAAGTATTTCCGTAGCTGCTCAGCAAAATGGTTCATATGCACCACGATTAAACTTTTCACATGTACACCTATGACCATGTTGATTTCTTCGTGTGAAGGGTACAGAAACACATGTGGGTATTCCCATTCACATAGCGTGCCCAGAATAGTAGCTAGAATAGTAACTTTATCATGGCGTCGACCTTGTCATGTGAGTTGAAAAGGGTAACACAGACTCCCTCCAAGCCGAAATTCAGTTTATTTAGAACAGAGACCTGTCAGCAAGCTTCTGCAGAAACTCCTTGTCATGCAGACTGGAAGACAACAGAAACAGGTTGTATTCAAAGAACTGCTGAGGTTCATGTCGCAGCTCAAATAGCCTTGTCAGCACTTTGCCCCGTGATAGCACCACTTCGGTGTGTAGTGGAAGCACTTTGTGTTCACTGCCCATCTCATTGCACATTGATAGAAAGAGCCTTGAATTTAAGGGGATGGCTTTAATGAAGTTGATGATCTTCAATTAATCATTCGGGACAGAGAGTAGGTAATCTGTCATGTTTCTGGCTGTGAAGGCCTCGCTATAAACACTGCAACGTAACCAGCAAATGGATGGACAGACTTTCCTAATGTTAGCTATGAGTCCAGTGTGCTTCCCCGTCATCGCTTTGGCCTTGTCAGTGCGTACTGTTATACAGCATGCCATTTGATTCCAGTGTTCCACATAAGGTTGTCAATTAAATTGAAGATGTCTTCTCCTGTTGTACAAGCAGTAATTGGGTGACAGAACAAAAACACATGCACAGTGCCTTCAAAAAGATAACGAATGTAGACCAATAGATTAGCTAGGCTTGCAACATCTGTTGACTCATTGACTTGCAGAGAGTAAAACTCGCTGCTTTTCGTGTGATGGACTAACATGGAGATATTGTATCAATGAGGCTTGACACGCCTTTGAAAAGTGAGATCAGGTTCCATTTTTTTTTTTGCTTCCCTTTCCTCAGTCAAGCATTCCACCATATCTTTTGCATCTGGTAAGCGGAAAACTTCAGCAATGGTGTGAGGTAGGCCCTTTCTGGCAATTCCATAACTAACCAGATCTGATACTCTTAATGCTTTTTTATTCGACTGCACTTGCATGCCAACATATAGTTGCAGTTATTTTTGAGTCTTCTTTAGATCTTCCAACTTGGTTTTAAACATGCTAACTGGCCTTTCTTTAAGATAGGCATGTTTAATGTGCAAGTGGTAATGTAAAGAAGCGTGCTTGAGACAGCGCACTTTTTCTTTCGATAATCAGCTCACCAATTCAAGTGAACACTAAACTCAAATAGTTGTCATCATATTTTCGATTTTCCCAGCATGTTGTGGTGGCTCAGTCTCCCTGTCTCTTTTGCCTCCTAGGCTTGATAATGGAGCTATGCTGTGCTCTCTTCCCCAATCCTCCTTTACCATTTCTCTCCTCATTCTCCTCCTGGTCCTGTTCCATTTTCCCTGCCCCAATACCTGAACAACATTTTTGCATGTCCATGTTGTCCCAGTTTTAACCATTTCTAATCATTAGAGAACAGCATACTGAAATTTTGTAATATTTTTAATGTTTGCAAACTAAAAAAAAAAAAAAAAAACACTTTAAACAGTTTATTTTAGATTTTTACATATCATGTTTTTAAACTTCCGCCATTATAATTTTTGTCCTTGCGCACTCCCTAGAGGCAGTCCGAGCACCCCTACGGGTGCACGCACCATACTTTCAGAAAGGAGGATTAGAGCATTTAGTAGAGATCTAGTTAAGTAGTGAACATTATTACACAGCATACAGATGGACATAAGATTGAACATCATTTTAGCCAGCCAAATCTTTTTTTTTCTTTTTCTGCAGCTAACAGAACTGGATAGTGACATTTTATTTAGTATTGAAATTATTTTACAGCCACATATGAAGGCTAAAAAAATCAGTGGTTACAATAATTACTTAAAGAAACAACTAATTACTAATGTTAACTAATAAAGTTCAATTCATTTCAATTCAATGTTATTTATATAGTACTGTTAACACTGTTGACATTGCCACAAAGCAGCTTTACAGAAATCTCGATATACATAAAAATTTTTGAAATGTATCCCTAATGAGCAAATCAGAGGCAACAGTGCCAAGGAAAAAAAAAACTCCCTGAGCTGACTTGAGGAAGAAACCCTGAGATGAACCATGCTCAAAAGGGAACCCATACTCATCTGGGAGACACCAGATAGTGTGATTATACTGTAAAACATTTTAGAGAGAGATGGGGGATGGAGAGACGCTGCCCACCGTCAAGAAGTTAACCATTACAAGTTAGCTCAACAGACTACCATTGCAAGGGTGAGCTTTGGAGGCAAAATTGATTTTCGCACAGGGTCTCTTCCATAGTGAGTATTTAAAGTGACTTGGTGAGTGTTTTAATGGATGTGTGGCAAAAAAAAAAAAAAATGTAAAATCTAATGTTCATAGAAATCAGAAACAAGTAAATAATTTGAACTCTATAAGATCATAGTTAAATTGTAATGATGTAAATTTGTGGTACCAATGCGAAGTATAGCAGTGTTGCTATGGGTAAACTGTATTTGACTGCTAATTGTTTTAAATAATTTACAATTACTGACATCCTGGATACAGAGAGGACCAGCAATCCCTGCCGATGTTAAACCGATGGTTTGTGCTATCACTAGACGTGTTAAAGGAAAAATCCATCCTGAGGAATTCATGCAATGCAAACAGATCAGGTTCTAAAGTTTCAACCATCATGCTAATATGCCATTGTGCTTGCTATCTTGTAGATCGCTAACTAGCCAAGATGATTGTCTGCCATGAGCTGCATTGCATTGTGGAAGTTTGAGGCCAAATTTCTGTCTCCACTACTCTACACTACTTAAGCAGCTGCATGTTGTTTTCTCATCTTACATGACTGTCAAGTCTCTGTACCTGATGGTTAGACTCCACCTGGTCTCCATTCTGTGTGTGCGATGTTAACTCTTTATAGATGATAAGGAAAAATCTAACAAGAACACCATTGTCATCATTATATTTTAGCCTCTGTCTGCTAGCTTCTTCAGAAATTTATTAATGCTACAACCAACCTAGCTACAAAATAAATGACAGTATAATTCCTACTAACATCCCCAACACCTTAACCTAAACTTACAAGGTAACCTTTTGTTTGTATTTTATTTAATTTTTTTGCTTTGTTTATTTTTTGGTTTTTATAATCCTTATTTCCCATGGATTAACCAAGCATTAAAAAAATTCAAGCTTTAAATGTTTTCTTTGTTTTTTGCCATCCACAATAAAACACAGCCTGGAACCACTGCCAGTGTAGAATTTGGCAGTCATCCAGAGCAAAAAAAAAAAAAAAAAAATGAATATTGGAAAGCATTACTATCCCTGATATGATGAAACAAAAGAGAAATAAACTGCAATATTGGTCCAGGAGGTGCCGCTGATCCATTAGCATTGCAATTAATTGATTCAGTAATTCCCTTAAATTGCAGTTGTGTGAGAACCATGGCTCAGTGAAACTTTGGGATTTGATATGTGTGACACTCCATATTAACCTCCCATTTCTGTTTTAATGTTGGCGAGGCATTAAACATTTATACATTCTTCATTCTCGCCTGCTTCCTCAGGGGGTTTCCAACATCAAGCCCGAATCCAGCAACAGAGCTTTGGATGAGGCAGATGAAGGGATAGCATGAGAAAAGCAAGAGAACCAATTTTAGAAGCTGCACATCAGTGTGCTGAGTGGGTGGATCAGTCTTTTTTTACATTACAGCATATGGCTGTGTAGCAACACTACAGCATTTTGTTGCTAGCACTAAGTCATAGCTATGTTCTCTTTGCTATCTCGTGTAAGTGAGTGATAGCAAAAGACTGAAACTATGAGTTTGTGTTTACGGTGTGATGGTTTGATATCTCAGTGGTTAAGTCCTGCATCCACGTAGAGAGCTCTCATTCATTGTTTGGATTTTTAAAATGTTAAATGCACACACAGGATGTTTAATACTAATGCCTTTTTTCTTTCTTTCTTTCTTTCTTTTTCTCCTTTGCTTGTTCTCATCATGTCAGATTGCTTTTGGAACTAAAATTGACTCGGATGTGTACCAGTAAAGAAGGATGACATGAAGAGGGGAAAAAATCAGCAGGATTTCAGCAGTTCAATCATCCAAAATTGACTTCTGCATACAGTATGTTGATCACATTTTTAGAAGAATAGCAGAGTAACAGAGTATATAGTATACTTATTCTTCTTATTCAGCTTTGTTCATGCTGAAATGTACTGTAATGGGCAGTTTTTTTTTTCATATTTGTGTTAATGAATATTAGAATATTCTAGCCTTTTTATTGGTGAACCATGAATCAACAATTAAAAATAATTCTAAAAATATTATAAAGGGAATATGAATTAAAATCCTTATTTCAGTGAGTGCCAATAAAACAAAAAGAAATTGAAAACACCCTGCACAATGACCATCCTGGTTTACTATTTCTTTTATCTTGAATTATTTTATTGAGTTACTACTATGAATTTTTCAGAACTACAGCGAAACTAATACAAAAACTATGTAGTTATGAGTACAAGGAATGCAAGTCAGGACCTGGCAGAAAAAGCCAGGGATTTAGGAGGTCTAGGTTCTGATCTTCTGACCCAAAGGTTATGATTTAAATTCTCAAGACTACTAGCGAGCTGCAGTGATGTCTGCAACAGATCTGAGCTTGTATTCAAAATTGCTTTGGAAGAAAATGTCCAACAAATGAATCAATTAAATTTAACCACAGCATAGTTGCATTCTTGAATCTGATTGGTCAGATGGAATGGATTAATTTTCTATAACAGCACTGCTGACAGTAGTTCTGGCTGTAAGGCAAATCACAGGTTTGTATGAATGAGATCTTTCTAATGCATTAACATTTCTGTTATAGCAACTGACAAACTTGTATAGCCAACATTCTAAATAATCTAAACATAAAAACATACTCATAATCATTAATATGGTGAAGATTTTAAATTTTTGGAAGGAGTCTCCAGTGCCAGCACTTCAGCAGTCTGAGCTAAAGCTGTTTCTGTAAATTGTTCAGGATAATCATCAGGGCAGAGGACTGCCGAAACCTCGGGAAAATGACAAGCTGTGGTTTTGCCTTATTAATTCAAAAAACAAAAAAAAAAAACAAAGAGGCTGGGGAAGGAACGAGTGTGAAGTGGAAGAACTTGATAAACTTTATAAATAATAAAATGGACTTGACATTCAATAATAAAAAATTTAACTGACGTCAAATTGCAGTAGTATAAAAGGAATAAAACACTTTTGAATATTTTCTCTCACATCACACCATCATGTTGATTATTTTTCTATAATAGCATGTCCAATTTTTTTTTATTCTTTAAACATTTTTCTGAATATGTTTAAAATTTATTAGATTTCACAAAAATGGCTTAAGAGTCATGGAGAAAACATGTGTTAGATATCATCCTCCTAGGCATAGAGGGGTCACTCAGGCTTTGACTAAATCCTCTTCTTCTTCTTCTTCTTCTTCTTCTTCTTCTTCTTCTTCCCCACATCAGATCATCCATCTTCTGCATCTTCGAATTGGAACAGGTTTTCTGCCGGATGTCCTTCTAAATGCAACCCTCCCAATTTTGGTTTTTACAAAATGTCAAAAAAAAAAGGAAAAAAATGTTGTTTGCAAATTTGCAGCAATTCACATTACAGTTTATATAAAAAGTTAAGCAGTTTAAGGTAATGGTTAGATTTCTCATTTGTCTTCATGTTTACATGTTTTTGTTTTTCATGTATATACAGTTCAAATTAATCCAACCAAATCATCCTTGCTCAACTTAATATGATCTGGTTTCCTATATGATCAGATTTGCCAAATCATAATTTTTTTTTTTTAGATCAGAGTTATTAAAAATAGGTTTAGGAGTGGGCTTATTCTTATAAAATCTGAAATTGCTTTTTTTTCTTAATTTGATTTAAAATATATATCTTTTTCTATCTTATTTATTCATTTATTTATTTACTATTTATTTATATCTTATTAATTTTATCTTATTTATTTATTTATTTATTTATTTATTTATTTATTTATTTATTTATGAAAATTATAAGTTTGCATAACTGGAGTGCCACTGATTTTCTATGCTTTTCTGTTTGACATAAAATGTCAACTAAACACTGAAATTGGATCACTGTTACTTTATGTACTATATTTGTATTACAGTCAATACATCTGTAATTATCTTTGAGGTTTCTTTTGGGCTTCGTAAATGAAATCTTCATTTCAAAATCAATCTTTTTTTAGTTTTACAAGGAAATTTATATTTTAAGAGTCATGTCAGTATTTTTTACAGTGCACTTAAATAATACAGGACCTGCTCCACTTGAAGCCAGGAAGGAGTATCTGTGTCAGAGCTGTCAGATCCGGAGTATGTCGACCCATCAGTCATGTCAAATATCAGCATTTCTATGCTGCTCTCTGGTCCAGCTGTCTCCATCGTCTCACATCCCTGCAGTGAACATGGACTAAACTTGCTCTGTCGCAGCATCCCAGGATTAAAGCTGCTGCAGCCATGTGTCTGTCTTACATTAGCTTACTAAAATGATGTAGCGCTTCACTTTTCATTCTGCTCACAGTTAAAGATTTGAAGGCTCTGATTTAATATGAAGGTGCTGGATAGCTTCAATGTTGGCTCCAATGGTGGACTGGACAGTTTAGGCAGGACACTGGATATTTACTCTTTCCATAAATGTTAAATAAATGTCTCCTAACAAAAAACTTCACCACATCAACAATAAGGTTTACTTTGCTAAACAACATCCCATTATCAAATTTATTTTTTATTATTCTCAGATTATGTAGATTATATGTCAGATATAAATTTCTGTGTATGAGCTGTTACTACAGGAAGTTATTAGAATGAGCGCATTAATATTAACATTCATGTTACTGCCAGAACTACATGTGCTGTTATATGTAAATTATGCATAAATTCTGACCAATCAGATTTGAGCATTTAACCATGCTGGGGTATCGTAATCGTATATCGTATGGTATCGTAGCTATGTATCTTGAGAAACATGTATCATGGTGGATTCAGAAGCTGTCTTGGGAACACTGGGCATGAGGCAGGAACAAACATTGTATTGGATGCCAATCCATTATAGGATACACACACACACACATATACTCCTTCACACATGGGGCAATTTATCTTAGCCGATCAATCTACTGTCATGTTGCTCAGCACTGGGAGGAAACCAGAGAACCAAAATGAAACCATTGCAATCTAATCTATTCTTATTGAATCCAACATATAATCTAATCTAATCTAACATATAATTTATCTAATATGATATGATATATGATATCATATATAATATAATATAATATAATATAATATAATATAATATAATATAATATAATATAATATAATATAATATAATAT
>JAQQZR010000003.1:5949815-5966936 GCA_030068235.1 Notoglanidium macrostoma
ATATAATATAATATAATATAATATAATATAATATAATATAATATAATATAATATAATATAATATAATATAATATAGATTAGTTTTGGGATGTAGTTCCTATTTTTGAATGTACATTGTGGGAAAAAAATGTCCGGAAATGATCCATGTTGGTTTTGGAGCTTAGTTTTTAAGCATAGTAATAATGCATAGTTTAACTAGATCTTAGACTAGCTCCGACTTCTGTGGGGAATTACAGTATAAATGCTCATTTAAATATATATAAAAATGTTTGTGGTACTAATGATCTGTCAAGCATTTACTATTTGTAATTGCAATAAATCTATATTCCAAACTGCGATTTAATTATAACAAAGAGGTACAGGAGTTCTGCCTTTTCACAAGTGGGTGGGTGTGTGAGTGCATATTGATTGACAGCAGTATCTCTTGGGCAATATAAACAACTCGTGATCACTTCTAATGCATGAAAAGTGTGTAGGAATGATAGAGCAGAGTGCTTTTGTTTTTTCACACGAGTCACGAATGTTGCGTGGTGTGTTGGTGAGTATAGTATCTAGCAAGGTGGTCACAAAAAACAGAAAATAGGGGTGATTTAGGTAACTTTAACAACCAATACCATTGTGGGATTCCAAAACATTCATAACCATAAGTTTTATTATTTGATTAATTAGAATGTTCTTTAATTAACAAGTGCTTCTTGAAGCCCTTCGTAACTAATATAGTGCATAAACTACCTTGTACAGTAATGAGTAACCTGCCCCCATTGTAATTTACTAAGTACTTCACTATGTGGCGCTTGTGTGCAGTTCTACCTCATAAAGACAGAAGCCACTAATTTGGCTGATGTGGGGTTACGCCTTTTTTATATATAATCATGTTAGCTGAACAAAGACAAATTAAACAAACTACATTTAAAAATGTATTAATATAAATTTATTTACGTGGAACCAAAAAGTTAAATGTAAGAAATTAATTGATGTTAAAGGTAAAATATTTCATATGTGTGGAACTGATGTAGACATTTGAATTACATAAATTCAATTAACTTTTTTTTTTTTTTAACATAGCTTTTGTGCACTCTTTGGTCATTATTTTGACAAAACCGTCATTAAAATTGAACTCCACATATTCACCCGAGCTCAGGTTCACACCCAAGAACCTGATCCCATCCATCCATTCATTATCTATACCTCTTATCTGTAAGAGTGGCAGGAAAAACTAGAGCCAATCCAAACTGATTTCAGCTGAGAGGCAGGGTCCGGCCTGGACAGGTCACCAATCTATCACAAGGCTAACACAGAGATGAACAACCATGACACTTATGGGCAATTCAGAATCGCTGGTTGACCTAATCTGCAGGTCTTTGGACTGTGTGAGGAAACCCGCACAGACATGTAGAGAACATGCAAACTCCAAACAGAAAGGCTCCAATCGGTTGACAGGTTGGAACCCAGAACCATCTTACTGTGAGGCAACAGTGCTAACCACTGCACCACCCAGAACCTGAAACCGCACAGCAATAACACTAACCACTAAACTACCATATCACACATAAATTAGTCAAGGTAGTTAGCCCTAACGTATCCCATTCTGTTCCATGTAGCCCTTCCAAACTGTTGATTATGCCTGCTCTATCATCTGCTATTTATAAATCCTGTCTATCGCTATCTGTTCCTGCTGTTTATGTCACTAATTCATGTATTAAATTTACCTCCAGCCTGTTATTTAATTGATTGTCTATTGAGTCATGCAGCCTTCTCCAGACTTGGGCTGGGTGGAGTCAACAAAGAATTATTCATTCATATGCAAAACAGGCTTGAACGTAACATACGTCTTTCTGTAAGTTGCACATTATTCACTAAGGCTGCTTGTTTATGGGTGACCCACCCCTGATCAATAGTGCTCTGCTATGCTTTGCTATCCTCTCATTTAATTTGATAGTATCACTTGGCCATATGGGCATGCAGGTTTTGGAGGTGAAGCTCAGCGAAATAAGATTTACGCTGTCATATTTTCTCCATTTATATGCAAGATTTTTCATACAAACATAGAAAACATTGTCAGAAACTGCAGAGATCTGGATTTTTAGTTGTAGTTGTAATTGAAGCTACTATGCTCATTCTAATTCCTTTCAAAAAACATTAAAAAAAAAATGTGACATTCAACTATTACCAAACAGAACAGTTACACCAGAACAGTGTTTCTAAAATGCTAAATATGCTGCATGGTTCTCTCATGCTCAGTGAGCAGGAAAGAAGCCAGTTGCGTTTCTGTGTTGGGGTAAAGTTCAGTAAGCAGATTGTTAATTCTCATCGGTGCTTTGCTAGATCTGATGTTAACTCGGCTAAAAGAAAATGGCAGGAAAAAAACAAGTAAGAAAATTCCCCAAATAGAAGAAGTTACATTGTTCTTTCTTTTGGAGTCAGTGGTAAACCCACCACAGACACTATAGCTGCAAATAAACAGTAGGGATGCATAGCTCCCATTTTTTTTAGTTACTTTTATTTTTTTGGCACTTGATACCAATACTGATATTGAAATGAAATGAATAACTTAGTAGTAAGCAATCACGGGTGCCATGCGATGTTATTTAGTTATGTTATATTATTTATTTAGATACAATGAATTCCTTGTGTTGAGTTTTATATTTAAGATATCATGGTGTATCTTTGAAAGAGAGTGTGAGGGCAAGTGCGCAGAGTTACTCAGAGTTACACAGAGTGAGTAATATCAGGAAAGTGATGATCTTGTTGTGCAGGCGTGTCTCAGTGCTTGCAAGAACTGAAGTACGCTTTCTCACACTCAACAGTTTCTCTGCACATGCATGATCACCTTTGTGTGCACACAATTCATGGCACCTTAAGCTCATTTTTAATGACCACCCTCACTAATATTGCCCTGCACCCACAGGCCAGCCACCCTACCAATCTCTATTAAAGACACTCTTTAAAAACCACAAATGTATTGTCTGAAGATGTTGTCTGAAGTAGCTCTTCTTGATTTATTTTAAAGCACAGTTTGCAAGCTGTTTTGATTTGATGGTCATCATCAATCATGAAATACATCCAGATCATTGTTGTGTCATCTGTTCATTAGCACAACAATGTACACTAAGTCAAATAGTATCACATGATATCAGATGTATATCTGGACTGGAGGACTGGACTGTTTTCCAATACCAGAATCAGTATCAATGCATTCCTAGTAAAAATCTAATTAAGAAAATGATTGACTTTGTAAGTTACTGTAGTCCACTGTATTGAATAGTAAGGCAAGTGTATTGTAAATTAGATCTTTTAACATCATGTGAAAAGAAAAACATGAATGGGAAAAAGTGTGAGCATTTCATAAATATATTTTCAAACCAGTTGGTCACAGATATTAATACTCCAAAGCTACCCTGTTAATTGTCTGATCACAGCTTGTCAGATGCAGGTAGTGTTAGCATTATTTTTATCACCAGGTGTAAGTGCAGATTTAAATAATGAATGATAGAATTGTGAATATCTTTGAAAAAGAAAGCAAAAAAGCTTAACAATTCCTTGTGAGAGAGGCAGCATGAACATTGTGGAGCTTTCATTGACCACTGTGAAGAACAGATGGCACCCATGACCCAGAATCTCTTCAGGGTTCTGGCCAGCCCTGCCATAGACAATGCATGATATGGAAATTGATACATTCTGTTTAACATGCACTACTGAGATTTCACTCACTGTCAGTCAGAGAGATTAAGGACAGGTGACATGAGGACCAGGTGCGAACATCTGGATGCAAAACCAGCTGCAGACTGTTTAATAATGATAATAGTGGATGGCATGTGATGCCTAGAGCACAATGACTTGATCTGCTTCAACAAACATCTGTAAACCTAGTGGATGAAAAAAGTTATAACTAGCTCACACTGGTTCACACTATAACCACAAGGCTGCATTGGAATTAATTGGATAACGCTGGTGTTTCGGGTGAATGTTGGACTGTATATATATTGGTAGTTGGTGGTGTTTCATGGAAGATGTTAGGAGTTTCTTGATTTGATGGTGAATGTTGTCCTTTGTTTCTCTACAGTCCACATGATGTTTGATATGTGAATCTTGGTGTGTATTTTGGAGAAAGTTGAAGGTATGAAGCTGAAAGTATGTGTGTATTTTGGAGAAAGTTGATTTTATGAAGCTGAATGTTGCTGTGTATTTTGGAAAAAGCTGTTTTTATGAAGCTGAATGTTGGTGAGTATTTTGGAGAAAGTTGATTTTATGAAGCTGAATGTTGGTGAGTATTTTGGAGAAAGCTGTTTTTATGAAGCTGAATGTTGCTGTGTATTTTGGAGAAAGTTGGTTTTTGAAGGTAAATATTGGTGTGTTTGGGAAAAGTTTTTTTTGGTTTGTTTGTTTGAATGTTGGTATTTGTTGTTAATTTTTTAAGGTATCTGTTAGTATCAAAGTGTCATATGGTCAAATTTGATCATAAGATGAGTCCACACAAATTCCACCAACAGTTTTCTTATTCAGCGATTTTACAGTGTATTTTTACAACCAAACACACATCAGCCCAGCGTGTGTGTTAATTTTGGTGCAATAATATACCAACCTGTAAAAGCCTTGATTTGCAGTTAAATAATCAAAATAACTTAGTATATACAGCACACTACAGCAAGTAGTGTAGTAGAAGTAAAATAGAAGCATAGTACATAACAATAATGACATTTGCACACACAGGAACCTCATACTAAAATTAAGGAAATGAGGTTTAGTGTCAACATGTAATTTGTAAATGAGAATGAGAGGCTCAGACATGGATTGTTATCAGCTCATTAGTCCTTGAAGAGGCACCATGAAGCGTTGACCTGGATGCGGTCTTGGGCAGAGATGCTATTCAAAGATGTTCAGAGATTATTGCATGTTTATGAGGCTATTAATTCATATCAACACTAAAACACACCAGGCATGACTTTTATTGTAGGCTGATTGTCAGTTCTTGATTAATTTCTTTTAATGTTTTATTTAAATGAAATGTGAATTTGCTTTTTTGAATAGAAACTTGGCTGACCTACATATATTCATAAATAAAACTTTAATAAAATCTGACTTATTGGAATTCTGTGATGAATAAAAAAAACCTAGATGCCTGTAGGTAAGCTGATTTTTTCACCCAATTATGCCTTAAATAGCATTATATTAAAAAAAAAAAAAAAAAAAAAAAAAAAAAAAAAAAAGACATACTTCCATTACAGTTTTCTTTGTTATTGGACTAAACACTTCTGAGTGAGCTTAATTAATATTTTCCCCTGTTAATTTTGGATGGTTCTTTCTTTTCTTAGATCTGGTTAGGCTGCAGAATCTTTCCTTTTATTGGCTCATATCTGCACAAATGAGGGAATGTTTCATGGTAGCTAGAAGCATATGAGTGAGTGCATAACATGATATATAAATACATAAATACAGGATTAGTATGTTGGAACATGGCTCCCTGCAGCTGATGCTGATTCATTATTTGTGCTCAAATAACCACTCATTTTAATGTTGATGTAAAACATTTTCATGAATGAAGCATGAGATAGAACTGTTTGTATGTCACTTTCTACAATCAAATCTCTGCTCAGTTCTATGCACATTTGTTGAATAAGGGCCACAGTGATAACTTTGGATAATTAATTCTACAATTCTGCAATCTCACAATTTGTTCACTATTGTTAGATTTACCCATATTTATACAGTAGTCTTATGTAGTGATTGTTGGGTTTTATTGGCTAATTTAATTAAAATATTTGTTAATATTCAATGAGGACAGTTGCCTTCTGTCAAGGAGACGACTTTTTTGTGGAGAATATTGGTTTGTTGTGGGCTTAAAACAGTGGCATAATGTCTTTTCATGACCACTGTTTTGATTTACACTTTCCATCAGACTTCATAAGGTCTTCACCTTCACACATGAGTGTACAGTACATCATCAGATCATTGTATTGTATGTTGGTCTGTTTACAGGAAAATTTATGAACGTTAAAATTAAAGGGGTTCAATTGGTAGTGTTAGTATTTGCACATTTTGTTGCGATTTCCTTTATATGAAATACAAAAATAAAAAATAACTCCCACCTACATCACATGCAGTCATTCATAGTTACTGTAAAAATTCACAGACCTGAATTGAGATCATGATAGTGTGTGTTTCTAGGTATGTTAGAGACTGGGTTCTCTGTGTGGCGTTTTTTTTTTTCTTTCTTTTTTTTTGTTTGGTTAGTTGTTTGGTTGGTTAGTTGTTTTTTGCCTAGACTAATAGAAGTCACAGCCCGACATTTTCAAAGTTATTAGGCTTATAGATTATGTCAAATGGAATCTAATGACCATTTAAATAAAAATTGGTTCCTTGGGTGGAAAGCCTCGGAATATAAACAAGCACTGTTTCCATTTTTACATTTATGGCATTTCACAGACACCCATATCAAAAGCAAATTGCTTATGAATGTTCACTAAGTCAGAAACTAAGGCCCAATCCCAATTCCCCCCACTTCGCCAAATTCTGGAGAGCCCTCAACCTTCAAAACGGAGCTACAGGGGAAGGAGTTGAAATCCTTACCTAGGAAATGGTACACCACTTGTTAAATCATCAGTTTACATATTGGCTATTTCAGTGTAGTTCTGCCCATGGAAAACTTCAGCTGCATACATGGTACATGGAAATATGTAACGGTTCTGTCATTCACAAATCATTATTTTCTGTGATGCTTGTTATAATGGTCCAAATACATAGTTCTTTGCATTTACATTAAACTAAGAAATTACAACAAATGTAATTTTTTTCATGCTTATTTGCAAAGATATACCACATTTATTAGCTTCTTTTCCCTCATCATTAGCCATGGCCTGTGTTACACTGCTTCAGTTCACAACACATTCTGGGAATTTTCTCCTACAAATCCATTTGGATTCTGCATCCGTAAAAAGTCTTTTTCAGGGCCATCTGGAGGGCTAGATGACCACTACCCTCAATCCCCAAAAGAAACACCCTACCCTACATGGTAGCATACAAAACAGAATGGTGCGGCCAAGTGCTAGGGCTAAGGGAGGAAATTGGGAATGGGCCTATGAGCACCATCAGTCTAAATGACCCTGCTGAAGACGTTAGTACAGTAAGGAAAAAAACCACACAAGGCACTGATTTTGTTTCTTTTAATAAAAAATTCTCAATTTCTCCAATAAATTGAATTTATTTTACAGTCAAAGGGGATCCTGACTATAAAATATTTGGAGAAGCCCTGCTTTAGAGAATAAAGATCTACAGTGGGATCCAAAACTCTTTCTCTTTCTCTGAGGCCACTAGTATATTTTTCTATTCTTTTCTAAATCAATACTTCATTACAGATTATGCTGTCAGCCATGAGTGAAAAATCTTAGCATTAGGTATGTCCTCCTTTTGCTTTAATGACAGGCGTGCACTTGGGCTGGCATGGACTCCACAGATTTGTATAAAACCTGATGATCCATTTAAGATCATATCCACCGGAGTGTTGTCTGAATATGTGCTTCAATGGACGGCACAATACTCAAGGAAATTCAGATCGATTATACGAATACGATCAACGTCACAAATTTGGTTACATTTAAACAGTGATCTAGAAATTGAGAATGTTCAAGTTATAGAATATTTCTTTTCTTTTCTTTCTTTGTTCATTTCCTTTCTTTGTTTTAAACTTTTCAAAATTTAAAATGTATTTATTTCCCATTTAAAAAAAAATTAAAAATGACCAGATATCATACTTTTCAACTCCACTGTTTATACTCCAGATACTCTTCCAATCACTCAACTCTTTCAATTAGCTTTCATTCCTGAGGTGAATTTAAATCCAAACTCATTCAGCAGTGACAGCTTCTCTTCTTCTAAACTGAAACAGTGTTTGTCCTTCTTTACAGGATTATCGAGAGCTTTTATTTGATTTGCAAGCAAGTTGCAGCTCAACGAACCATTTGTTTAACACAGAGACGCACTGCTATGTGTGTCAATGTGTCAGCTCTAAGCACACAAATGTGTTAACAGCTGAACTGGAATTCCTTCTGGCGTCAATCATTTTGAGGATAAAACAGCATCGGCTCACTGAACTGCCTCTTTGAGGCTGCATCAGATGTTTAAGACTCTAAATCTACCATAGGAAGGTTTAATAAGAAAGAGAAAAAGCCTCTTCTTAGTTCTTGACAATGACCATCAACATACTGTTAATATGTCTGAAATGTGGTAGGTTCTAAAATCATGAATCAACATATAGCTAGATATATGATGGGATAGGTATAGAATACATAGAAAATAAATTATTTCAATTGTTAGCAGTATCCTGATGTGAAACAGAAATAAAAGCATATTCTTTATACTTAAATTATTTGAACAGCTGAATTGTCCAGAATGTCTGCTGCATGCTAATAGTGTATAACTCATTAAAGAAATTTCATGCCATGTGTGCAATTGATTTGTTTATTCCCTCTCTCTTTCTGGTTAGAGTCCATTGATACTGCTATGAGAGTGATGGCCCACATACCGATTACCTCTGTACACTCTTCTTACTCGTTTACCTCTGTACACTCTTCTTACTCGTTTACCTCTGTACACTCTTCTTACTCGTTTACCTCTGTACACTCTTCTTACTCGTACACACTAAGCATCCTAACCTGAACCATCATATACCAATGCAGTTGAAAATGCCCTGTTGGACTAATTATCACAGAATAATTAAAGATATGACCCCCGTGGAATACGGGGGGGCTGGAGGGAATGGAGGATACAAAGCAAGAGAATGAAGGTGAGAAGGATGGCTGTAGAAAGGGATGAGAGGGAGATACATATAGTGAGTGCCATCAACAAGATGGGATAGAGGGAATGGAGTGAGGGAGGGATGAGTGGGCAGAGCAGGAACTGAAAGAATGAGGGCAAGCAGGACAGTAGGATGGGGAGTGAAAGCAGCAAGGAATGATGAAAAGAAGAGGAATGAAGTAAGAGAGCAGAGCAGGATAAGTAAGAGAGACCAGTAAGACAAATGGAGTGCAAGAGCAGGAATAGAGGGATAAAGGGATAAAGATTAATAGGAGGAAGGAAGGAAGAGAGGGATGGAAGGAGAGAGGAATGCAAGGAGAATAAATGAAGATTGGGAATCGTAATTGGATGAAAGAAGGATAGGGAGCATGAATAGGAACAGAGGGAGGGAGGAGGGTAAGATCAGGAAGGGGGGGTTGAGGGAAGGGGGAGTGAGAGCAAGAGCAGGAATGATGATGAAAGTAGCTCCTCCTAAGACTACCCCTTTAGATTAGAGCTACTACAATCAAACATAACGCAGAATATGGAAGCAGAGCTATAGAAGGAGAGGTGAAGTCCAACAGGCAGTGCTGCCCTCTAACAGTTCCTACGAACCAGCAAAACTTATCACTCAAGTCTTAAGTCCAAAGATGGCTTGAGGCTCTTTCTATGGCAGTGTGTACCAGTGCAGCCAACTCTTCCGAGTCTACAGTTACTCAAGGCCACAGGACATGTGCCACAGTCAAAAAGTTGGTATCTTTAAAGACACCAGAAGTATTACATCTTTAGGTAGTGAAATGGTACACACCAGGTCACCAAGTGGCACTTCAGTCTCATGTGGCATTGTGGCTTGTATCAGGAAAACAGGTAGTTGTGTTGGCAAGTATCTATGCCCTATCAAGTGTTGTTGGGAAGTTGTTTGGTAGACCGTATATCAACACTTTCCTTAATCTTTAGCATGATGACAGTCTGAATTCACTCACCAGCTGCATGCCAATGGGTGTCTGGGGCTCTGGGCAAGGATGCCCCAGCGAGACTGGAAGGCCTTACAGAACCCAGAGCTGGAAGTTCTCTTTCTATAATTGTGGACTTTCTACCTTAAAGCCTTTGCTCCTCCTGTTATTTGGTGTCCTTTGGAATTATCATCCAGCATTCCCTATAGGTTAGGGTGATGGCTTCCTGTTATCCTCAGAAAAGGAGTTAGTGGGCAAGGTGTGAAAAGTAGTTGAAAAGTGAAAAGTGTGTTGAGCAAGAAATTTGATAAATGTTCTTCGACACACCTCACCAACTGAGTGCCCTATTCTCCTCTATGGCAAGATTTTAAATGGAATGAAGCCACTGCTTCAGGTTCTAGTTGTCCTATGGCTTCCCAGTCTCAACAGATTCTTATAGTTATGTATTATATATAATATATAATATATGTATGGTGTTTTTCTTTTTTGCTTGCCAAATAGCTACCAATTATAATTAAAGGAAAACCTCAATCTAGCTAACTCCTACCCATGAAAGTAACTGGCATATGATTCTAACCAATAAGATGCCTACATTCTGCAGGGGCTGAGTCGTGAGGCTGACCAGGAACAAAGCAAGTACATAAAACACATATACCCAAGATCAACGCAGATAAAATGACCAAATAAAATTTAATTTAAAGATCTCCAGCAAATTCATCTCCCTTCTCCCTCAGGGCTGAAAAGCTGATTTTAGTGTTTACTTGCCCCTCCTCTAATTAGTCAGTTATAATATTGGTACAAGCTTCTAAACAAGTAGCATGACAGCAACTCCACCCTCAAACCATCAAAAGAGACAGTCATAATGAACAAAAACAGTAAGATAGGAAAAAAAACAAGAAGGGAGAGAGAGAAGGGTGGTAGAGGGAGGTGGAGAAAAGAAGGATGCTAGAGCACAGAGTGATGCAAGAGCAGGAAGAGGTCTTGTCTAGAGGTGATCCTTATGATGGAGTAAACAAGCAGTGTGTGTGCAGCCTCCAGGAAATGATTATGTAGCAAAAGGTCAGAGCTTATTTACAAAGAACAAGGCGAGAGAAAGAGAGAGAGAGAGAGAGAGAAAGAGAGAGAACAAATCTCCTGCAGGCTCTGAATATTCAAATAATCGAAGACCAGCCACTTGACCATAGGAGAGGACAATGCAACGCTTAGTATATCTGTGATAAAGCCTTAAATATAATGAAAGTATATGTGTATGATGCAAATGGAGTCATTATGTCTGTAATTGCACACTATGTGTGTGTACTACGATGCACTATATTCATCATCTGGCCTACATGGTGTATACATTGTACTGTTTGCTTTGCCATGACACAAATTGTCTCAAAGTCTCAAATTGTAATAGAATCTGATGTCACATCTTCTACAAAGGCCATGTTCCACTTAATTTTTTACACAGTTTGAATACATTTTCCAGGCATTTGTAGCACTCTACGCTACATTGTCTATTTACACAAGTCTGCAAATGGCCAAATTGAGATAAAACTAATATAGTACATTACAATGCATTTATTTGTATATGGAGTCATGTCTGATCAGGTTTAGAATACATTAATGACTACTATGCCATTTCTACATCCTCTACCCCCACAAACCTCATACCGCTTATTCATTTTATTTATAGCACAGCGTTTCTTGAATTCTCAAATCTGATTGGCCAGAAGGTGTTGATTAATTTACTATAATAGTCATTACACCTGCAAGTAAAATCATGGGTTTATATTACTGTGCTCATTTGAATACATTATTGTTTCTATAGTAACAGCTTACACACACGGACTTGTATGGTGGATGCTCCATATAATCTAAATCTAACAATAAATTGATTAAAAATTAAAGACATTTTCTGTCCAGGGATGTTTGTTTAACATTCATGGAAAGATTTTCCAGGGTCAACGCTTTGTAACTGACAGTAAATTTTCCACAATGGGACATTTGTAGTGTTTTAAAGATGTCATGATTTTGTGTTTACAGTCTCCAAATATTGAATGCAATTATAAACATATACATTGAAATAACGCTCATGGAATTTACTTAATTCAGATGTGGACAGTGGCTCCACGTGATTGAACTGTGTTACATTAGCAAAAAAAAATTGTACATCCAGCATGATTTGATTATGTATTTTCAAAGTCCTGAATGAAATCAAACTTCACACACTTGCCTTAGCTAAGGATCAAGCCCAGAGCCTTGCCTTTCAGTAACGGCCACAGTACTACTGCACTAAACATATTCAAACTGCATTAAATCAATTCTTTCTTTACTTATAGTTCCCATCAGTGCTAACTCATGAAACCTCTCATGAAACTTCACTGAAACACATCTGGTTTACATTAATATTACATGAATTGATCATGCTCACTTTTTATAATTCAGTCATATATAATTCAAAGTAATTAGTAATCACTATATATAATCCAAAGTAATTAGAAATGTATTTAAATTAAATTAAATCACATTTTGATAAGAAACTTAATATTATTATGTAAACAACACGCAATATAATTCTCTTACATCTGACTGACCACATATTTCATTTTTTTGAGTGTTAAAAGAAGGATGTGTCATATTGAAATTGACAATTCAAATGCTGAGTGGTGGCAAATTGCTGTAGTTTAAGAGACATTAAACATAAAACTCTCAGGACATGGGTTATAGGAAGATAATAGTAACTCTGCGATGCGTCAGCCACATCTAACCACCCCGTCGTTGATTATTTTCCTAAAACAGCACACGGTGTCATGTTTTATTCCTTTCTTATTTATTTCTTCCCTCCACAGAGCGAGTGGTTGGTTTAAAAGCGGCGTGTGGTAAAACAGGCCTCCTGGGATAAGAGGTGTGTGGGTGGGGCTGCTGGAAGCTAAAAATTACATACAACTCATGACGCACACACATCTGTGAGCAAATGCGTGCTCACACACTCAAACTGCGGCTTCACACACTTCCCTATAATCAGCATGTGTTAATTGTGGTACCTATAACAGGTGCAAGATCATGTTTGGCCACACAAGCTTGCTTTTGGGATGCATTTATTCCATCTGCCTTTTTAATGCACTGTTTAAGCCATGTCAGCGTTTAACGTCATTGTACGCCAGGTGTGCTGGACTGTAGCATGGAAAATGTGTTCGAGAGTGATGGGAAATGCTTTTAAACGATGCCTTTTTATGCACCTCATCACATTTGCAATGCCTGTCTACCTCTTGACTAAAATGAACCGCTTTTGAATGGGAAGCCTGATCCGTGTTTTCTCAGTAAGAGGGTCCACTACTCTCGCTTCCCAAAAAGAGATTATACTCTGAGTATCATTAAGTTGAGACTGAGGCTACATGGCTGTTGCCAATACTTGTGTATGACAGGAAAAAAGCCTGAGCACGGAGCAAAGTTCACGTGGCTTTAAGCTCTGTGAGTTTTATCAACCAGTTCCTAATAGCTGTCTTAACTGCGCTGGAAGATGCAATGCTCCAAGTGTTCATTTACATAATGAATATTCGAACATTTTGCATTTTGTCATGAAGTGTTGAAGTTGCAAATAATACATGATGTCCATTCAGCAGGATTAGCATTAAAACCATGGTAAGTACAAAACAAAATAAATGGCAAAGATGGACTAGCAGAGCATGAGACTTAAAGTTGGGCATTTATTGAAGAGAATGCAAACATATGTTTTCTTTAAAGGCATCATGAAAAATGTAATAATAATTTTGCTAACACTCTGAAACACAACACACAATGCTGTCTTTATGAGGCTTGTGCTGATATCACATTGTCATATCACAATAACATGTTATCACAACTCTGTAGTACGTCCTTATCGGAATCTGTTTCCATTGGGCAGCAGGTTAACCATAAATAAAGGTTACCATGATGTCCACGTTAATTAAATTGTGCATGACATATGGTTGAATTGACTGTTGATACATGCTAAGTGCTTACACTATGTAGTTGATAAATATGTATCTTAACACAAAAAAGTCTTTAGATACATCATTGTATTACTTAAGCATATAAATGATATGACATTAAAGATTTTAAGAGTAAAACCACAATGAAAACGTGAATTATGTTTGAAGCATGAAAAATAAGACATAGATAATATGTTAATACTCTTAACCTCTTTACCCCCAGACTAGTATTCAGGTAACTGAATCTGACAGGAACCAGTCGTGTTAGGTTTGGAAATACTTTCTCAATTTCTCGCCTCTCCCATTGTCCGAATTACAGCTGGTGTGATAGTTAAATCAGCATTGGGAGTCAGCTCAGATTCAGGTCAGGCCTAGAGAAAATTCTCTTAAGTTATAGCCAGATTTATATTTAAAAGTTGAAAAAATTAACCCTGGATAGTCAGTTTGCGTTCAAAATGAATTCTCTACACCCTTAAATAACAATCTGGAGTCTCCACCCTTTGCTTTTTTTGTATGTAAGTTTAATAAAGTAAGTACATTCTGAGCCTTTCAATTGAACACTGTATGTAAGCAGTATGCTGATAACGAATTTGTCATTGAAATCAATTTTAGTGCAATTAGCTCTGAGTAAAAAGAAGTCTATCATGAATATCGGCGTCTGTATTAAGAATTCATCAACATACTCCAATCGCCGTGCTCGAACGCTTTTTGAGCAATTGATTCTACTTCACTGCTTCCCCATTCAAAATGTTTAATAACATCCTAACAATGCTTTTAATTTCATCATTGGAAATAACCAGAGTGGTGCTTTTGCCCCAAAAAAGAATGAATATAAATGCTTTTTTTTTTTTTCCACTGAGGTAATTATTCACTAGAGAACTCTACCTTCAATCTGTATTTCGCTTTGCACTAACAAAGCAGCTATTTAGGTGTTCAGGATGCCTTTTATTACTAGCTGGATCATAGACTAATTTATGTAAAAAAAAAAAACAAATTAAAGCAGTTTCTCGAATGTATTTATTATTTTTTGATGTATTAGTACTTTTGGTTTATCTGCAATTTTGCAACTAAGAATGAATTTCATTAATGAATTGTTCCTGCTTTAAGATGTTAATTTTTGATCCCTGTTAAGGGTACAAAGCTAGATATCTGTTTCTTGGTGCAGTCTAAATTTTTAATAACTTGCATAAAAAATATTTTTGAGACACTTTAGCTGTACAAAGACAGTTAGAAGAGACAATCTGTAAAATGCTGGTTCGACTAACAGACTACATGTGTCTGGTTTTAGGGAGTTTCTATATATTGTGATTAAAACGTTGCCAACTGTATTTGTCAAGTTGAATAATGAGGCTACAGCAGCTTTCCACTGTCTTTCACAGCTTAATGAATTAAATCTCCGGCCTTATGCAGAACACCTGCATTTCATTCTTAACTGAAACAAGTGAACTATAATTAATCTGAATGAAAAAAAAAAAGAAAAACTCCCTTCTCTTTTTTAATGAAGGCTGTGGTTCTGTATGCAATAATCCATAATGAATAAGGACTATTGATATAAGTAAGATGCTACACTTCCACATTATTTGACTGAGCGTAATGAATCGCTGCTCTTTGGTTAATATATTATGCTTTTGAAGATGAATGTGATGGCATTTAAATGGGCCGACTATATGGAAAGTGATGGTCATTATCATGTGGCACAGGCTTCACTGGGCTTCAGAAACACACGTCAGACATTTGGCGAGCATCATTAAAATGTAATTAGTGTTTTTACGGAGCACATCATTTTGCGTAAAGGCTCTTTATCAGTAGGAGGAAAGCCGTTCAAGACATTTCAGCTGTATAGAGGCAGTCACAAGGGACTGTGTGGAGAATGCTAGATAGACTACGCTATGCGTCTGGATTTCTTGAGTAGAATATGGTGGTTTGCTACTTCTCATGCTGTGCTATAAAGATATAGTATCTTTTCCTGTCTAAATGAAGCCTTCATATGCATTTTGTGTCTCGTTTAAGGCCTTCTCATATTCAGTCCAGAGTGTGCACTCAGCGTAGTCCAGGGATCTCGCAGCCTTTAAAGGCCCACGAATAAAAAGCAGTAAATGCATTCCCATCAGAGAGGCGAGCAGGCATGTGCACACTGAAACGCTCCCTGAAGAGAGTAAAGAATAAACAGCCTGCCCCCCCCACCCACCCCAAGCAAACCAAGCAAATTGTGTGAAATGCAGAATGGTTGAATAGCACTACATAAAACATCACTTTGGCAGGATGGATGATAGCGAGATGGTGGGAGAAATATAAATGCACAGCAGACACGGATGAAGTCTCGGCAAGCATGAAACGTCAGCCTCCTGATACACCTCGCTAGAACGCTGGAGTAATAACAACATGAAGGCTTGCCGTAGAGAAATCAATGCAAACGCTGGGGAAATGATTATCTGCTGCACTGATAAATGAACCTCGGTAGAAACGTTCACTCTTTTCCCCTCTTTCCCCCCCTCCTCTAACAACAGCACTCGGCTAGGACGTCTGGAGAACGGTTAAGCCGAGGTCAGCTCCCTGAAGGCACCGTCGAAAATGACTCTCCTCAACTACGCGTATTCTTAAGCAATAACAACGTGATCCGTATTATCCACCCAAGAATACCCGTCACCGAAGAGAGCCTCAGAAAGAAGAGGGAGGAGGGAAGTGCCTGACACTCATACATCCACCGTGGCACACAGGCCAACACCAGAGACCTTCTCTCTAGGGGGATTGATTGAAGATGGGGCTTTTTTTCACAAGGCAAGCCAGCCAAGGGTTGCATCTGTAGACAGAAATGAACACACTTTGGATTTTTTTTTTTTTTTTTTAAGTGAGCGAGCTAGGAGTGATTTATACTCTTCTCACAAGGTAAAGCCAGATGAAAGTCTTACCTGAATGGTGAACTGGAGACGCATCAGAACAGTTGTGGGTTTATCCAGATGGCCACAAACGCTCCACGTGAAGATACACACGCCAAGATCCAAGGACGCTGAAAACGGCAGAGCAAATTGTGAGTTAGTCCTATTCTCCACATGTATTCAGTGTGATACGGAATGATGGATGGATGGTTGAACAAATGGACGGGTGGATAAAAGTAATGAAGGATGGCAAGTGGACAGAGAGATGGAGAAATGCCCAGGTTTCACATGAATCCACTCAATGACTTCGAAATTCTCTGATTCCTGCCATTCACCCCCGAGCTCTTAACTCCTGCCAGCCACATTAACAGTCAACTGCCGTCAGCCCTCCGAGTCAAACATGCTCATCACACACACACACACACACACACACACACACTGAGAGACAGTGAGAGAAAGAGAGTGAATGAGTGAGAGAGAGAGAGAGAGAGAGAGAGAGAGAGAGAGAGAGAGAGAGAGGGAGAGAGTAGTCAGACAGAAAATCCATTAGCAGCACGAGTCACAATA
>JAQQZR010000003.1:5971843-5986619 GCA_030068235.1 Notoglanidium macrostoma
CCTAAGGTGTGGTGTGGTGTGGTGTGGTGTGGGGGTGGGGGTGGGGGGGGTGGGCTGGGGGGGGAGCTTATGGGGGGGCGGGTACTCAATAGACATATCAGTAAATTGTGTAGGGCTACATATCAGTAATTTATATATATAATATATATGTAATATATATATATATATTTATATAGGTTGTTGGTTCAATGTTGGACCCTTTCAGTGTAATGCAATCATTCTGAGCAGAGAACAGGAATGCCTGACACACAGAATGTAAAATATTCCAGTGTGCACAACACATATCGCACAGCGATAAAGTCCTTCCCACTCTGCAAAGTGCAAAGCAACAAACCACAGTATATCATTCAGTGCACTAGTGGTCCATTTGCATTGCAGAGAACAAGACCAATTCAGACTGCAGCGTAGCCTGACAGGGTGGCTCTGCGCATGAAATCATGCAAAACATGAGCTCTTGATTGGATGTCCACTCCAGCGTGAGATCCACATCACTCTATGCATTCATGTTCGTGTATGTGTGTGCGTCTTTGTGTGTATATGTGTGTGTGTGTGTGTGTGTGTGTGTGTGTGTATGTGTGTGCGCTGGACTGCTAGCTGACAGCCTGTTGACACGTTCTCATTATGCCATGCTCATGTTGCTTCTGGCCCTGAGCGCCTGGCTCCGGTTCCTGCACCTCACACACACGCACGCAGTCCCACACACATTCTATTATGAACGTCCCACTGGCTGTTGGATCACGGCTTCCCATCGGCGGGTTTTTTATTGTCCTCAAGCTTCACGACTCCTCTGAGGAATCTGGCTTTTGTTTCTCTATATTACTTGACTTGACTTGGCCAACACATTTTCCATATCATGACAGGCAATGCAATATCACTGCAGCTCTTTAAAATGTTTCTCACAAAGTCTGAATCTAAGGTTATCTTTCATACATATCAATGGAAAATGAGCTGTCACATATTCACTACTGATGAGAAAAGATTTGGATGGCACAATGGTGAAGCAGGTACAACCTCACAGCTTTAGTGTCCTGATTTGATCCTGAGCCCAGGTTACTGTCTGTGAGGAGATCCACATGTTCTGCCCGTGTCTGTGTGGGTTCCTTTGGGTTCTCTGGTTTCCTTCCACCTGCCAAAAACAGGAGTGTGAATTGGCTGCTCTAAAACTTCTAGGTGTGAATGAGTGTTCAGTTGTAGTTTTATGGTCTTTTTGAAATTATGGACCATCAGTGAAACCTACAAAGTGAAACCTACTATTTCAAGTGTATGTCATAAAATGGTCAATGCCTGTAGCTACAAGGTAGATAATAAAGTGGCAACTCAACAGTAAAGTTGCCATGCAGTTACTGTAAACAATATTTACACGATTTTTACCATAATGTACGTAATCTCACATATTTCTGTGTTTTTAAATAAAATATATTTTTAGAGGACTGAATATTATATTTTTGCAAAAGCCACCACACCTGAAAAATAGATATGATATCAAAGTATACAAAAAGAACTCGCTACAATCGACAATCAAGCTACACAATAAGAAACTTTGAAAATGATAAAAAAAAAAAAAGGAGGCAAGATACATACATAGGTTATCTGTTGCCTAGTAACCTTTGCTAATCTTTGCTAGCATCACATAGTTGACTAGCTTTACGTCCAGGTTAAACCTGTTGCACTTGGCTTAAAACATTGAAAACTTTTTTTCACTTTTAATTAAGGTTAAAATTTAAGATGCCAAAACATTGCAAAAATTAGCCAGTCAAAGCTCCTTTATTGCTTTGTACTTTTAGCAGCTAGTTTAACTGCAAATCAAAGATACTGTTTGCTTTCCTTCAATATTATAAAGAAAATGCCAACACTTATTTTATCAAGGCATGGCATGAACTGTTGAATATATAATTTCATTTATTATTAATAACATTTGCACTTAACGATTCTTCCACCACACAATGTAGCTTTGGTTGCTAAGCAACATAACAGAAAAAAAAGTCAGGCTATTCCATGGATAGAGCAACAGCATATGTGCAGTGGTTTTATTGGATTAAAACCTGGCACATTAATAGCGAATTTAATTATCACTGTGATTCAGTCACAAGTGTATCTGTATATCAAGCATTTTACAATGGCTTTGAACAAGAACAAAACAATCAGAATTTAGAACTAAATTATAGATTTATAATAAATAATATAGTCACAGCAGTGATACAGTAGCTATACAGTAAGGCCACTTGCTTCACTTGCTTGATTCAGTGTAATCTGTAACTACTGTAAATATTTTCTGAGAATGCCAGGCTGGCATTGTCATACTGCACACTGTATATAAAGTATTATACTGGTTGGAACACAATATTTCATCGTAGAAATTACAGAAATAAGTTACAGTGCAGAAAATGCTGTCGGCATTTTTAAACTAAGTGTGCATGTCACTTCCACTGCTTCCACTCCTTGCCTGGTTTTCCAGCTTTCATTGTCACAGACTTATTAACCACAGGCAGAGTCAATGAGAGTCACCTGGGACTCATTTACCTGCAGGTATATATACTCTAGTTGCCGCAGTGTTGCATGGTCTTACAACTGGTCCGGAGTGTAATTCCAAGCCTTATCTTGTTACCATTGAGTTTTATTCATAGCAATCACCAGTTGCTTCTTCTGATTTCTCAGATATCTGACACAGAGTAGGGAAATGCTGGTAGTATTGTAATGCTTTATTGGACTGAGCTCAATAATGACTTCAATCACATTCTTCATACTTCGTGCATGTACTATATGGCCAATATTGTGGACAGCTTGCCATCACACCTATATATGATTTTTCCCCCAAGCTCTTGCCTCAAAGTTAAATGCCAGACATGGTGTGACATGGTTGGTGTAAAAGATCTCGAGTGGCCTGTAAAGAGCCTTGACCTCAACCTCACTGAACACCTTTGGGATGAATTGGAACACCAGGGCTTTGTCGCCTGACATCAGTGCCTGAGCACACTAATTCTTTTAGCTGAATGGACACAATTCTCTACAGTCATGTTCCAAAATCTAAAGGAAAGTATTCCCAAAAAAGTGGAGGTTATTATAACTGAAAGGAGGGAAGCAACTTTAGAATGGGACTGTCAATACACGCATGTGGGTGTGATGGTCAGGTGTCCTCATACTTTTGGCCATTCTGTGGCTATATTTTTGCCATAGTGTAACATCACTAAAACCAGCAAGCTGGCTCAATTGTAAAATCGCATGGATCAGTTGTAACATCATTCAAAAATCATTACATGTAAACTTACACGTACATTAGGAAAATCAATGTTAAACTGATTTTTCTGATGTACTATCCTGATCTATGCCTTTGAGGGTAGCTTGGAAAATATTAAGCATTTACAAAAGAGCACTAGACATCCATTATGAACAGAAGGTGAAACACATGCAGAACAATCACCCATTTACACATCATATCGTAACTGATTGATGATGCAGGTTTTGTTGTTGTTTAATTGTTTCTTTGTTTATATCGTATCCATGATTATTATATTACAGTATTTGGTTACCTTAGAATAATGATATTATATTCTTTTTTTATTTGTTTGTTTTTTGTTTTGATTTATTTTAAAGTGTAGCTTTTCATCCATCTGAGAAAAGGAAATTATTTAGTGCGTTTCATGTCTGATCGCTACCACTTTTGCTACACGTAGTAAAGATTGTACAGATTCTGTGCTATTATGTTACAATTAAACCACATGCTACACCCATTGTTTTTCAAAATCTTGCAAACAAGTACAAGCTTGGAAACCTATGCTAACAGTAAGTGGAGAGATCATTAAAGATTTTACATTTTTGTACTTATATATAAGTATAACGTATACTTTATATACGTATATGTAACGTATAAATAAAAAAGTGTCCAGCATGAATGGACAGATTCTGCTGTATTTTTATTTATTTTTTGCTCAAATAGGCACAGAGAAGTGACCTGCTTCTGTACTGATGTGAAGAAGTCACATCTGCATGTGCACATTTAGAGAAATCAAGGAATTTACAGTCCTGCTGTGTTGTGCCAGCTCTTTCCTACACATAGTCTACTGGCTATTTACATCTACTCCTGCCACCAATAAATCCTGTACTGGTCTTCCAGTAGTCCTTTATAGACTCTCTGTAATGTTTTTCATTGCCGTGTACATAGATTTATTTATAAAGGACAATACAGTGGAGACAACCGACTCTAACCAAGATAAAGCAGTCAGTGAGAATAAACTAATTAATTCACTTGCAGTTAAGTACAGATTGTGCATTTACTATTAAATAAAAAATAACAGAAAAAATAGTAAATATAAATAGTTTTATAATATTCTTAATGACATGTTTCTTTATTTTTTGGTTTATATATTTCACTATACGGCAGAAATCTCTTACGTTCTTCCATTTTACTGGAAATGTATTAATGTACAAGAGGGTTTATATGGTGTATACAGGATGTTTCTATGAATGGAATAAAAATAAAGCATATATTTGGCTTAATATTAATAAATCTTTTTTTTTTTTAACAGAACTATGGAACAAAGATTATTGGGTTATTAGCTGGCATTATTTTATTATCCAAATATCCTGTTCACATCTCATAGACTTCATTTTGAAGTCATATTTCATTGAATTGTGTGCTTCTAACACACAGCAATGTCTTTTATCTTCATATTGATTCAGCACACTAGTGTGTCATCTGTTTTTTACTCTCCTGCCTTCAGCCAATAAGCTCAAACTTGTTTAGAAGTATATCATCACAAGATGGCAGAATCATTTTTTTGAGAAATGCAATGTAATGAAATGTATATCGCTTTAGTTGTAGTAATGAAAAATAGTTTTTGTTGGGGCACTTTCAGACTTTTGAAGTTGTAAAAGGCCTGCCGCTTCATCAGCCTCGGCATCCAGTGGCATTTGGAGAGAGATCCAAAAGAGTCTGATCCAATAAGGCTTTGTGGACACGGAGCCCTGCAAATGTTACGTAAGCCTCCATTACTCGCAGATTTCCGTTGAGATCGACTGGCCGATCGACCCCAGGAGGATGTGGCAAAGGGTCAGCCGCCAGAAATACCGATATGTTAAGAAAAAGCTCATTTAGACCCAAATAGAAATTATTGACCTGGAAGTGGCTGCTGCTTGCAGCTTGATTTGTTGCTGGTTACAACAAGAGCAATTACTTCTGTGGCACCATGACTGTGTGTGTGTGTGTGTGTGTGTGTGTGTGTGTGTGCATATCAGTAAGAGACTTAGAGCTAAGCACACTGCTAAGCAGACATCTAGTCTATTTGGTTCACTCTGATTCAGAATAATTAACGGTCCAGGATTATGTAAAACCATTACATATGTATGCAGAGGCATGTGGACTAATCAGTGTGTGTTTTCTGTTCCTAGAGAAACCGTTTTGTGCACATAAAGGCACATAAAGTCATTCTCTCATCCTAGGGATGAGGTATGGCTACTTTGTAAGACCCAGCTAATGGAGCTGGTAAATTATCCAAATGGAAAATGAACGAGACACATTTGGGCAATAAGCGCCGGCTGATTTGGTCTAGACTTCATACACCATTGTTCCATAATATTGTAATCCTGATTTATTTTAAGGGGTCAGATATACTTCTAGAGCATGTCTTTATCTGTGCACATATCCGTGTGTGTGTGTGTGTGTGTGTGTGTAAACAGGCTGAGTGTGATTGATCCACTTTGTTTTATCACCTCTAATTAAAGACTGATAACTACGTGCCCGTTTCGACAAACAATTCAATTTCCTCCAAATCTGAGTCTAAAAACACGCCACAATCTCATCCGACTGGCAATAAACAGCCCGTGATAATGTGCAAATAGGATTAAATGATCCATTTACCATATTGAAGCTCGGCTGAATATTATATACCGGCTTAAAGACAGGACAGAGGTGGATAAACAAGAGATTTATCAGGATTTTCATCACAGAGATAAGTAAAGTTATGACTGCAATCCAGTCAAATAGGCTGCTATAGTACAACTTTATATAATAATGTAAAGAAGAAGAAGATTATGTAATAATAATAATAATAATAATAATAATAATAATAATAAAAGTACCATTGCTGCTCCATGGTTCCTGGTTTGATCCTGGGCTCAGGTAACTGTGTGAGAGGAGTTTTGCATGTTCTCCTAAAGGCCTGGGAGTTTGAGGGTTCTGCGCAGTATCTTAGATGTACCTGGAACTGCACATTTCTGGACAGAGACCTGAGTTGTTGTACCTGGGATCTGTTGGAGCCACTATCCAAGTTTGGGAGTCACAGCCCCTAATCCTCCTATTACTACTAGACCACATCTGTTCCAGTTGTTCCTTCAGACCATTGTACTTCTCAGTCTTCTCATGCTCCTTCTTCCCAATGTTACTGTCAGCTGGGATAGCCACATCTATCACTACTGCTGTTTTCTTCTCTTTATCAACCACTATGTCTGGTGTGTTGGCCAGCAGCTGCTTATCTGTCTGGAACTTGAAGTCCCACAAGATCTTAACCCTGTACACACACATATTTACCCACCATCAATTTCCATTTCACAAAAAATACCCTCCAATAAATGAATAAATGGTCCAATTTTCCAACTTAGTTAGGTTCTACTACTAGTACCATCTTTGAACTAAAAGGTACTACCACTGAGAGAAATGTTTGTACCACAACACCACCATTTTTAGTGAGACTGTATGATTCACGCTGCTTCCCTCCTTAGAATTGGACAAACAATCGACATTTCATGTCAAACCCATGTCTATAGAAATGATGAAATACTAACATTTCTTGGTTAAGGTCAGTTTGGTCGCTGAGTTTGAGCTTGAAAAAAACACAGCTGGGTTTTTATAATATGGAATATCCACTGCTGTTCATAGATCCGCCTGATCGATCGTTAGCTTCCTCCCTGCTCACTGATTTGTGCCTGATGGCTCTGTTTGGTGAACCAGGGAATTCCAATAGCTATTTATAAGCACATAAAGCAAGGTGAAACCAGAGGCAGAGGAGGGGAAAGATACTGTTAATATAGAACACTGTTAATATGAGTGCACTGATAATTGTCTCTGTGTGTGTGTGTGTGTGTGTGTCTGTGTGTGTGTGTGTGTGTGTTCTGTTTGATCTGAAGGTAATGTGACAAAATGTGTTGTTTTGCCTGAGTTGTGTAAAAGTGTTGTTGTGGGAGAACTGAAGCTCGTGTAATAAGGGTATACGCTCTGCGTGTGTCCTTCGGCCTGCATCTTCTGCAGTTATCTTCAAAGCCTTGGACCACCATGGAGAAAAACACCCGCTGACTGAATCAGCCAGTGCAGGCTCCCTAAACGGTCAAAAAACACAGATGACAGGAAAAAGGGTTTTGTAGAATTTTGTTCTGGATGTTGCAATCTCTGTGGATAATTGACACCACTATTCTGGTGCATTTGAATTTTGAAAATGAAGGACCATTGAACATAATGTTCTTCCTAATCGACTCTGTCTGTGTGTGACGTCTGTACTGCTGCAGTTCCATTTAAAATTAATCTCTACCAGGCAAGCCATTTTGACCCAATAAATCATGAGTGTGTGTTTTTATTATTGTTAATAATACACTCACCAGCCGCTTTACTGGGTACACCTGTACCTCTGCTCATTCATGCAATTATCTGATCAGCCAATCATGTAGCAGCAGCGCAGTGCAAAAATATCATGCAGCTATAGGTCACAAACTTCAGATTGCAAAATCATCGCCTGCTCTATTTCCAATCTTCAACTTTCCAGTGCAGGTGAGCTTCTGCCCACTGTAGTCTCAAAGATTTGTGCTTGGCTGACAGGAGTGGAACCTGATTGGTCTTCTGTTGTAGCTCATCTGCCTCAAAGTTCGATGTGTTGTGTGTTCTTGTAAAGTGTGGTTATTTGAGTTACTGTACCCTTCCTGTCCACTCAATCAAGTCTGCCCGTTCTCCTCAGACCTCTCTCATCAACAAGGCATTTCCACATTCCTTTAGAATCACTGCTCACTGGATTATTTATTTATTTTTTGCTCTATTCTGTGTAACACTAGGATTCGGTGTGCATGAAAATCCCAGGAGATCAATCAAGAAAAAAGAACCCAGAAACAAACAGAAATAAAAATGCAACTGAAAATATAATCATTCTTAAGTGTTCATAGGTAGAAATGTGAATAAATATTTTAATAAATATGACCTTTCAATTTCTTATGTAACTAATAGGATTGTTCTTAGAAAGTGACATCATCCATCAATTTCACAATATCATTAACAATAAAGAAAAACAAAATGAGAGACCTTAATCTAACAACTTAAAATGGATGAGTCATGATTCAGACATGAGATGTTAAATAAATTCACAGATTAATAAACAAAAACTTCTATATTTGTTATTATTATTATAATTATTATAATCAAAGTTAGATTGTATTAATCATTTGTTTGTGAAATGTGGGTGCTTTATCTGTGTTAAAAATAAAATTATTTTACTTTTATTTTACATAAACATTTGTAAATGTAATTTCACTGGGGCACAAAAGACACCCCAGTCATGGAATCGCACATGAAGACTTTTGCTATATTTTGCTCTTTATGGGGCAGTTTGGTCAGTAAAGGATTTTCCTAGAGAAAATACACAGGAATAATTTAAACAGCAGTCTGGGTGTTTCTGTAACATTGTGCTCTTTATTAAATTGTGTTACAAAAAAATAGCCTGAAACCCTGTCAAACACCCCACCTTCCTCAAAAGCCCCCCGTCCATGTATTCCACAGGCTGTTGGTATTGATGTCCTGTGTCTGGCAGGTTCCTGCAGCTCTCTTAGCTGTTTAGAAATCATTAATGCTTTTCCAAAAGTCCCGGTGTGCCTGTAGCCCACAGAGCAAGCTGGCCTGGAACACATCGCCTACAGAGAGAGAGAGGGAGAGAGAGAAAGAGAGAGAGAGAGAGAGGGAAAGAGAGAGGGAGATTTCTGAAATAGAATCAAAGTCCAGCTTCAAAAGGTCAGCCTCAGATTGTTCCTTTTGCCTTATGAAGCTGTGAGAAAGGGGAGGATGTGTGTGAGGCGGTAGAGATATGGATGGAAGAGCTGCTGTCAAGAAAGTGCTACAGCTCCCTCTTAAATGCAAATTCATGACGGGTCCAGAAAACAGCCAGACAGAGAGCACGGAGACTTTTTTTTCTTCTCTCTCTCTCAAAACTCCACACACAGATGGACGTCCAAATGTTTCGGGGGAGGTTCTCGTTCTCTCTTTCGCTCCTGCTCTCAGTCATGGCTCCATGAGTATATTTGGAAACCCAACAAACCAAGGGACATGAAACAGTCAGCATGCTAGCAGCATGATGAATAGCTGGATAGCTGTTAGTTGTTAGAAAGAGAAGAAAAGCTCAGCTCATGGAGGATGTCAGGCTTCAAGGTAAATCTCAAATTTGAGATCAATATAAAATGTTAAGACCTCACCTCTTCTTTAATTATTTCATGAATTAAGGTTCATCCAGTTTTAGAGGCCATTGATGGATTTGTTGGCTGTTGGGCTTGAGTAATGGGTATAACCAAAGATCTGAGATCTATGACAGCTTCTTTTATTAATGCTATTAAGTAAGGAATAATGCACTTTGGGGATACTGTTGAAGGAAATTAATTAAGACGGTGGCGTGATGCACGATGACCTGGTGTTACTGTTAATGTTATGGAACATCTGTGTGACAAGTTAGTTCCTGTTATTACTTACATTATAGAGAGCTGTTTCCTGATTGGCCTCTTTCCTTGCTTTTCTCTTAAAATTAATATGACAAAGATTCTGTAAAACTTACTGACAATGGAGAATCCTTCATTAATGTTACATAAACATCTCCTTAAGGATAACTTCTCCATATCACTGATTATATTTTTTGTTAACATTTTTTATCTGTTTATTATTAAATTTCGATCATTGTGAGTATCCCCCATACAAGTCTCTGTGACTAAGTTGTTTCTACAGAAATTATACCACATTAGAATGAGATCTTAAACATAAATCTGAGATTTGAATGAGAGATTATTTTTCTGAGCTGCTGTTACAGAAAATTAATCAACAGTACTGTGCTATGATGCATTGTAGGGGAATAATACCAGATTGAAACACAAATATGATTGCAAAAAAGATTAAAAGAATAAGGCCAGCTGTTGTTGTTCATTGTATTTACTCTTTACACATTTTTTGACCCATTGACATTTGGTGTTTGGTACGTTTGTAAAATGCGCAGTGCAGAAAACGAATCTTTGGTCCACCTGAAAATTGAACAAGTCTGAGTTGTAGTCTGAGTCAGAGTCTGTCCTGGAGTTTGAATGTGAAATAAAGTGATTGGTTGAACCTGTCAATTTACTTCCTATTTCAAGTTTCTTAACAGCAGCAAATAGCATGTTTACAGACATTTTCCACAATTAAATCGCCAGTGCAATAAAAATGTGGTTTGAATAATTTTTCTATATAAACAAACAGGTAAGACCATAAGGCCTCGATAACCTGAAGTGCTATTGAAAAAGTATCTAATGTCTTCCATTTTCTAAAATTTCACACACATTCAATCTACAGTTCAGAAGGAATTCTGTATGAAAACACTACAAAATACCAGCTTAGGAAAGTTAAGAAACAGATTAAAATACACTGTAAAAAAGAAAAGGCCTGTAAAAGAACAGTAATTCAATTAAAACAAAAAGCCTAACTAAATTCAGTGTTGAATAAATGTGGATGCCTGAGTGGATGATAAGAGCACCGAGTCCAGAAACTATTAATTATACTTAATATATAAAAAAGTTGTGAACGCCTTCCCTTATTTCTCCATCAAATTACATATGCAGGTGTGACAATGCCAAAAAGTCCTTTCTAATCTTTTTCATATCTAAGATGTTCTTTTAAAATATATGCAAAGAAGTACAGCTATCACAATCCAACAATCATTAAAAGCTCCTCTGAAGCGAGCATTTCTGTGGCACGGTGTCTGCCAAACATAACTCGATTATATTTCCTGTGAAACGTCTCAGTCTCTGATTCCGACGTAAACTCACTCCAATTCCAACCAAGTCATGGAACTGAAAGCAAACAAACAAAAACACTAAGACAAAAAATAACAGAGACAGAGGCCAAGAGGACAGACCGAGCCAAAGGCTTGTTGAACACTGTTCTCCTGATTTTGTGCATTCACAGTGCTAATAGCTGAATTAATTGTGTTAAACAGGGCAGCGGGTAATTGGAAGAGCAACTCTAATGATCCCAAATGCTAGTGTTTGATCGATCACTTCTTATTAGACTTCACTGTAACAAGCAACAGTCTTCGACAGTCGTCCCTTTTCACACCTTAGGATTAATCTTATTTATTACCACAGCCCTGCCGAATTCTTGATTTTGATTGGGCAGAACGTGTTGATTTCTATCATTTTCTATAATAGCAGCTCTGATAGTAGTTGACAATGTGCTGCCTTTGTTCTATAGTAATAGCTTACACAAGGATTTGACTGATGGATGGACTGCATAAACAGATTTTTTTTTTTAAGAAAAGGGTGAAATTGTTGATATGGGGAGGTTTTCTCGGAGGAGACGTTTATGTATCATTTTTTGAAAAGAATCTCTGGTGTCAGTGCTTTTGGAACACTCAGAAGTAAAGCTGTAATTTTAAGTTTTTTGATATGAGAAATTCTTCAGAAGCGAGGACTTTGTGGTTTCTCAGTAACATGACAAGCTTAATTTTTTTGTCAAGACAGGACAGCATGGTGGTTCAGCCATCCAGTTTTCCTAGGATCGACTTGGGACTCCTTGTATAGAATAGAATTGTGACCCAACAAAGGATAAACAAAACACAAAAATCCATATTTTATGACAGAAGGGAAAAAGACTAGTGAAGGACAAACTCTTTATAGTTGCAATCAGGTAAGTGATGACAGCAACTAACTTGTTTCATGGGTGTTCTTCGACCCTGTTCACACTTAGTTTTAAAATGCATCCTGGGCAATTGGATCACAAGTGGACTGCACTAAATACAAGTGTAAATGACCACCAAGATGCCTTCACTCAAACCACTTGCCAAGGTGGTCTGGGACACATTTGACCACCAGTGCACCAACGCTCGAGGAAAATGGAGAAAAGCACTGATGGTTGGAATGCAAGAAAATAATAAAGGTATTTTGCAGGTTTAATGTTTTTAACATAACTGTATGCGGGGCTCTTTGACTTTCTAGTGGAAGTGATGTAGGCAGTAACGAAATCTGAACACAGGTGGTCAGCTGGATACCGTCGAGACGCATTATAGACACAGGTGCAAACGACTCTTCTTGCAAACCAATCGGCCAAAATGCATTTTAAAACCAATAGTAAACGGGGCCTACAACTGAATTGAATAAATAACAAATGGTTAGTTTTGGCAAGTCACTCTGTTAGAAGAGGACTAAAAAGCTTGAGGATTTTCTGCTATAGGAAAATAATAGTAGTATCACTACTTTACAGCGTACTGTATCACACGACCCTGTCATTGATTATTTTCCTATAACTGCCTGTATACATTGGGGTAGAACATCTATTCTTTTTTACTAATTCACTAGTACCTAGTAGTTAATTAGTTGACTTTCCCCTTTTTGTTTAAAGCAAAAACTTTTTGAGAACATCACTGTTTTCTTTAAAACAGAAGAAACATCCATAGACATGCTACAAATTACGTTTCCAGCTTCAATGCTTTTATAGACTAGTGCAGTGCAATGAATGTGCAAAATAAGACTCTTTGTATAGTATTACACTATGTACAGATGTACCAATGGTTAAAATGCTGTTGTTCGGATGACTGAAGTCATGGATTCTGGAGCTGAGTGCATACAGCATGGGAAGTTTATGTCCGTAAACAGAGCCTCTCTATAGCTCAATCACCTTCAGTGAATGAATGATGCTGTCTATAGGAGCATCTGGGAATTTTTTCCAAGCTGACCATGTTTACTATGTTCAGCTATGGCACAAGTAGCATTCAAATGCAAGTCTGGATCAGCCTCATTGAGCAGCAACTAGTAAGCATGTTAATCGACTGGTCTATACAAGCTCTATTATACAGTAAAAACATTAGAGCCAAGTAAAGGTACACTGCATGATACATTTAACCCTATATACATTTATGTGTAAAATTGAATGAAAGTGAGAAATGTAAGTTGCAGCAGGTAGACATTTAAGTAGTCTAGTAGTGCAGGCTGTGAACAGCACATCGACTATAATTACACTGTTTTTCAGCAGGAGTGAGGAATGATTCTCCTGCAGCACTGATATAGCTTTAGGAAAGAAAAGTGTTCAGGTGCTGGTTGGTTTTTGTTTTGAGTGCTTTGAAGCATTTTCTGGAAGGGGTTCCTGTGAAATAACTGATGTCTGAGATGGAGGGAATCTGTAACAAACCTGATGGGATGATTCACCACTCTAGACTCATCACAAAATAGAATAAATTGCAGATGGCTCCGAGTCTTTCTCAGTGCAGTGGTTGCAGGGTTTTTTTTTTTTTTTTGGACTGTGCAGTGGTGGAGACAAACCAGATAATGAACGAAGAACAAATTATGCTTTCAATAAAGGCTATGTTTCCTGAGCTCTCTCAAGAAATGCATGCACTTCTGTGCTTCCACATGATTCCATTCCAAGGTGTTAAAAATGATATATGATATTTCTTAGGAACTTACATGATTCATTACATTTACAGCATTTGGTAGACACTCAGATTCGCAGAAGTGCTTTTTAAACCAAGTCAAAAAACATATTCTCATGCTAGTGCGAACAGGGCAAGAAGACCATGAAGAGTAGTTAATATGAGTTAGTATTTAGCATATCAACAAACACCCAAGTCTTTTTTTAATTAGTGCTTTAGTGCATATAATGCTGGAAGTCTGTCTGCCTCTACATTTGATATGCAAAATCTTACACAGCACCGTATTGTGTCTCGTAATTGTTCATATTTGACACCAAATTTAATTTACTTCTTTGTTTTCAACCCCAAACTGCTGTGACAACAGTCCATTGATAATGTTTATACCCAGTTGTGTTGCTAGGTCAGTGCATAGGCAGTATTTTGAATACATTATTCAGATCTGTTTGCTAAAAAGGTTCTAGGACCATCTGGTTGAGACTAAAGGTGTGCATCTGGACTGGAATGCTAGTATATGATGTTTTCATTTTTAAGAGCACACAAGTGAGTGGTCAGATGTGAACCAATTGTCGAAGGAGAAAGAGAGATGATGACATTGAACATGTACAAAGAATTTACAGCATCCTTAGTAACTGCCTGGTCAGAGTCATAGTGGATTAAATTAGGATACTAGTTTTGTTTATATTTTGATAAATATAACAAACTAAATTTGTCAGAAAATTCAGGTAAATAATCATGTGTGGGATTAAAAAAAAGGGGAAAAAAACAAAAACAAAACAGTCCCATCTGTAGTTAAGACCACATATAAACTGGAGTGATGTAGCTGCGGTTGAGGAACTGTCAAAGCCTTCACATCATTTTTTTCCACCATTGGTATGTATATATATATATAAACAATTATGCGGTTAAGTGATGTGGTGGTTAGCACTGTCGCCTCACAGTAAGAAGGTCCTGGGTTCGATCCTCTGGGTCACCCAGGGTGCCTTTCTGTGTGGAGTTTGCATGTTCTCCCCGTGCATGCGTGGGTTTCCTCCATGTGCTCCTTTTTCCTCCCACAGTCCAAAGACATGCAGACTAGGTCACCTGGCTACTCTAAATTGCCCATAGGTGTGAATGCGAGCGTGTGTGGGTGTTTGTCTGTGTTGGCCCTGTGGTGGACT
>JAQQZR010000003.1:5989239-6000592 GCA_030068235.1 Notoglanidium macrostoma
GGTGGACTGGCGACCTGCCCAGGGTGTACCCCGCCTCTCGCCCCAAGATGCTGGGATTGGCTCCAGCTTCCCCGCAAGGCAGATGGATAAAGCGGTATAGATAATGGATGGATGGATGGATTATTCTTATTTTAAATTTTCAGATCACAGGTGTACCTTGTTTAAAGTTCATTAGTGGAATTTCTTGCCTTCTTAATGTGTTTGAGATCATCTGTTGTGTTGTGTTGAGGTAGTGTTGGTATACAGTAAATAAAACAGTCAATCATTACTTTAAGACAGGAAGTGTGTTTTAATGAATAAAAATAAAGAAGAATGTTTGACTTTTACTGTAAATATAAAAAAAAATGCCTACTTCAGGGTAAAATCTGAATCTAAATACAGTCACTGTGATACATCCCACAATATGTTGTCATATGTTTCTAGTGTTACTCATGTAAGACATTCAGTAATTTTAATCTGTAGAAATTCATTTCTGTTTTCTATCTGGTAAAACCTGTGACTCGTGCTCCCTGTGTGCAGAACCATCGGGGTAAATGTTGAGCAGAGGACTGATGTAGAGACTGAGCAGGATGATTGCTACTCTCTTGCACTCCACTTATTCTTTTATGATCCTGTCTTGCGCTTCAGCTGCTATTTTATTATTTGGCCCATTAAAAGTTAATAGTCATGCGGAATCCCGAGTCCATCATTCAGTAGTGGATATTTTTTACAAACTTGCTGCACTGCATAGAATCCTTCAGTCGCATAAAGCTTAAGACCTCACACTCTACACATTTCATTTTTAGTGTTTTTATACTTGTACTCTTTTGTTTTGTGTTAGCCTGTTACATACCGCAGATATTGACTTGCCTATGCTGACCCTGTTTATGTGTACCCTGTGACCCCTGCTATGGATTACAACTATGATTTTCAAAAAGGCTGAAATAAAAAGAAAACAACAACAACAGTCCTCTTAGCAATGTAGAGCTCTTTTCAAATCTTTCGTTTCTCAGCCCTGCAGCCAGAGACCTCAGGATGGATTTATTTAGTATGGATTTCAAATAAAAATAAAGAACATTTTTTTTCCCAGCATTGTGGAATGAAATATTTATTTGGTATATTTTATTAGCAGAGCGAGGCATTCAGGAGGAACCCAGTCCACAGCTGTTCTGTCACATTTCTGCGGCTCGTTTGCGGTCTCCACTGTGTTTATTGATTTATATGTTTACTTTGCTCACACATGCTCCACATCTAGAAACATGCAGGTAGCTGCACTGAGGAAGAGCAGGTGACTCGCTCGCTCCTTCACTGACAGATGAGAGTCTCTGTAGAAGCATGGTGAATCAAAGGCCGACAAAGCGCTAGTCCCGATCCCACGGCTCTCATGTGCACTACTGCTGCTTGTTCTCTTTGTTACTTTTCCCAGTGCAGCTACAGCATCAACACGATGACGGCTGTTTAGGGCCTGTGTGATTTGACAAGAGCGTGGCTGAGTATTTTTATATGCCTGCCAAAAAAAGGAAGAAAAAATGAAGGGAAAAAAGAAGACATATAATATTAGTAACAGAAGAAACTGAAAAGCTAAGGCGTTTCATCGATTTGACTTTTTATGTTATTATCTGTAGCCCATCAGCTTCGTTGGCAGGTCAGTGACCTCCTGTATTCCCTGTCCATCGGTCATCACCAGGAACTATCACTGAGCAGATATTGTTTGAATTCTGGGTCATTCTCATCTCAGCATCCCTTATGTCCCTTAATCACATGAGGTTTTTAGACACTTTACATGTTATATTTCACACATTTTACACATATGGGCATTTTTCACATGTAGGGGCATGTGATTTTTTTCCTGATTGCAATGATTCCTATTTTTCGTGATTGCAGTGATCAGATCTGTCACCTCACAGCAAAAAGGTTCTGGGTATGAACCAGCCCACTGACTGGGGCCTTTAGGTTATAGGTTTCCTCCTGGTGCTCTGGTTTCCTCCTACAGCCCAAAGCCATGCAGATTAGATCAACTGGCTACTCTAAATTGCTCATAGGTGTTAATGTGAGTGGGAACGGTTGTTCATCTCTGTGTTAGCCCTGCAGTAGATTGGTGACCGACCCAGGGTGTACCCTGCCTCTCGTCTAAAGACAGCTGGGACTGGCTCCAGCTTCCCCGTGACCCTGACAGAAAAGCGGCATAGATAATGGATGGATGGATGGATTTACTTCACAATTTATTTTTAAACACTGTTAAACACATTGTTTATTTATGTTAAAATCCTTCACACAGTTTCTCCCACACCACCCCATTGCTACGCTCCCTCCACTAACTTCCTGTAGCTGCCTGCATCAGATTCAAAGCACTGTTGCTTGCCTACAAAGCCAAAAATGGACCAGCACCCTCCTACCTCGAATCACACCCTGCACTGCACCGCGCTCCCTCCGATCCTCCAGCACTGCTTGACTGGTTCCACCATCTTTCTAGGTACAAGAAAGACATGCATTTAAACTTGTCTCTGTTTTGGCACCTAGGTGGTGAAATGAACTTCCTCTAGATGTAACAGCTGAGTCGCTGGGTGCCTACTAATGCCGACTAAAAACCACCTCGTTCGGAAGTACTTGGATTAGCACTTTATTTATTCTTCACTTAAAAAAAAAAACACCTTTCTGTGTTACTTGCCAACAGAGTTTTTAGCATGATGGTATTCTTAGCCCAGGTCCTAGTGAATTTACTGATAGATGCTTCAAAGCACTTATGTAAGTCCCTCAGGATAAGGGCTTCTGGCAAATGCCGTAAATGTAAATGTAAATGGTTTGTTTATCATGATTCAGGTTTTTTAATGTATGTTTTCTTTTCATACGACATTTATTTTCTCGGGATTTTTCCACATGATTTATTCATTTTCAGATCTCATTATTTTTTCACACAATTCATTTATTTTCAGATTAATTCTTTTACACATGGCGTTTTTTTACATATATTATTTTTTTCATTTATATTCCAATACATTTTTTCACAAGACATTTTATATTGATTTTATTCTGATTTTCTTTTTTTACACATGGCTGATCTATTTGACATATTAACGTTTAACATGTAGGGCATGTTGTTTTATTTCTCACATATGATCCATATTATGCTTTATGCCAGATGAGTTTAAATCGATAACCCCAAAAAGATGAGGCCATGAAATGTGTCCAAACTCCTGCTCTCTCACGCTGGCTTCTATAAAGATGGAGGAAAAGCTTTTGTCACTCCTTTTTTTCTCATTACAGCATTAACTCGTGCACACGGCTTCCTGGTGGGTTTATACCCCACTCTGTCCACGGTCCATATAAAGAACACCGTTACATTTCTATAAAACACAAAGAGCAACAAAAGCACATAATGAAATAGAGAGGTGAATAAATGAGAAGAGCAGAACGTCCCATTTGGCTAAGGGTCAAAAAATAATGGGGGGAGTACGCAAGGGTGAAGTGTGAAGCTAGCTGCTATAAATCTAAAATTACTAGTCTAGTCTGTCTGTGTGTCTGTACGCCTTTCTCTCTCACGTTATCCTTTCTGTCTATCTCTCTCCTTTTTAGTTCTGTCTGTTTTTTCACCATCTCTTTCTAAACCCAAACCCTTTCTCCTTCTTTTTCAATCTGTCTTTTCTTCTGTCCATGTCATTCCCTTTATATCTCTCTGTTTCTCTTTCTCTCTGTCTCGTCTTATCTCTCATATCTCTCTATTTCTTTTTGTTGATCAATCTACTCATCTTTCTTTTTCTGTATCTCTAAATCCTTTCACTCTTTTTTTTGTCTTTTTTGAGTTTGTCCCATCTTGTCTCTCACTTGCTACTGCTCTCTCTCTCTCTTTCTCTCAATCCCTTTCTCTACGTATTTGTATGACTTTCTTTCTGTGTCTTAGGAAACCCTTTAACTTTGTCTTTTCATCATTTTCTGTCTGTCTCATTTCCATCTTTCTCTCGTTATCTCCCTCTTTCTAAAGACTCACTCTCTCAACCCCTCTTTGTCCTTCAATCCTTCCTCTCCTTCTGTCACTGTTTTTTTTTTAATCAGCTCATTCAGAGGCCATATTAGTGAACAGTTTGAGGAGTGTGAAGTGTGTGTGTGTGCGCGCATGTGTGTGTGTGTGTGTGAGGTCATCAGTGTACACTCATTAATGCTGCTGCTGCTTTACATAGGGCAGAGAGCCACAATAGCAAAACATAGCATTTTAATTATATTAGACATGATTTTTCAGTAATGTTCTCAAATTACATACACTCACACTTTTACACTTTACTCAAATTTGTTAATTATTAATGCAAAACAATATACACCCAGAATATACAACTATGTACTTATATACAGTTAAAGATTCCTATTGAAGTGCCTAGTGAGTAACAAGAAATTCATTAAAATTCAAGTCATACTTTGGAAAATGTATAGACTATTTCAGATGAATATTTAAGAGCACAGGAAATGACATTTAGGGTCAGCATTTCATGTTCCTAGGGCATGTTCAAACAATTTTCAAAAAACAATAACAAATAGCCAATTGGGAACCATAATTTACATGTCTGGTACGTTGATTTAAGGACAGGATGTTAAAATTTAACGTCGGATGTTTCCTCGGGTCTCTAACGAGGCATTTCAGCTTTCCCTTACATACTGTTCTAGCATATCATGGAACTATGTTGTACATACTGTTGCAGCAGCATTTCTACAAACCTCAGCTAATTTGATAATTAGAGATAATTAAAACCAGAGGCCAACACAAACTGCATGTTCTAAAGGGATGAATACTGAACTGTATACTGCATTCATTCTTTTTAAAAGAAGAGTAGTGTGTTGAATTGAGACAGCAGTGAGAAAGTCTCTATAATGACTCAGTTATATCATAACAGGACAAAAAGGGATGCGGCATGGGAAGAAATGAAGGATAAATTACAGCTTCCAGGTGTGTAGCAAGCTAATATAGCACAGAAACTCTCTGTTCATTGAGTTCATTTACTATTATGACAATGTGAAACACTTTCATGCTTTTCAGTGGAAGAGCTACAAACCTGTGCTGTGTCATTGTGCACCCAGTATGGCAGAACATAGTAATTTTCATTAGGATCTTCATCATATAATCTGACATGAAGAACGTTATCACACAGTCTGTTGTAGAATTCTTATTGAGATTATCTCATAGAGTGTGACATGTAATAATTGCAAAGGACCACTGGAATCGCACAGTGTAAATTGTTTGACTTGTTCCAACTGTACAATACATAAGACAGATGTCATCCGTATTACAGGAGCAACTATTTCACACCTTTCCTCTAAGAAAGTAGTTGTAAGCGTCCAACTTTTTTACACTATCTCTGGTGTGAACACACTCTGTATGAACAAGGTAATACACATCAGGTAAGTCACTTCATGTATAAGTATTCTCAGAAAAAAATGAAATGTGTGTTTTCTCACATTCTTGTTAAAAGTTCCCAGAAATGTATTGTTAATTTTTACATATTTCTTTTTTGTTCTCATCTCAGGAGATTCATAAAGTCCAAGCTAGTCATTTTGTTTCAAAAGCTTTACATTTAAAAATGACTCTATTGGAAATGTTTTAGGAACAGACACGCACAGTAACTTTGTTACTGTTTTTCTCATTGAAACAGTCTATAAAAGTACACTTTGTTTATAGCTATAGCTTAAAATATAAACAATATCACTATAATTACATATAATAGACTTATAAGTCTATTATATTTCTGATTTTCTTACTTTTTCTTAATTTCTCTTACTCTTACGTGCAATTTTTTTATTTGGGTGCAATTTTTCTGATGCAAATGTTCAATTTATTATTGCTCTTGTGTCAATGTTTGTCACTCCATTGTGTACCTGGAGTGTACATCTGTATTTTTATTCTACTTATTCTTTATTCTACTCTATTGTTTTTAATTTTTGCTGGTCTTTGTTTCTGTTCACTTTCTGCCATGGCGTGCAAATTTCCCACTTGTGGGACTAATAAAGGTTTTTCTTATCTTATCTTATCTTATCATATCTTATCTTATAATAGACCCATTTGTATTTTAAATTAATAGTTTAGCAAAAATTAAATTTAAACAATTTTATCAGTTTTGTTTACAGGAAAATCTCTACATTAAGTTCCTGCAAAAATTTTAGATACTTGCTTCCAACATGAAGCTAGGGCATGTAATCGGATTTTTAACATCGTTCTTTAACTAATATTCATCTAAATTACGATCTACATCAATTCTACCTTCAAACTTCAGGATTGAAAATGGCAACGACACAATTGTGATGAACCAAAAGCTTACCTGAGTAGATGAAAGATATTGGAGAAAGTAATAAAGGTAAAAGGTGGGCAGATATGTTATATGAATACTTATATAACATTCAGTAAGGACTTTTTGTCTATTTATTTCTTAGCACACACTAGTGAACATTTTTACTTGTGACAATGAGTTCTCATCTGTGAAATCTAATGCAATGAATTAAAACAATTTAAATAAAAGGGTGTGCAAACTTTTGCAAAATAATGTCAACTGTATATGTGTCTTCTGTATATGTGAGCATCCTGCATATAAAAAGCTATCATGTAAGATTTAAGGATATGCAAAACCCATTTATAAGGTAATATAACTGTAATGAACACACTTAACTTCTGATATAAAGCACATTCTTAAAGTATTTCATTGAACTAAATTATCTGTTATTGTTCTAGCAGAAAAAAAAACATGGAAAGAAAAGATGTTTTGTTTAATTCAGCTGTCATAACTAATTTGATAAGACTGTTCCTGGGAACTGAGACAGCATATGCATCTAAATTTAACTCCAAGCCAATTTATCTCCAATTATCCAGTACACGGGGGAGGCAAAGCAACCGTGTGATAAAAACAGAGACAAGTTCGTAAATGTTCTGAATATTGCAAAGCCAGAAAACATACAAAATAAGGAGACACAAAAAATATGGTTTAGCTCCTGGTCTGTATGAGGTGAACGCAGGCTAAAATACTTTTTCCCCCAACACTAGCTAGATAGTTTTGTATTGGCATGTTCTGTAATCTTAACTAGCTAGCTTTTCCTAGCTAGCATATTCTCAAGCATACATAGCCTGCTAGCTTTACTAGGGGATGTTTCTTCAAACATTAGCTAGCTTCTTCTAGCATATTGTCAAAGCATATTGGGTAATGTATGATCAAACATTAGTTAGCTAGATTTTTTCAGCTAGCATATTGTCAAACCTACTTAGCCTCCTAGCTTTACTGAAGGATCTTTCTTTAAACATTAGATGGCTATTTTTTTCTCAAGTCTATCTAGCCCTTTTTGAGAGAGAGAGAGAGAGAGAGAGAGAGAGAGAGAGAGAGATCTTCAAATATTACTGTGTTTGTAGATAGCATATTCAAAATCTTAGCTAGCTCACTTTTTTGACCATTTTCTCCAATGATAATATGAGAGTTATGATTTTTCATTTTTGTGGAATTCAATATAGTGAGGATTCACTTTAATCTTTGAAAGATCCACAGTATCTAATGTCACATCACAGCTCTGACCAGGAAAAAGAGGTCACGGATGATGAATGAATGAATCTAATGTCACTGAACATGACCTCAGTTGGCTACTTTCTGTTATTTTCACACTTTCTGAACTCTTACTCAGTTGAGTTGGACAGATGGTGACCTAAACTAATGCTACTAAGTGCAAGAATTCTGTTCAGAAAGTGTGTTGAGAATTATTAGAGTGTAGAGCAATTTATGTCTGCATTTTTAACATAGATTAAGGTAGGTTCTGTCAAATGCATATGTCAAATGAGTATCTGGACAGGACTAAAATTTTCTACAAACTCAAGAGTGATCTTATAAACAGTAAATAGTTTGGGATGGAATTTACTCAGTGGAGAAGATAAAAAAATAACAATGCTAAATTACGTTGTTGTGAAGTTTCTTCCCAGTTAGCAGGTGATTTTCATGTTATTGTGAATTAGACTTATTGGGCTGTTTTAACAATTGAGTTTAATGCACATAGTGAGGATGTAATACTGAAATTCTGCCAAAATCAGTATTCAAACTTCTTCAAGACTTCAAGACATAACTATGTGCTATTCAGAATTTACACAAGAATAGCACACACAGGATGGCGGTTATTAGTGATTCGGATTTTCTACCAAGTAAATTTTTTGCCTGATATTGGCTTGAGTGAAGAGCAGTAATAAATCCAGAATAACTACCTGACAGTATAATTGTTAAGGGCAATATTAAACATACAGATATGAAATTATGAATTAATTGTGTGAATTTATAAATTGCAATACAAAAGAGCATAATGAAGGCATGAAATTATTACATCATGTGCATACATCATGTGTATCGCACTGTTATGTCCAATACTGTTTCAGTAAATTTAAAGAATAATTATTTTTAATAATTATTATAATAATTAAAAGTTATTTTTTTTTCAATAACTTTTCATTCCTGCCTTCACTTTCTTCATGCTTTGTGCCACTTTTTCTATTCAAACTCATAATCTCTTGATTATAAGGCAAGCAGTTTTCAATTGTTCCACTCAGGAGAAGACTGTTTCTAGCTCAATGTGAGTTAAAAATAGGATGCTGTATCGTGTGCTGTTTTATAAACTGGCAGCTAGTGAATGTTGGTGCAACCTCTATAGTTATTTTGAGAAATTTATAGTGGTTTCATGAATAATGTGAATCTGCTCTGTCAGTTCACAATTCCTATCCCTGGTTTCTTTCTTTCTGTTTTTTCAGGCTTAAGGGAAAGTGCTTGTCTTCAAAGGCAGTAGTCTAGACACAACTGAAAAAGCTCCATACAGAAATCCAAGTTAAGCGTCTGCATAAGCTGACTTTGAATGCCGAGAAATATCCCTGTGTAAATATTGATGTAACTTTTGAACTTAGGCTGCTGACTCTGAATACTGTCCTTAGAGAACTGGGCCACTGTGAGGCAGTGAGAGCCTGTCGCCGTGGTAACTACAGGCTGGTCAGTTTGTATATGTGAGCGAGGCACTGGAGCGAGAGCAACTCAGCTGAAGCGTCTGATAGAGGGAGATGAGGATTAGGAGGATGTGTTCAGAGGAAATGAAGTAAGGGATCGCAGATGATGAGGAGCAGAAGAAGGGCGAGGGAAGCAGTCATGAATTTAACAGAGCAGAAAACACACACTGGGTATTTGGAAAGAATACTGTGGAGATGGAGTCTGGTTTTGAAAAAAAAATGTGGTTATTTAATGATACCTTTCTCTGTAATATAATCTAAATGGTTCCAAGGGTGTTATATATATAGTATATACTACATTATTAGTCATTGCTCACTGTTAAAACTGATTGATGGCTGTAACAACATAAAGGTTTAGTTGAATCCGGTATATAGATGTGAAACTTTTGGGGCTAATCCAAAAGTCCACATGCGCACAGAAGGTACAGGTCAAACAGAAGGTATCAGAGCATTCATGGTAAAATACATAATTAAAATGAAACCAGACAGATAACACGAGATAAAAGAAGACACAAAGAATATGGTTTCAAATGCAAAGATTGTCAACCAACTAGAAGTATCTATACACTAGTTACAGTTGAAAAATAAATAAATAATGAACGACTGAGTAAATCATGAAATTAATGCACAGCAGGAGTGGTCCTTGAAGCAAACATATTTTATTTTAGATTTATTTTAAATAAATTAGAAGTGATATTTAAAAAATTTTGTCAGAACATAATTGCAAATAGACTGTGTTTGAGTGATGTTATGCAATTAAAGCTGGGTTTCCTTCTGCCGCGATAGCTCTTACCTTTTCAAAAAGGTAGCTTTTCCATTTGCTCTTAATGTCCTGTCATATGACTTAAATGCAAAAATTGCCAAAAAAAATTGCTTTATCGAATCGTTTGAAAAAAACACCTCATGTGAGAGTAAAAACATTTTTGTGATACTTGACAATTTTTTCATAATTCATGTGTATCCAGTCATCTTTTTTAGATCACAATTTCAAATTGCAAATTAAGCAGGTTAATGGAAACACAGTTATTGACACACTAGTGATAGTACTTCCTGCTGGTTATTTGTGTTGCCAGTTAAAAAAAAAACCTCCTTGTTGGTTGCACAGAATGACACCAAATTGCAGTAAAAAAAAAAAAAGAATTGTTCAAATTGACCTCCTAATGTAACTGTAGTACAAATCTAAAAAAATATATTTTGACTGATTGACTCCATTTGTGACTTTGGAAAAATATGTTAATTTAAATTCAATATGAAATGTTAATTTTTCATCAAGCTGTTCTTTAATGATTTATTTCTAATCACCATCTTTGAATTATAATCTACTCTGTCACTTCAACAAATTGAGCTTGAAAAATTTATACTTTTAATTTAAAAGATGAGAATTCTTTTTTACTGATACTACAGTTTTAAAGTAATTTATCTCTTAAAATGATTTTAGTCAGTAATTGTAATCATAATAAGAAAAAAGTGTAATTCATAATGCATTACATTTCTGCTTTTGCACTTTAAATCAGTTGCCCTTTACTCCTTACTCTTGCAGACTGAGACAGTCATGCATGAAATTTTTGTATATGATGCTGAGCTTTGCCTTTTGCTAAACATTGCTCCTGGCTCTGTGATGGAAAAACAACAAAAAGCAAGATATTTCTGTTCATTATCTGTAGCCATTTTAAGAAGGTGTTCATGCTTATAACTTATAATTTTCACATTATTAATGAAAATTAACGCTTGAACTTTAGAGACTAGTATAGTTTTAGTGTAAAGCGTGGATGGGAACGTCCTAGTAATAATTTTCCTGGGCGGCACTTTTTTAACAGTAATGCCTCAATTTATTAAAAGGAAATATAACTTTTTTAATTTAACTTTTTTCATCTCTAATAGTTTTGTTCTTTTCTCCCTGTGGACTAACTGATCAATACACAGCAGCTTTAAAAGAGCAAGGCATTTTGAAAACAGCAACAGAGTCAGTGCAGAAACCTTTTTCCATATATTTAACTTTACATTTCTTTCAAAGATCCATATAGGCACATGCCAGTAAAGGATTATGGAGTCATGGCAGTGTATCTTCAGTGTTTCACTTCTCTGGTGGATGTCGAGTCCATTTAAGTGCACATAATGAGGATTTAATACTGAAATTGCACACATTGGTATTCAGACCGTAAATGTGAGTGTGAATGGCTGTCTGTCTTTCTGTGTTAGCCTTGCAATGAATTGGTGACCTGTCTAGGGTGTACCCCGCCTCACACCCAAAGTAAGCTGGGATTGGCTCCAGCTTCCCAGCAACCCTAAAGGAAAAGCAGTATAAACGATGGATGGATGGATGGATGGATGGATGGATGGATGGATGGATGGATGGATGGATGGATGGATGGATGGATGGAT
>JAQQZR010000003.1:6006344-6019174 GCA_030068235.1 Notoglanidium macrostoma
CCTTATATAAGAAATGTGTTGTTTTTTGTTCAAAATGTTCAGTTTAATCCAGGCCTAGGGTCCACAATGTTCTTTAGAGCCAATAAAAAAACTCATCGATCAGATCATCCTGACTGTGTCGACACATTTGTATAATACCCACTATCCCCCAACCCCGCCCCCCCACAGCCCCGCCCTCCCCAAATCCAACCCCCCCACCCGCCGTGCTCTAAGGTGTCATCTTTTTTGAAAACCAAAATATGGTCACCCTATTTAATGAAATATCCTCATTTTTGGCAGCAGCTTACATTGTACGATGCTTCATTATTTTATTTTGTTTTGTGTTTTAAATTGTGCTCAGCACTGACCAGATAGCTGGTGCATAACTGATAGTAATGTAGCATTTTAGGCTTACAGACAATACATGCCATTACCATCAGGGCAATGAGTATTAGTCTGTGTATGTGTGTGTGAATGTGTGTCCTAACAGCCTTCCTAACAGCTGTGTGAAGTCCTGCTAATGTGTGGTAATTAGCACTGATTCCAGGGTCCTGCACACAGCAGTGTGTGCATCTGTATGAGCGTGTGTGTGTGTGTGTGTGTGTGTGTGTGTGCATGAGAGAGAGGAAGAGAAATAAAGACAGAGTTCATCATCTGCCCAGTCCATTATTCTGTGTGGTCTAACTGCAGGTGTTAAATGCAGCGTGATCCTTCCTCTGTCACTCTCCCAGCTCGACGCACTGCAGATCAGACCAGATCAGGCAGCTCATATGCTACCATGGCAAATGTTCTAGGTCCATTCTAGGTCCAGTAAGAGATTGAAGCAGGAGGACACACTGAGGAGTGATGGGTTATTTTGACATGCTAGGTCACCTCACATGCAGTAGCTAGCATCACCCCAGTGATGTGTGCTTAGCTAGCTAGCTATCGCAGTTACTAACTCCACTCTTCATACCAGTGATGAACTAGCTAGCTCACTTCAAATAGCATGTGTGTTTTTAGATGTTTATGTGCAGCATTCAGGGGGAAAAAACTTTTGAGGGTGTTGTTTTCCATTCTCAGGTCTGACTGAATTCTTGGTTCATCAGTGAAATATCTTCAAGGTTACAGCACATCACAGAAGATTTCTTTGCATAAAGGTTTTTCTTTAATATCTCAGGAGATCTAATAATGAATCCCTCTTGTGTTTCATTTCAGTATCAGCTTTATCAGAAATATTTCTCCTATTCTAATGTGTTACATTTACAGTATGTATTGTAGTGTAATTAGGCTGCATTCTGTGCAGAAACTTTTTTTACAAATCTGGTCCAGTGGTCTAAATGTGAAGTTTATGCACAGTTTATGTAATAAAACATGCAAAGTGTGTATCAGATCTTTGTGTGAGGACGTCTGTGTATGGAATTTGATGTAAAAGGGTGGAGAAATGGAACTGTGGCTGTTTGATTAACTATGTGTGTGTGATTTAGATTTTTGTAATTTATGAAGCTGCACAGAGTAAAAATTTGGTCTTAAGTGGCAAAAAATTCTCAGACATCAGAAAATTTACAATTATAAGTAGGATAGCAGTGTACAGCTTTTGCCTTAAAAGTATTTTTAAATAGTTGAGTATTTCAGATATCTTAAACTGTTAGGAGTAGTGAAAATTATTATTATTATTACTATTATTATTATTATTATTGAAACATAAGAGAGAATTCCATACTGGAGTGATCCTACTTCTTTAGCACTTCTATTGCCTGTTGTATTAACAGAATTGGCAAATTGGAGCACGTTTGGATTGTGTGTGCAGTTTGCAATTTTCTTCACATAAATACTATTTATTTGTGACAGAACTCCTAAGGTCCACTGTGTGTTTTAATCCTGATTCTGCATCTTAAGCTTTTTGTGCAGATCTGGATTTTAAAAGCTTTAAATGTATAATTTTTTCTTTGTGATATCAAGTGTGTGGTAGATCATTAAAAGGTGGAGGAGAGCAGAGATCTTTATTCTTATCTGCCATCTGGATTTTGCCCCCCTGATGGATCCATCAGCTGTTCCTCTGCTCTCCGGCTCCTCACTAAAGCCCAAGCAGAGCCACGCATATGAGACGGCATGAAACATTCCCCTGCACAACAGATCGCTTGCATAGTAATGATTATGGACATGCTTTAGTGAGAGCTGAAAGGAAAGCATTTAGCATGCATGACACCAACTACAGTCAACACTGAAATTATTTGCGTTGGTAAAGAGTATGGGCAAAAATTCACTCACTCACTTTCAGTAACTGCTTTGTGCTTGTCAGGGTCACGGTGGGAGGAAGCCAAAAAATTTGTGGACACCCACACAGTCATGGCAAGAACATGCAGAATTCCAACCTGAGCTCAGAATCAGGCTGGCGACCCTGGAGATGTGAGGCGGGCAAAGCTACCCTCTGCACAGACAAAAAAAAATAGGTACATATAATATAAAAACGATTTTGCACAATTCTTTATATTTTCCATTCAAACTGGGGAATTTTTTTTTCCTTTTTAAATAATAGCAAACTGTTTTGTGCAAATACTTATGCTAAAAGTATCGATAATTATTTTTACTTATTATTAATACTTATGTAAAATAAATGCAAACAATTGTCATGTTTGATGTTTTTCTTTTTTTTTTTGTATTCATATACACTGTGCTTTCCTTTAACACAACATTGCATACAAAATCTGTTTGTCTTCCATCACCATGTAAAGTAATAATAATAATTATAATAATAATAATAATATTAATGAGCTTTCCACAAACATGAGGAAGATGATTGCTTTTAATTTGTAAAACCTTGATGCTAAAGCATGTCTTGCTATTGCAACTTGATTGGTCTTGCTGATTGCTTGCTTGTATCACTGGTTGTTCTGATCAATTATTATATGAATAATAAGCTATTGTGTAACTTACACATCACTGATATGTCATGCTTGATTGAGTGAACACAAAACAAGAACTAGCATCAGTGTGTTAACAGTTTATACTTGGTGAGATGCAGATTAGCTCAATCAGCGAGTCTCTGTGATTCTCCATCTGCTTCCCTTATATAAAGAACACGCATTCCATTAATATTTAGAGAAATATAGCGGAACAATTTATCAGTTATGTTATTTACAGTCATGTTCACTCATGTCTACTTCATGTCTTTGTAATGTCTGGAAGCTCAGCTTGACTGACACATCACGGATGATAATTTATGTACTACATCTGCTGACGGTCCAGGTCTTCCCAGGAGAGCCGTTTTTAAAATGTATGAGATCAGCATGCAGCACAAAATGAAGTTTGATTAAAGCTTTGATTAATTCTTTGTTTTAAAAGCTTTAATCAAGACTGTTTATTTTGCATTAAGGCAGTGAATACGCAGTCACTTGGTCTAATAAATATGCTACCTAATTTATTTACGACATCAGCATTAAGATTAAAACTTAAATGATAAACAGTAAGGTTAAGAAATGAATTGGGCGGTTAATTCTGAAGCCAGACAGCACGTCTCTAGACTTGAAGAGCTATTTAAAGCCCATGCTCAGGCTGCCAGACAGAGTAAAGAGCTATAAATCCCAGCATTTGGGACAGTCCCATTCAGATCTTCCTTCTGATACACCAATCTCTGCTGTGTGGCAGCCGGTCGTTCCCTCAGCAGTAGATAAGAGAGATGTGGAAACAGTAAAGACACATGCACTCGATCAGAGGGAGATGTGTTTTACTGGCAGGGAGACATAGACTTTGACTGGGCTAAAATGGCATGGTGTCTACAAGCAAGAGTAATTGAGTAATGAGGGTTAGTAATGTCTAGCATGAGGTGTTGCAGGAAAAGGTTACAAGAGAAGTACAGCCTCTGTGTAGTTTTATTATTATTATTATTTTATCTAGCGGGCCAGTTATTAGAGCACCTTGAAATTTTATCATGAAACTGTTCATTTCTACTCATGTACCTAGATTAAGTGTTAATGTTACTCAGAAACAATAAGAGGTGTCTGTTGTTGTTGTTGTTGTTGTTGTTTTAGCCAAGGAGAACTCATACAGAACCAATCAAAAGCTTGGACATATTTTCTAATTTCATGTTTTTTTCTTTATTTTTATCACTTAAAAGACACATCATGTCTTAAAGTAATGATGAACTGTAATTTCTCTTTACTCAGTTGAGCAGTTTTTGGCATAATATGGATTATACAGTTGTTGAACTGGGCTATTTACTGTGTATGCAACTGATGATCTCAAACACATTAAGAGGGCAAGAAATTCCACTAATGAACTTTAGACAAGACACACCTGTTAACTGAAAAGCGTTCCAGGTGTTTATGTCAAGTCAAGTCAAGTCAAGTGGCTTTTATTGTCATTTCAACATATACATATGGTACAGTGTGCAGTGAAACGAGACAACATTTCTCTACGACCAAGGTGCTACATATAAGACAACAGAAGTACAAAAGGTGCACGTGTGCAACAGAAGACAACATAAAGTGCAAAGTGTGCAAGTGTGCAAACAGCGCAGACATAATGAGACAGACAAAAAGACAAAAAGAAAGAAAAAATTCCACGAGACAGTGCAGACATCACGAGACAAGACAAGACAGTACGGCGCTAATCCAAATGTAGTGTGCAAAATGGCAGAGGTAGATGTGCAAAAAAATTTTAAGGTGCAAAATGTGCAGAATTTTAGAGGTAGATGATAGATGAATGTTATGTTTTCCTCATAATTCCATATGTGTTTCACATGTTATTTAATAGTACTGATCTCTTCAGTATTGTTCTACATTGTAGAAAAACCTATGAATGAATCGGTGTCCAAACTTTTAACTGGTACTTTATGTCTAAAATGAAGAGGGACATATCACAGGAACATGGCAGATGTGTTAAAGAATCTAAGGCTAAAAATTAACAAATAATAACCTTTACCAAAAATGTATAATCACAGATATTTGGAAGCTTGTCCATAACAATTCATGTAATAAAAATGGTTAAAAGGATATGCACTTTCTTAAATTATAAGGATCTCCATTGCAAACATTTTAATTGGCAAGTACTTTGTGATAAATAAATAATTCACTTGCATGTGCAAGTAGATATTGACTAGCAGCTGTATTCTAACATTAACGTATAGCTGTCCGTATAGGTTCCTAACATGCTTGCTTATAATTAATTTGAATAGTTGGATCTCTGAGATTGACAGCATTGTGTTAAGAACATGGATACTTATGTTACTTACTTATCAGCGTTAACTTGAATACATCATTTTCATAGCCATTTGTGAACTCCTTATTGATTTAGGAAATTGTGGAAATTTAGAAATTTAGGAAACAGCGTACGAGTGCGAGAGCAGTGACTGACCGAATCAATGCACTGCGTGCAACTGGAAACGTAACATCATCCAAACAACTTCTAATGAACATCACACCTCCTACGTGAGTTTGATGCTTCTTTTGTTTCAGGCAGAAATCAGGATGTTACTGTTTTTAGCTCTGTGATGTCCTTTTATATATTTTTTTATATACTGTATATTAGTGTCAGAAATTTGTAGGTTTAGACTTGTATGTTTAGAATTGAGTAACATAATGAGTTGAGTAATGTAATGATAAACTTCCCTTACATGTTAGCTACATTAGCCTCATAGCTCAATTTCAAACCCTGAATGTTTTGAGTGATTGCGTATATTTCAGGATTAATACAGTTAAACATTTCCCATTATTCACAAACATATACCCATTCCAGAAGTGAGATATTATTTGTTGTAGTGTCCAGAGCCTCACAGTGTTTATAAGCCATGAAAGTGTAGTATTCAGATTTCTAGTTTGAAGATAAACTGATTAAATGAATGACAGAGAGGATTTGCTGTCTGTTTACAGACGACATTTGAGCGTTTCATCCTGACACCATCTAATCTATAAAAAACACTTATTTTATTCTCATTGAGCCAAAACCACATTAGATAACATTAGCAGTGCACTAGGTCTACCTCGCTTTAATCAATAACAGAGGAAGTAATGCTACAGAGTAAGAGCTAGCCTCTGGAGCTTTCCATTTATCTCCATAGAGATCCATGCATTGTGAAACGCTGCATCTGGAAAGGCTGTATTTGGAGCAGAGAGACTCTCCTGTGATTCAGGAGGGCAGACAGATAGGATAGCCTCACTGGACCAGGCTTTCATTCTTCTCTCTGCCTCTTTCTCTTCCTGTCCTTCTCTGTCTCTGATGCTTAGGAGAGCCCAGAGATCTGTGCTACACTGTGAAAGAAAGAAGCACTCAGTCAGTCAGCCAGCCGCAGGATAAAAATCTACTTTAACATGTCTCCGTGTGCAGGCTGGCCCTTTAAAGCATGTAAAACTCTTCTCGTAAGTGTTTGGCTGGAGGAAGTGTCCTGAGCTATTTTTAGCTCTATAAAACACAGCTTTTCAGAGCTATCTGACAAGACAGAAAGGCACAAGTTGTGGCTAAAGATATTCATTATAGAATTCACCTTTACTGTTATAATTCCCTATATACACTCCACATAGAATTTTTATTGGTCATTATTATGGTCTTGGATTAAGGACTATGCTCCTAACTATGTCTAAAGAGAACAATTATAACCTTCTTTAACAATTGTTTTTATTCATTTATTCATTTTCAGTATATGCTTTATGCTGGTTAGGCTCAGCATGGATCCAGAGGAACAACTGGAGATGAGGCAGGAATACATCCCGGACATAAACCCATCAGAGGAAACCATGCAAACACATTCACTATGGGCAATTTAGCCTAGCTTGTCCACATACTGGCACGCTTTTTGGTATGTGGGTGGAAACCAGAGATCCTGGAGGAAACCCATGTGGACATAGAGATGCAACATGCAAAACTCCAGGGCCTGAAACTATGTAGGAATATTTTCATAATATAAATAATTTTCACAATGTTCATACTCAAATATATATCACTAAAGGTTAAATGTTACATCTTCATCATCCACCTTTTTTTGCACTTGTGGGTTTCCAATCATCGTGAATCATTTAACCAAAAATTACTTCCAACCAAAAACAAAAAAATGAGGACTGAGCTTATGCAAAACATTTCCAGGTATTATAATGAATGAGATTTTTTAAACATTTTAGATTAGATTAGAATTTAGATTAAATATTTTAGATTAGATTAGATTTTAGATTAACCATTTTACATTAGATTCAAATTTAGATTCAACATTTTATATTAGATTAGAATTTAGATTAAACATTTTATATTTTATTAGATTTTAGATTAACCATTTTATATTAGATTCGAATTTAAATTCAACATTTTATATTAGATTCGATTTTAGATTAAACATTTTATATTAGATTCGAATTGAGAGTAAATATTTTAGATTAGATTAGATTTTATATTAAACATTTTAGATTAGATTAGATTTCACACATAAATTGCTGTAATTATAATGAATTTGCAGTCAGTGGGTCATCTTCTCATTTTGTTGTGATAAGTAAAGTTACATAAAGTCACATAAATGTTACACAATGACCCTGTTCACACTTGGTATTAAAATGCATCTTGGACAATCAGAACACAAGTGGACAAATTTAATACCACCAAGACGCATTAACTCAAACCACTTGCCAAGGTGGTCTGGGACACATTTGACCACATATCATTTGTAGTGTAGATGCTAATGTGTCCTCAACAAGGGTGTAACAGGAAAATATGTCAATAAAACAGGATGCAGTGGTTGTTTTGGTGACAGTGCACCAACGCTCAGAAAAAATGGAGAAGCACTGATGTATGTGATTGGAATGCAAGAAAATAATGAAGGTTTGTTGCAGGTTTAATGGTTTTAACAGGGCCCTTTGACCTTCTAGCAGAATTGACATAGGTAGTAATGAAATCTGTACACAAGTGGTCAGCTGGACACCTTGGAGACACGTTATAGACCCAGGTGTAAATGGCAATATGTCTCAGCTGCCCACTTGTGATCCGATCACCCAAGATGTATTTTAAAACCAAGAGTCATACATTACCTGCTTTTCCATGGACACCTAAATAAATAATTTGATATATAATCAAAATTGTAATAAATATTGTTGCTTTTATCTAATTAACATCTGATTTAAAATTGGACCTGGACTGAGCAAATGCATTTAGGTGGTTTATGTGGATTTTGTACAGTACATCAATGCTGGTCCCAGGCAAATGTGCTTGGCTATACAGTTTGAAAGATGGAATTTAAATGATTACCACTTTTTATTAGGAAATTCTAGATGTATGGGCAGTGGTACCTTAGCATGTAAATATTATTGCTAAAAAGTGATGATTTATTATATAATTATGAATTTATGAAATCATAAACACAGAGAGAGAGAGAGAGAGAGAGAGAGAGAGAGAGAGAGAGAGAGAGAGAGAGAGAGAGAGAAACACACACATACAAGCATATATCTTTGAATCTGACCTCATCCTGTTGTTCATTTCGGGCTACTAAATCCTTATCCCCATTGTTACCATGGTAACTATTTTAAGGCCAAAAGAAAGTTGCTCTTGTACAATCATAAAGTTTAGTGCAATAGATATTTCTCATTTTGTTAAAAGCTTCCATGCCCAGAGTGCCATGCAAATTGACCTCTTGTTAATCTGTGTGGTGATTTTAAATTATTACTTCAAGCTGTTAAGTGCATTCTGTGTGCAAATGCAGCCAAGTCTTTTTTCCCCTTATTTTTTTTAAGGCAAGAATAAATATTTTGTAATCGTTGGACTCTCAGAAGCTTCTCTCTCAGTACAAGATCATGTGCATAGTGAGTTCACTGGGAGTTTTGAAGTTGTTAACATATTAGGGCCACTACATGACTCATATGCTTGCGGATGCTGCTGCTATGCTGATACTGACTTTGAGGATTCCACCAGGTGGCAGTGCGAGAAATCATCACGTTGAAGAAACAATGTCCAGTATTGCTGTGTTGTGAGTTGAGAGAAGACGTCACGTACCAAAATTTGAACACACTGCCACCCTGATTTATGCTGGTACTGCACCTCGCACACACATCGCGTTAATTATTGAAGAACAGCTCAGAAGACATGTCAAAAGAGTGCTGGGAATGCGTGGGAGCCATGATGTGTGCTCGGAAGAGTTCAGAATGTCAAGTATATTTCAGTCCTTACAGCCAGTAGAGATTCCATATACTATGACAAGGATAAATAGAAAGAGAAATGAGCAATTTAATACTCCCAAGCACCCTATGATGAAAAATAACGAATGTTTAATGTAAATGAAGTTTACATAAAGTGTGAATAGGTATAACTGTGAAGTAGCTTAATCACAACAACATGGTATCAAATAAGCATTTTACCACTTCTTCCTTTTGAAAGGAGAATACTTAAAATTTTTATTCATTCATTTATTCATTCATTCATTCATTCAAGAGCAGCATTCCTCCTTCACAGCTCCTCGGAAATAGTTCAGCGCACTCACGAATCCCACAGTTGATCAGGCTGCACACTTCACAGGTTGCACTACTCATGTTCTGCTTCAAATTATGCTCTTTAATTAAAAACAATATGCATGAATCATCACTTAAGCGTCTTGCTATTTCTGAGAAATCCTACAAAACTTGCGTTCATGAGATTTTTATTAGAAGAATCCTTATTATAAATCATTCTGAAATTCACGGTCATGAAGATTTATTAATAGGACATGTCACATGGGAACAGTGTACACAAAGCTATGACACAAACAGGAATGACTCTGAATGAGAATATAATATATTTACAGGGTTAGGGATCTAACCAGTAACCTTCTAGCTAATTAATGCTTTGTAGAAGAGGGCCACAACCCTAAACAGATTTATTTCTCTTTTGAGATACAATAAATGCAGTCAAATTCAACTCTACATGCTAATCAGCTAACTAATGGTTTGCATGAGCCTGGCACAGGGTTCATAATTGCAAAACACGTCTGTCATTAGATATATATTATAGTCTCAGACTCCGCCCACATGCTACTTAGTGTGTGATAAATTTTGTCCACTTTTTAGTATCTTGAAGGTTAACATTATTCACTCACAGCTCTTCCATGCATTAGGTTACAGCAGAAAAACAAAATTCTTGAACAATGCAACACAATAAATAAGCAAAGTAGTGTCATTGGATTGAAAAGATTCACACAAAAGTTGTTTGTGTGTAAATTAGATATCCTTGCATGCTTGCTGACAGGCTACATGATGTGTTGTACCCTGTCAGTAAAGCGACCTATTTCCATGGCTCTTGACTACTTTTATTGACAAAATATTCCAGAGTCATTAACAAATTTTAGTCTGGTTTGCTAGATTAGATTTAACACAATAGAATAGTATAGTATTGTACAGTATAGTATAGTATAGTACAGTATAGTACAGTATAGTATAGTATAGTATAGTATAGTATAGTACAGTACAGAACAGTATTGTGTAGTATAGTATAGTATAGTATAGTATAGTATAGTATAGTATAGTATAGTATAGTATAGTACACTACAGTACAGTGTTGTGTAGTATAGTGTAGTATGGTGTAGTACAGTATAATATAGTATAGTATACTACAGTACAGTTTAGCGTAGTATAGCGTAGTATGGCATAGTACAGTATAGTATAGTATAGCATAGTATAGCATAGTATAGTGTAGTATGTAGCCATGTAGTTTATGTTTCATGTGTATCATTTCTATGGCAGCAACTCAGTCACAGGGACTCACTGTAAATAGCAGAGAATCTATATGATCAAAGGCTAATAATATATTGATTACAAATGTGCTATATTTAACAAAGAAGATGTCTCCAGTATAAACCCTTTGTAATGGTCAATAAGATATAACACTATAGTTTATTTTATTACATAATAATTAAAATGTCATTTATGTCACTCCAAAGAACACTGTATGACCAAAGATAAATAACCATTAAAACACATATATTTTTGCATGTGTTGGTTATTAACATTATAATTTCAGTCTCAGCTTATAATTCATTCATTAATATTTGCTGTGAATTATTACATAATGATAGATCTAATTATAGGAAATTCCGAAGATGAGATAAACAAACAAACGAACAGACAGATAGATAGATAGATAGATAGATAGATAGATAGATACCTCTGGACCTGCCAAAGGACTTGAGAGTTAAAATGGCAGAAATAACAGTACGAACATTAATGAGCCATGAGTTGTAGCACATAATATGAAACATAAATCATCTGCTTTGTTGTTCTGAATGAGTTAGTGTAAGTCTCCCACATTGCTGTTTTCTTTCTGATTTGTGCTTTGAGTGGTTAGAATAAAAAAAAAAAAACTCTCCAAAAATCTGAGGAGATACACAAAAGCATGTTATAGATAGCAAAAAGCAATTTTGGTGTAAACGCACAAACATGAAATTTATTCTGACATGAAATATAATTTATTTATGAATTCAGTAAGAAAATCTCATTACTGGCCTGTGAGAGTTCATACTCTTCAAAACACAAACATGGTAACAGAAAACAAGATTCCGTTCCTTTGACATACTGAAGTCTATCACACATTACACACACATTTCTGTCACAAAAATAACACACATATATTTCACATATAGAGTGTGGTAATTTGACAGAATTTAGAAAGGGGTGTGAGAGTCCAATCTAGGCATCACCATAGAGACTATGTCTATTGTTCTTTCTATGTAATAAATATTTGTAAAGATGTATCACTAGAATGCTTAGAATTCATTCTGATTTCCTATTTTTGGTCTTGTTTATACAGTGTTTTTCTTGGTGGCTGATGGATCATGTATATTACCACTAAGGGTGCGCAAGCTGCCAATCTCACTTGAGATGCGTTGATGAGTGAGTTCAGCTGATGAATTGCACCAAGGGTGTTAAATCTGACCCTACGTTGACACTACAAAGTGACAGGAAGCCATTCCTTTTCTATGTATGTGCACAACACTGAGCGGCGATTACAGTGACAAGAAATGAAGCAAGTGATTTTCTGAATTCTACGCAAAAAAAGGAAAATCAATAAACGCAAACGAATGGCTCAAACGATTCCTACTACCAATCTTACAGTGTGCGTGGTCCAATGTTTCTTCAATTCCCCACTTCCCAACCTTAATTCCTACCTGCAATTAGCTCCTATTCACTGTTTGATTGACATAAAATTATAAAAATAAATGTGGTTTCATCTTAACCTGTCATATGACCTCTCATTAAATGTGTAGAGAGATATTATGAAGACAAATAAAGCTTGGAAGGAAGTCACAGAGCCCACTGGTGCCACTGGTGAGCGTGCACAGCTAGTGTACTTGTACTAGCTGTGTATTTAATGTAATACTTGATATAAAACAAATTACTTTCTACACTGAATATTGCTTTATTTTATGTGTCTTTTACTAGTTAGCTTCTGTATAAAGCTACTATTGTTCCACATTGACATGTATACATCCACAAGCAACAACAGTTTAGCAGTCATAACACATCCACAACACAAGCAACTTGTCACATTCTATAGTGAACGGAAAGTGACAGCCACAGTCTATATCAACTCGAACAGCCAAATCCATCATCATAGGAAAGGTCATTGATGTTCATTACACAATCATTTGAATGCTGTAATCCAAGTGACTGCCATTTCTACACACACTCACAGCGCATTATGGAAATACACACAGTTCCTTGGTCAACTATGCTTTATGTACACTCAGAAATATTTAAACAACTATCAAGATGTTTTTCTGTGCATTTTAACATTCCTAAAATGGTGTTCAAGTAAGAGCACTAACTGTAAATGAATTTCACATAATGAACATAATGATCATTTACATTTACATTTACATTTACAGCATTTGGCAGACGCCCTTATCCAGAGCGACTTACATAAGTGCTTTGAAG
>JAQQZR010000003.1:6019185-6029667 GCA_030068235.1 Notoglanidium macrostoma
GAAGTCTCCAAGGAGAGTGAGAGGGGTGTTCTCAGTAGGGAAAAGACTGAGGAGAATGTCCATCTCTTCGAGAAAGTTTCCTAGGTGTCCAGGAGGGCGGTAGATAACAATGAGGAGAAGGTTGATTGGAGATAATAATGATCAGTTTTCATTACAGGCATTCCAAATAAAATGCATACTTTATTTATGAAACAAATATAAATCAACATATAGCTGTGGAATCTGCATGAAGTAATTGAGTATAATATATAAGAGTTGCTAGATTTATGTTTAATACTTGCATAATTCCTGAATGAATTGGTTTTGTTTGATTTAATTGATGTTAAATTAATTTAATGGGAAAAAAATCCCTCTTATATGATGCTTGATCATATTAAATGAAAAATATAAACATACTGTCATTAAAATATATACTGTATGTTTTGGACCTTAATATGTTGGAGTACAGAGTTTCTAAGAACACTGTGTCTGTTTGCTGTTTCTGTTTGTTGAGTTGATTTTTTCTTTTTTTTTTAATCAGTTTAAACATTTTAGGATACTGATTATGTATGTGTACATTTTTAACATGTTCGGTTCAGGTGGTTTTTTTGTCCCCTGAAAAGATTTCTGACAATATTGTTTTACACAAGCCTTATCTCTATCTTCAAGCTGAAACGTAGACATGTTGGACTGAGATGAGCAATAAACCATGCGCTGGCCTTGTAGGTTGCGAGTGTGACACATGTGGGATAAAGAATGATAATAAACAGCTCTGTCGCAGTAAGATCTCTCTCTCTAAGGTAAAGCTATCATTTAGAGGTAAATTGCAGATTGTCTGACAACACTCAACTGATAAAACTCTGTCGTCTCGTGTTTATACGAAGCACATGAAGGACAGAAATGACACACATGCGCACACACACACACACACAGTCCACAGTGACTGGACAGTGTGTAGAAAATCTGATGTGAAAATCTGTGTCTAATCTTTTGTGAGTTCTTTTAATCTCCAGCCAATTAAATGTGTCGGCCCTGGCTGAGCTGCTGTCTCTAACAATGACACCAAAATCAATCTTAGCTGCCGCTTATCACTTCTCTCACACTGCAGGCCAAAAATAGCAAATATTTGGATGATAATGTTACTCAGCTGTGTGGACAACTTTTAACACATTGCTAAACAGATGATAAATACCTACAACACCTACAGTTTAAGCTATAATGGCATACAGGATTTTTATACCACAGTGCTGTTAAACTCTCAATTCTGATTGGTCAGAAGGTGTTGATTCATTTTCTATAACAGCAGATCTGAGAGTAGTTCTGGCTACAAGGTTTATATTACACATGTCTTCTAATACTGTATCATTTCTACAGTAACAACGTATTTAGGACTTTGGATCCATGTAAACAGATTGTAAAGAATGTGTATAAAAATGTGTATTATTATTGTTGGAAAGAGTTGTCAGTGTCAACGCTTTGTAGCAGTCGGACGTAAAATTGCAACATAGGTATGTCTTCAGGATGGTTGGCTTACTGCTTTCTCAGTAACATGACAAGCTTTGTTTTTGTTTTGTTTTTTCTAACTAGTCTTTACTGGTTCTTACTGATTATAAGAGAAAGGGAAAAAAGAGAGGCTGGTGAATGAACCAAAGTTTATAGCTGCTCTAATGTAAATGATAGCAGGAAGTAACTTGTTTCACGGATGTTTCATAACATTAAATGTTACTATAAACAGACAAAAAGTATGATATGTTATACATTAATTAATACAAATTGTAATCGTTGGCAAACTGCTGCTGTATAAATGTAATGAAAAGCTTTGAGGCCCGCTTTTATTGAAAAATAATCAACTTGAGGTGGTAACAATAAGTAACTCTGCTTCTGCTTTCATTGATTATTTTCCTACAACAGCACACCCCATCATGTTTTATTCCGTACATAAGATTTGTTTAAAGACAATCAATAACAAAAACTTCATCAATCACAAACACAACGAACGTTACAAATACCAACAACCAACAATGGACAGACTGAAAAGAATCTAAGTATTGCTCAGACAATGATATTTTTATGTACACCACTAATTAATTCATCTCTTTATGGACAGTAAAATGAATCCATATGTCATATGATCATATACTAATTAACAGATGAAATGTAACACACAACCTATTAACACATGGGCTCATGTCAAAATATTTCCAGTAAGACAGCAAAAATGCACTATGCATAATGTTGCTTTGCAACGTTACTTCCTGATGCTGTGTATTCAAGGACACTGATACAAACTGGTCATCTTTATAAAAATAGGAATATGCACTACATTTGGTAAAAGAACAAGACAAGGAAAATCTGGGTTTATACTAAGTGCTGCAGTAATTAATGGTAAAAAAAAATAAATAAATCCATCAAAAATAACATTGCACTTGTTTGTCAACAAGAAGAGCTGCAGCATTTTCTTTGAATTTTGGGACTTTCTCAGGATATCGCCGTCATGTGACCTCAGCATAGGTGATAGGACTCTGAAAACAAGATAAAAAAACAGGAATATCATTCACACATTGCTGTAACATCTTTAATCTATTATTATTATTATTATTATTATTATTATTATTATTATTATAACATCTGATTTCTCCACCGAGCCAGGAGTCGCCGATGCTGTTTTTAACATGAACACTAGCTCACCTGATTTCTGTTTATCTTCCATCAACTCTGCCCATTTAAACCACTCGAACTCTACTACATTTTTTCAAGGTTTCATATTTTGTTAAAATTCTGAACCTTTTTTCCTTGTTTGTTACAAGATTTCTCTCTGATCTGGTTTTACCTGCAGTGTTCTGTTTGTACAATCGATTCACCTCTGCCTAATGATATGGATTTGAAGAAAACTGCATCTATACAACCATAACAAAAGTCCATGGGGTGGAGTCAGACCTGATTCCAGCCCCTCCTTCCTGGGCAGAGCTGGGCGAGTTGATCTGGATGTCCAGGAAATGGATGATGTTTACATGTTGTACAGCATTTTATTGGTTTGGGCTTGAGGTTAGGGGTTAGTGTTAGGGTTTAGGGTTTAGGGTTAAGGTTATGCTTGTAGAAGGAGCAGATCCAGCTCCACCCCCTGGACTTTTGGTTCTGCAGTGAGGACTCTTGACGATCTTCCACTTCATGCCAATTAGGTACAGATTTTATAAGCTCTAATAAAGTGCTGTAATTAATTCCTTATAGGAGGAGTCATCGGTTCTGGAGACAGCTTGTCGATATTTGAACTCAACAGGCAAACAAATACAGACCTCCTTTCAGTGCTCCTTCAAATGCTCCGCCCCCAAATTCATGGACATGCATTCCATGAATGTTCCCATCTTCTATCTCCCTTTCCCCCTGCCCTGTGTTGGGCTGGAATACGCCCCCTGTTACTGATTGGCTGGAATCATGTTGTGGAATATTCTTTGTGTCCCCATTTACAGAGTCAGGGCTGTGTACGAGCACCAGGTTTTTATTCAGCACACACACAGAGCAGACAGTTAGTGGACTGTGAGTAGATATTTGCTGAATCTGACAAAAAGTGTATTGTATTAGAATCGATGACTGCACTTTTAATGATTTAGAACCCAGCCTGATAACTTTGTGTCAGAAATTAATTATCCACATGAAATGCAAGAGTAATCGCTTTTAAGACCAATTTAAAAACAGATTTAATTCTATTCACTTAAACTACATAAAATCAGCAGACACTACATTAATATTAATATTAAAGCTGCTTACAATTATGCAAAGTTCATTATCAGTCATCAGGAATGCAATGAAAAAGGAACTAATTAATGTAATGGATTAATCTCTTGAAGCATCATCACAGTTTCCAGATATACCGAATAGAGTCACCCCACACTCCAACAAATGCCTTAACAATTTTCAAGATAAACGACATAGCCTTGACGTACCCCATTACAGAGTGAATGCTAGCCATGCACCGCAGGCACACACAGTTTGTCTTTGGCAGTAGGGTAATCTTGATGGACTGCCTGCTGCTTCCTCTAAACGCCCTTTCACTCACCCTAATATGAATCCAGAATGAATCTGGGGAAGTCACATCGATCTATTCATCATATGACTCCAGAACAAACACTGCTTTCTCTATAAAACTACTGCACAATGCAGCACAAAATTGTTGGAGTTACCAATACACACTTCCCACCTGAGTGTAGAGCTGAGCATTGAAGTTTGCATTGTACATGACGATTGCTCAGTACTGATCTAGAGGAGACTCCTGACCACTTATTAAAACAGCTCTGTCCTATTACTTGTACTCACTTTAAGAACGAAGGAGTATGGTTTCTGTGTGAACTTTAAGTTATATTGTTATCTGAAAATCATGAATCAGATTCAGCTTCGTTGATGAAAACTCTCACCCGCTAGTCCCTAATTTACACATCATATAAACATAACATCCCAATTTACCCTTCTACACACTAATTTACACAAGCCATGCCCTGAACCTTCAGAAGACTGCATTTATTCAAGATTTGAGGACTTATAAAACCCTATAGTTCTTTACTCTTTCAGTTCTGTGTTGTTATAGAAAATAATGGTATTATATAGCTGAAAATAGACAGTTATGGAGGTTTTGTCCTTCCATTAAGCTGTTTACAGTCAGAATCTGGTAGAAAACTGAACCATTTTCTAACCTTAGCTGTAAATACATATGTGAATCTATTAGTGCTTAGTGCTTTTTATTAAATTAACTAGACAATTAAACAGATCAGATTCATCAGAAGTCACATTTCAACCACCTGAATTCCACTGTCTTGCTTTTTTTGTGCTAAATTTTAAGTATGATTCTCCATTTTTCAAAATTTGGGTTGTCAAGCTTGTTAGCCAGCCAGTAAACACTGATTCCTCTTCCTCTTTCTATTTCCTTGTATTCCTTTCATCTTCTTTGTCATCCTTCCAGTGCTTCCTTCCTAATTCATGCTGCCACTTGTAAAAACGCAAACCGTGGAAGGTGCTCTCTAGAGGTTTGTTCATTCTGGGCTACTGTAGAGGTGGACCTGCTCCATAGGTAGATATGAAGAGCTCATTCTAAGCTTACAAAATCGCAAAGATTTGAAGTTACAGATAATTATATCCTAATGAAAACATACTTCCGAAATCCTTAAGTATGTCATGAAATATATACTCAATTTCTGCTAATAGATACGCTAAAATCCTACATAGTGGACCTTTAAAACTTTATTTATAAATATAAGTGAGTCAAGATCCCATTCTGAACAAAAGCAAATACTAACGTCATATAATCACAATGCTAAAATAAACGAATAGAGTGAAAATGAATAAAATAGCAACTGGTATGTTTCTGTGTTCATATTACTTAACTTATAATTAATTTATAATACGCCCATCTGATCAAAACTTGTAGCACATGGCGACATTAGCCAATCACATGCATCTGAGAAGTATGCAGAAGAGGATAGATAACACTTCCTTCTTGGTGTATTCCTAGTTGGCTGGCTCCACATGTCTCAGAAGAAGCATGCGTTAGTCTTCACCCTCCCCAGCTGGTGGATGTTGTATGATAAGGGATAGCTGACTGTTGAGCAGTAAATAAGAAGAAATGGGGTAAAACCCTATATTTTAGTCTGAGTCTCCTGCATGTGCTCCAATTGTGTTATTTCATTTTTATGGTTATGGATTATAATGCTCTGCTTATTATACTTGCTAGACCCATTAATGATATTTTTGAAGTGCAAAACAAACATTAAAACATGACTTTCCTTCTAACCAGATATGAGTACAGATCCACCATGAATTTATGTGTGTGATTATTTTACTATCAAATTTAACTGAATGTAACTATGATGAATAAAAAACACTATAAAACTACAAATTATTTGTAATATTATATTCAAAATGGAGTCTGCTGCGTTACATTTTCCTGCTGTTTTATGTTTTACAGGGGTGTAAAGTGTAAAGATAAAATAGGACATGGAATACATAGAATCCATTATCATAGTGTTTAGTACATCACACCCATTATCCCATTGAGTAAACCCTCTTATTACTTAACATTTTCAAAGAGCATGTCAGTAAGTGCTACAAAACATTGCAGCTGTAGTGTGAGGGTTCAATTAATCTGTTAGGGAAATGGACAGAGCGTTAAAAAAAAGAACACTGCTTTAGCCTTTAGTAGTTTACCAGAATAAGGTAGATACGCATGTTTCTATGAAATTCACCGCTTTATAATGTTTGCCACACTGGATTAAAAAGGGACATGCTATACCAAGAAGTATAATATTTATGGGAAACTTTAAACCACTTTAATTGATAAGAAGGTGGTAATTAATTTTTTATAACAACAGCTTGGGCAGTACTTCTAGCAGACGCACCACATAAACAGATGGTTTAGTTTCTTTTTGAGATGTTTATTTATTAAATTTGGAAGGAGTCTACATGCTTTGTAACCATCAAAGGTAAAGATGTAACCTTAAGTTTTCTGACACACAGCTGAGGGAAACACAAGCTGTAAATTTTTGCCTTTTTAACTATAAAAGAGAAAGAAAAGTGAGGCTGGTGAGTGAATAACTATGTATAACTACATGATAACAGGAAATAACTCGTTTCACAGATGTTCCACAACATTAAATGTAACTATAAATGGTTAGAAAGTATGATGTGCCGTTCTTTAATAAGCATTAATAGCATTAATTTGGCCTAGGGTGTTCATTCTCCCTTTCATTATATCACTATGTTGTCAAATATTATACATTTTATTTTGTCTTACATCATGTGTTTTATGGATTACTATACTTCACGTGGATAAAATAAACCTGGTCAGATTATGTATATAATGACTAAGATTTAGTACAGATTTGCATAAAGGCTAATTACTGCACTTCTGTTGATATAATTCATGCTATGTTTTCTTTTCAAAATGTAATAATAAAGATCTGAACCTCATAGCAGGTTTTAATTAACTGTATTCCACAACCTCAAGTTAGCTTTGCATTTTCATTCCAATTTCTATCATTTTGCCTATGGGGAAGTGAAATTAGTGCTACAACACAGACAAACACACTCCTGCCTTGAGCAAGTAGAACAGATGATCCATAAAATTGACCCCAACTGAGTGAAATAAGACTTTTATGTAATAACCACATACAAATTTTCATGCATTTTATGGAAATCTAGCCATGGTGTTTCATAAGATTGGGCATCTGCTTCGCTGTTCTAAAAATCGACATTTTAATGAAATCACAGATGAGTACAAGTGTGGAGAAAAAAACGATTTGAATAGGAAAAATCAGTTCAGCAGTCTGTCCGCATTGGTTTACAAGTGTGGATCTGGTTTGAATCGAAAAGGGAAAAAAAGGTTAAAAACTGATTCTGCCATTGAAAATCAATGCACGCTCATGCCTCATGCGCATGTGTTCAAATGAGTAAGTGAGCGAGAGAGAGACAGAGAGAGAGAGAGACTGTCTTAAGCATTAAATCAAAACTTTGGAACTACTTTGGATTCAATAAAAGCTTAGGGAGTCTTGACAAAAGCACTGCTATATATAAAACTTGCAACACTGCCATAAAATATTTTGACAGCACCATAAACCTTGCTACACACCTACAAAGGCAGCATGGGGTAATGTTAACCAGAAGGGAACCTGCACCTACAGGTGCGACAGGTAATGCTAGTTTTAGCTCACATAGTTAGAGAAAATGAAAATGCAGTTTCAGACACATGATAGCTGTGCTGGAATTTCAGTTAAACGTGCGTGTACGTGCTACATGAAAAAATTAAGATACATGTAGAGAATTAATGTACTAAAGATAATTCATGTACTACTAATAAAAACAGCAAAGAAATGTTTGAAATTGTTGTTATTTACTAAGTCAACCCGATACATATTAAATTGAACTAAAGTGAATCTTACAGGTTTGAATTGAATTGTATTTGTTCAGTATAGAGAATACATTGAGTCTTTACTTCTTTAACAGTATAATTTCTGTACTGTATTGCATCGTATACTACATATCAACATGCATATTGTACCATGTACACCATAATCATGCCATCTTTACCATGTCACTTTGAATTGATTCTTAAACAGCATGATGCACATTATTTCAGCAAATATAACTGGAATCCAACTCTGATTATAATACAACAAACCAATCAGCACGTTACCTGTGAGACAATGTATTTCTCCATCCTGGGCTCGCCAAGCATGGGAGCGCTGGAAACATTCTCCTCAGGCGGTATCTCATTCAACAGAGATTTTCCTCTGAAGTTCTTCACTACACATACCACCTTCAATAAATTCAACAAAAAAAACAGAGAGAAAACAAGCATTTTAAACCTCCAGAGAGACCCAGCGGCAGTCTTTGTGTGAACCCATTGGTGTCTTTTGGTAAAAGCCATAAAATGATGGTTTACGTAACTTTGCAGGGTCTCTCGCATGGATAGTTGCCCTAAATGAAGCACTGTGTGTCCCACAGCATAATCATCCATTATCCAGACAAAAAGAACATTTCTAGTGAGGCAGGGACAATATGGGCAATGTTCCAATAGATAGTAGAAGATGATTTTAAATGGAGCACAGCACAAAGCCCTATGGTCAACTTCATACAGATGCAGCAATTTATCATCCTCTTCAATGCTTAGCTATTTCTGCACAAGATCGCTGTTCAGCACACTAGTCATCTACTTTTCCTTTCAAATTGATCACACGATCAAAGAACCAAGGTAAAAAACAACAACATTTGAATCAAAAACAGTGTTCCATTCGAGGAATGAGAGTCTACTGGAATATGGAAAATATTAAACTATTACATTATTACTAGTACACTAGTAGACTAGAATCTGAGCCCATACATGAAACTCTATTACAAAACAAAACAAAACATGATCATTAAAATTGTCTAATTTATAACCAAATAGTAAACACTAATGGTTAAACATTAAAAGGTGACTCTTGTTGACATCTGTTTAGTTTAGTTGCTTATCCAGACCTTTTTAAACAAGGAATTTTATGGAACTGGATCTTATTTTTATTTTTTAATTTTAGTTGAGTACTTTTGCCATAAATTGATACCATGTGACATTAGGATCCTGTAACAGTTGAGTTTCTTCTTCCCACATTCCCCAAACTCCCATCTCCACATGGTGAAATAGGTCAGCATGTATCACAGTTTCGAGGAAACACTTACATTCCACCCAAAACCTACTGCAATGTTACTTTCTCTCAGCATGAATCAACCAAGCAACAGCTCCCACACTGTACACACACAATACTGAACGCTACACGCTGACCTTTGGTTATCTTGGCACCATGGTGCTTTGTCAGAGCTGAGAAGAACACCTGGTCAAAGCCATGGCTTTTCCTTTTCAAAGCTGTCTTATACTGAAGCAATTTTTTTTATTTTGAATATTTCACACACTAATCGCTGCATTTCACTTTCGCTTGGGTGTCATAAACGAGCCGCCATCATGCACCTCTAGATACTTGACCTAATTATCTACTCAACACAAAGCTCAAACAAACAAAGCTCCCTGCTTACTGCACAGTCTGTGTGGGAGAGGAGGAGCACCCATTAGGCATGATCATTTACATTTATATTGACTCACCTGGCAGAGTGACTTACAAAAAGTGCCGAATGCAAAGGCACAAGATACAAAGAGTTAGAAAGGTGTGAGAAAGATGTTAGAAAGGCTATATGGTATTTCTAGAAGACTCTGTAAGGTAGCTGGAGAAAACTAGAGGTATGTTTAATCATTTGGCAGTTACTTTAATCAAACTAACTTCAGATAGAATCTAATCCAAGTACATAGTATTGTTAAGTGCGTTGCTCATGGGCTCAGCAGTGGTTCACTGGAAGACCTGGAATTTGAACTCATAATCTTCCAATAACAAGCTCAGAATGTGAGCTACCACAGCTCTGTAAAGCTCTGTTTTATCAGCAAAGCAGTGGTAAAACAAGTTCTGAGGCCAGTAATTTAGTATATAAGAACAAAAGTAGTCCAAGAACTGAGCCCTGGGGAACACCTGTGATGTGGCTCTGTGGTGATGAAACTGAATCTCTCAAGGCCACATGGTGAGATCGATTCTGCAGATATGATGAAAAAAATGAGGTCAGCTTCCCCCTTGAAATCAGCAAAAGTAGTGATAAGGATTTGGTATTCATAGAGTGATGGGGAAGAAGCATGAAGAATGAGGACATGGTACTTTCCCTGTCTTTGTGTAGCACTTCAGTGGCTAAAAGACAGGAAGATGGATATTGTAGAATATCTAGGCTTGTATTTAGACTAGTTTTTATCCAATAGGGTGTTCAGAGATTATTTTCAGTTTTACAGTATATCATGATGTTGAACACATTTTTATCATGGATACTTTAAAGCACAAGCAACATTTTGTGCACTAGGCGGCACGGTGGTGTGGTGGTTAGCACTGTCGCCTCACAGCAAGAAGGTCCTGGGTTCGATCCCCGGGTCTCCCAGGGTGCCTTTCTGTGTGG
>JAQQZR010000003.1:6050811-6068350 GCA_030068235.1 Notoglanidium macrostoma
CTTTTAAGTAATAAAAATAAAGAAAAAAACATTGAATTAGAAGGTGTGTCCAAACTTTTGACTGGTAGTGTATATCATAATATATATTGAACATCTTTAACTACACCTGAATGTGATTGCTCCCATGGTGGACATGCTGACTTGTGTGGTAAACAACAGCATTGACTGTGTGCTGGTGGCTAAATGAGTAAAAGCAAATCTTGCTCCTTAAAAATGCCAATTGTGTAACTTTTCAGATTCATCTGTCCTCATTGGTAACTATGAGACACTGATTTGGGCACCATTGCAAATTCCCAAGAGGTCATCAATCTTGCTACATAGCTGGTCCATCTCCGAGTCAAAACCAGAGGATTAATGCTGAATCCATCAAGCAGTATAAATAAGCAAAGAGACAGCTACTGATAGCTGACCTTTACTGTCTACCAGAGAAAACGCAAAACACCATATCAAACTCTTTACTTCGCTTGGTTTTCATACTTGGGTCTATGGGGAAAAAACCTGACAAATGCCTGACAGTGACGATCACTGAAGCGTTCACTTCTATGGCCTTCACATCAGCGCAGAGTCATTTTCAGCAAGGCTGCGCAAATATGCCAGGCTTCGTACAAGTTCATATTAGGTGTCTACATGTCTATGATTCTCCTTTATCATAATCATACCTTTGATGATCAGCAATAGTAGTAGAAAAAAGCTCTCTTCTTAACAAGGACACATAGCATGATAGATGTTAAGTTCCACTTGTCTCCTGCATCCGCCACCAATTGCAGCCCTCAGCTTTCCACAATTTCAGTGTGGAGGACATGGACAGAATAACAGTACAGAATTACAGGATTAGTGCTCAAACTTGTCCTATATATTTGTTGACCTTGCTGGTTAAAATAGCCATGTCATTGTTCCTATTATTCCATTTATACTCAATAACTCTCCAATAAATCTCAGAGAGAAGTGTCCATCAGTTGGTTGCTTTAGTAATAACTGTTAAAAAGGGCCCTTGAACATTCTCCATACAAAAAACGATGCATAGTTTTCACATACTTTATTTGGACTGCACCAATGGATTATAACGGTCTTTAAAAAAACAGCTTTTTAAAGGAACATTGAGTGAGTATGTGAGACAGACAGAGTTATGAGAAAAGTGTCCAAGTTAGGCAGATGTTTCGCATTAATCTGTGGTTCACTGGAAAAACCAATGAGATACCTCTGATTCCACCGGGAAAAACAGGCAGCACTCTCTTATCTCTCTACAATAGAGATACTGTATTTATAAAGTGTCACAATTTTAAAAAAAATGATTGAATAATCAAGCAGTGAAATGAAAACTCCACCATTACGCATGTGACATTTGAACTTACTGTATATTATCTTGTAAAATGTCTAATTGCATCCATGAGCTTAGAATCAAGTAAACAGTTTGCATATGTTGTTATGTGACCTTTTAGGGAGAATGCCGATCGGCTCTGTAATCCGTACTGAAGAGATCATAACTAAGCTCTACTCCCTGCCAAGGCTAAACACTTCACAGAGGGACTCTCCGTCTATGGGGCTCAAAAGCATCAGCCATACAGAAGAGACTTCAGTGTTAGTTTTCAAAGCCAATGCTGGTAGTGGAACAACTGCTACAAAAAAACAACATTCATCCTTCCATCAATCCATTATCTATACAGCTTTGTCATTAAGGGTCACAGGGAAGCTGGAGCCAATCGCAGCTGACTTTGGGAGAGAGGTTGGGTACACCCTGGGCAGGGCGCCAACCTTTTGCAGGGCTACTAAAGAGATGAACAACCATTCGCACTCACATTCTCACCTATTGGCAATTTAGAGACCGAATCTGCATGCCTGAGGACTGTGGGAGGAAACGGGATAACCCTGAGGAAACCCACTCAGACACGAGGAGAACATGCAAACACCACATAGAAAGGCTCCCAAAAAGAAAATGAATTAAATATAGTTCATTTGGTACATTAGGCAAACATAAATGCAAACCAACAAAAATGCACAAGACACAGGAAGCTACTAGAGCTAGCGGTTAAAAAACAGTCAGCTTGGCACTACTTTTGGCCTTTTTGTTCACCTTAGTTTCAGTTTGCTCATACAGAAAATAATGGCATATTTTGGATTTGAACTTGACATGCATTAAAAGAGTCAATTGTCTGTTCTCAGGGTCATTTTTTCCATTCAGAGTCTCCATTACATTCCATCAGTTTGGTGTTCAACAACCTTTTAAATGGCTCCTGTGATCATTGTTCCTTCAAAGTCCTCTCTGTAGCCATTTATTTCTTTACAAAGGATGTCATATATACAGTGTTTGAGAGATGACTGCATAATAACACTGTAAATTTAAAAAACTCACTGCATAAACATTTCACCTGTAAACAGATGTAGGCATTCCCCAAAGTGTTGGTACAAATTTGGAAGCACAGTTGAATAAGATGTCTTTGTAGCATTACAGTTTCACTTCACTGGAACTGAAGTACTCAAACCTGATCCAGCATGACAATGTGAGGTTTATAAAGACATGGTTTGCCAAGGTTGGAGTGGAAGAACTCGCTTGGCCTGCACAGAGCCCTGACCTCAACCCCCTGAACATGTTTTGGATGAATTGGAACAGTGACTGCACCCCAGAGCCTTCTCACCCAACATCAGTGCCTGACCTCACTAACGCTATTGTAACTGACTGAACACAAATCCGCACAGCCACACTTCAATATCTAGAGGAAAGCCTTCTCAGAAGAGTGGAGGTTTTATAGCAGCAAAGGGGGATAAACGTTGAATGGGATGTTCAACAAGCACATATGAGTGTGATGATAATGTGTGCACAAATGATAAAGTGTCATAAAGTGTATTTCACCCATGAAAGTGAGATGTGAAAGCAACCAAATAATTTCAAAAGAATATGAGAAGATCATGGTGATATGAAAAATATCACTTACTAGATTTGAAAAATTAGTTTTGATTGATTGATTCTCAGCACAGTGGGTGATACCACGTGCAACATTGCTGCCTCACATCTTCAGAATCCACAGTTTAATCCTGAACTTATATTTTCCCCATGTCCATGTGTTTTCCTCCAGGTTCTCCAGATTCCCCCTCTCCAGAAGCATGCCCATATGTGGATCGGCTATGCTTAATTGCCCCTTGGAGTGAATGATGTGTGCATGGTGCCTTCCGATTGACTGGTGTCCCATCCATGGCGTATTCCCATTATACATCCAGTGTTCTCTGGATAGGCTTCATATCCACTGAGATTCTGACCAGGATAAAGCACTTACTGTTGATGAATGAATTCATGGATGGATGGATGGATGGATGAAACCATTCATGTTCATATATTTATATATATTTATATATATATATATATATATATATACTGTATATGCACATAAAAGTGTTATGAATGTGTCATCACATGTACAGTCTTTCAGAGGTGACCAACATATGATTTAAGTTTTTGGACTTTTTAAAGGTAATAGTGACATGTGAAAACGAATAGAAAAAATAATTAGTAGGCCTACGGTGTATGCAACACACAGGACAATTATGACATGTGAAAAAAAAAGCTTTTTGTAAGAGGTGCAAGAGCTCAGATTGATAGGTAAAATGGTGCAATTTCCTTGGAAAAGTTAAATACAGAGTCATTTACATTTTGATCCTGTTGCCACATTGTTTATTTTCCCTAAATCTGACATTTGCATGGAATTAACCAGAGTAAGTTTGACACTTAAAGACATAAACCTGATATTCGGTAATAAAATAAAATAAATTGTAGGCTTCATTGTAGTGTTGAAGAAGAAGCGCTTCAGGTCACTCACCACCAGCGCGGGCACACCGGACACCAGCGCGTGCAGGAGCACCGGCGGAATCGCGCTCGACTCTTCCGGTCCGAGGTACGGCTTCGTGTACGCGCTGTCATGGCAGAAAAAGCCCTGAACGTGTACGTTGAACGTGTCCGTGTACTCAAAGTAATATGCCAGCATGACCGTCCCTGCCATGATGACCAGCTGAAAGTAAAGCATCGTACAGCAGAGAGGACGTGGAGGTCAGATCAGTCCAATCAATCCAATCTAGCCGAGAACTGCTTTCTTATGGTGATCCTTTCATAAATCCCACATAGTCCCGGGTTTGTCTGTAGGTTATTGAAGACAGTGAGCAGATCCCCTTAAACACCGGAGCGGAATGAGCGCGAGAGCGCGAGAGCGCGGATCCGCGTGCTGCTGGGAGGCGTGTCTCAAAGCTCTCGTTCACAAAACACAAGTTTCCAGTTTCTTCTTTTTTTTCAACAGTGATGTGTTCTTATTCTTGGTTGATCAACTGCTACTTAATGAAATACAGTGATGATTTTAGACCAGGTGTCCAACTCCAGTCTGTGCTAAACCTGTGTGGTCCTTAATCAGAAATCCCCTCTAAAGGGAAATGTACAAACAGTCTAGTCAGAGCTTCATAATAAACGGTCATTTAATGTAATGCTTGTAGTCTATAATAATTATTTGTTGCCCGCAGTGCAAAGCATAAATATTATAATCAGGAGGAGGTTAAGTCTTACCCTCACCAGTGCAATTACATTTTCCCCATGAGACAGCGGGGTTAGAGGAGTGATAATGTAAAAATGTAGCCTTAGTACTACTCTATAATTTAATGCATTTGGTCAGTACAGCTCACATGTTCTTATAATCAGGGTACCGTGGTCATAGTACACTGTGGTAGACCTGGTGAGCTTCAGGACAAAGTATATCCCTATGCAGCACCATGGACAGGTCCAGCAATAAGTACAAGTACAAGGTTGTCTCCTGATACTGCTCTTCTGTGTTTATTATTATTATTATTATTATTATTATTACTATTACTATTATTTTATTTTATTTTATTTTATTTTATTTTATTTTATTTATTTATTTTAAACTCCAATAAGAAATAGTAATGGATGTCAGGGTGGTTCAGTGGCTAGCATTGTCGCCTCACAGCAAAACGGTTCTGGGTTCAAACCTGCCAGTTGGCCAGAGGCTTTTCTGTGCTGAGTTTACATCATCTCTGCATGCTTGTGTGGGTTTTCTCCAGATGTCCCTTTAGCATGACATCAGTGTAATTGACCAACAGTTTTCTTCTTAAGGTCAAAACATTACCTGGTTCACTCATGTATACGGCTGTGTAAAGACCAGAAACATACTAACATATACTCTGCCCTCTAGTGTACAGTGAAAACATTCAGCAAAGGTTCAATTGATCTATTTTTGTTGTTGTTGTTGTCGTCGTCGTTGTTGTTGTTGTTGTTATTGTTGTTGTTGTTTGGGTTTTAGTTTTATTTTGTTTTTGCTTCAAATTTGCTTTGTCATTTTGACATAAAGGCAAATGCTTAAATTGTTGAAATATGTTCCTAAATCAAACATAAGTAGTAAAGTGGCTGTAGATGAGCAGGCTTTCATAGTCATTCAACCTAGATGCAAATGAAATGGGAAGGACTAATCAGATTTGGAGGACTACAGAGTGAAGGAACAACTAATACATGCTAAAGGCTTGGCTGTAGGCTGTCAAGGCTATCAAGGCTGTAGGAGAAGCAACAGTAGTGGCTCCTTATGATGCAGCAATGGTCACTGAAGTGACTGATGATGACTGGTGATGACTTATGGTCTGATTATGACTAATGATACCTGATGGTCTGATAGTGACTGATAGTCTGATGATAACTGATGGTCTGATGATGACTGATGATGACTGATAACTCATGGTCTGATGATGATGGATGATGACTGATGGTGATCATGACCATCTAATGATGGTCTAACGATGACTGATGATTGATGGTCTGATGCTGACTGATGGTCCAAATGTGACTGATGGTGAGTGATAGTGACTGATAGTTAGACTGATGGTCTGATGGTGATCGATGGTCATTGATTCAATAACTCTACATTCCCATTTACCGTAATGTACTTTAACTGTAAATAGCAGAAGCAGAAAAGGAACCTTGTCTGGTTATTTTTTTTCTCTTTTCAATTTCTTCCATGATGTTATCATCCTAAGTTTTAATTTAAATAAATAAATAAACACCTTTAATTACTTAAATAAAGCAAGCAAAGTGCAACATAATAAACTGGAGGTAAAGCTCAGCAACACTAGGAAGTGGTAGTTTAGCAAAGTAGCCAAGTATTTTAAGTTGGTAATCCATGTACAGTTGCCTCCTTCCTTCTTGTTTCTTCTTTGATATTCAGCCACCCGAACAGTTTCCTGAATGTGCCTTGGCATTGATTATACAAGTCAGTGGAACTGTACAGGAGAGATGAGCACTGCTCTTCCAAAACCTATTTCATCATTTAGTGCTTTGATGGTGGTGGTCTGACACATCGCTCCAAAATCATCCATAGGTGTACAATTAGGTTGATATCTGGTCAGTGTGAAGGCCATAGCATGTGATTCATCCTCATCCTCCTTATTTTTTGCACTTTCTTATGCACTTTTTGGGGAAAATGTTCTGTTGTTAAAATGTTAATCACTGTTCTGGGGTTCATTGGTTTTCCCTATAAGCACAACACTTCCAACAGACTCCATCCAATAAATCTTTAATAATCCTTGTTTTTCTAAGAGTATAAAAAGAATATGAACAATATTTGCCAAACAAATAAAGTATGGAGCTATTGATGCTATCTATACAATTGTAGTATGTGACTTGAGATACAGCTCCAGTCTTTAATATTAAGATTTTAATGCATGTCACTCCAGTTAAGTCATGGTCATGGGTCATGGTCTGAGTTCCGGCTAAACGACAGCATAACTGCCTGCTGTGGAAATGGAGCTGACGTGAAAACTCGATCCCTGTCACAAAGATAATGCTGGCACAAATTCTTTTGCTTGCTGTCTAAATATATAAATAACACTTTTCATTAAAGGTTCATTTGAAGGTGCTGTGAAAAGATGGACCGTGACTCTAAGAGAAACATGGAAAATAAGGTACTGAATGCAACTGAGATTTATGGTAATAATGGCATAATAACATAATAATAACATAGGCAAGACAAATTATATATTTTGATGTATTAGCATTACAGTATATAAGAACATTGTCAAACATGTCAAACATGTTTGAACCTGCTATTTTTTAAACATTTGTTGCAGTTTATTCACTATTGGCAATTAAATAAGGAATAATAAAAAACAAGCATTCTATCAAATCCCCAAATCATTTATTTGATTATTGTTCACTTACCGAGTGTAATATGACTCTACATGAGTGCTTGGTGGAGCCTAGATTTGTCTTACAGTTGATATTAGAAAGTGTTAGTATCAACCACAAGACAATTTTGTTCTCCTTGTGCCTAATTACAGTGTTCCAGATTGGTCTTTTCCTGTTCAGTCTAGGTTACTTTTCCCCAATAAAATAAAAAGTCACAAAGATGTCTCAGTTCACTTTAAATTTTCAAATCCAAGAATATTATCCTTGCACCCATTCCTTGAAGTTTAACAAAAATATTACTACATGGTGTTAAAAAAAATTGACTGGCAGTGTACGTTTATTACAGTTGTTATACTAGGGTATATGATAACACCAAAAATATATACACATGCAGCATTTTGCTAAGAACAATTTGTATTACTTTTGGTTTTTTTTAATTATGTTATAATAATAATGTTGCAGTGATAAACACCACAAGATGGCGCAATTGTTCATGGAAAAATAGTATAAACAATCCGGTATAAAGACCCAGCATTTACGCTAGTGGGTTTTCATCATTACTTTGACATCCATTTTGAACAGTTCTTTGCAGTCATTTATGAACCATTGCACTGTCATTAAGGGTTAGAGAATGGCTACAACAAAGAGGATATTTTCTCTGAGGGAAGATAACATCAAATAAGGTCAAGTCCATTTCATTGTCATACCCTCCATAGTCCATACACATGTTCACAAAGTGACAAAATGTGCAGAGGATTACAATGCAACACACAGGACAATAAAAAGGCACACCATAACTAAAATTCCAAACAAATGTGTAAAATGGGAGTTTTAGTGAAACAAGTTTAAAGTAGATGTAGGACTGACTGTCCATAAAATCACACAGTATACATGAAGTACATGAACTGCTTTGGGTAACATCGGGGGTAAGTGGGGAAATGAATGGAGCCTGTACTACACAGAAGTGACTTTGTCTTACACAACATGAGTGTGATCATATTGTATGTTAACACATCATGCACAGTATATAAAAGGAAATAGATCCAGAAGGACCTATAAGAACAGATAAATATGTAAGTAAATGAATCAGAAATAACAAGCATTCTGTGTTATATATTTTGATTTAAATTTAAAGATTACATCAGATTTAACTTTACTGTCAGTGCATAAAGTTCAACACTACATGAAATGAAGTTCATCATCTAACCACAAAGTGTAATAGTGGTAAAGTGCATTGTAAGTATATGTATATAATGGCAAAATATACTGTACATGTACAGTGAGACAGAAGTGTGTATACAGGTAGAGCGATGAATATGTACCTCATTGTACATAAATATGAACAATACTTTAAAAAAGCACAATATGAAAATGCATAAATGAATATATCCAAATATATGATGTACAGAAATGAATATGTGCAAAGATGTGGATGTGCAATATAAGTAATGTGCAAAATTATGCCTTCTAAGATGTAATGGTGCATAGTATTACATGCTATTAGACAATTTAGAACTGTAAAGTTGTATCTCAGGTTCTATGTACAACCCTGCAGAGTTCCATGTAGAACCCATTTAGACAACTCACTAACTCACCCTCAGAAGTGCTTTATTCTGGTCAGTGGATCCGATGTTTATCTGGGGAACACGCTGGGTGCGAGGCAAGAATACGTCCTGAATGGGATGCCAGTCCATCACAGGGCACCATGCACTCCACACAGACAGTAACCTGTCTGAGCTCAGGACGGAACTGGGGATTCTGGAGCCTTGCACCATTTGAGAAAGCTGAGAACCCTTACTTTTACAATGAACAAAGTCACTTTAACCAAATTTGAAATGCCTGACAGGTTCTGGGTACTAATAAGAAAATAATTACCAAACTTTTATTTATTTTTAAACTAAACACTTTACCCAGGGTAAATACCGGCCTTTTTAATTGTACGACGCAGTCCAGTCCAGCACACAGCTGAGGAGTTGAGAGGTTTTGCTAAGAACCTAGTTAAACCTTATAGCCTTTGGCATTTCTGGCATTTGAACTCAATCTTTGGGTCACTAAAAGCAGTGCCTTTGGACCAACTACTAGTTGCACCACCAGACACAAGAGCAGGACTCAAGAACTCTGTATGTGCACAGGGTCACGTGAGATTCACTCTTCTTCATTGACCATGACGCACAAGACAAATTCACCTGTAGCACAGATGCACGAGTCGCGCAGTGTTTATTGTGAAATCTGCGCACGCACACCAACGCGCGCGCGCGCATGCACTCCCCACCACCACCAAAATGCACCCTCGCACACATGCAGCACCAGCGCGAGCACGCGCAAACGAGCACCCCAACGTACGCGCAGCCACACACACGCACGCGCACACATCTACCTCCCTCCCTACTTTCCAAATCAGACAGGGGTGCACGCACAATGCATGCATGCACCCTCGAAAGACACACGAACGCACGCGCACACTCGGCGTGAAAGTGGGTTTTTAGCACACCTCTGACGTCACATCCGCACGTCACCTTCTCTCGTCTCCACTCGGCGTTAATCTGTGGAGGAGTCTGAAGCGCCTCTGCGTCTCTCGGTGCCTGTGCGCTGAGCTGAGGAGTGGAGGATCGTTAGCTCTTATTAAAGGATGCTGCATGGGTTCACGGCGCTGCAGTGGCTCTGCTTCCTCTCATTCCCACCCTGAGCATGGACACCTAAATCAGGACTAAAAGGGCACTTAAAGGAGGACTAAACACGCACCAATCGGGAGTTTTGTCATTTCCCTTCATTAATAAAAATACCCACAGGAGACACTCAGCAGTTCATCATGTCTGCCAAAGAAAGACTTAAAGCCAGCATGAGCAAAGAGAGCGTCACTCTGCTGCCCTGCTTCTACTTTGTGGAGGTAAGACAGCTCCAGCGGAGACACATTACACCCTGCAGGGATACGCTGAACCTATTACACTGCCCCGCGATGAATTAACACACCTACAGCATTCATGTGTGTCCGACTGTAGGTGTTAATTCAATGTTCTCAGGTTTAAGACAACCCTGTAGGCATTAACTCAATATCACTGGGTTCATTTTAATCCACTAGGTGTTATTTAATCAATCTGTATCACTGTAAATACAAAAGAATTATTGTAGACACCATTTCAAAGCCATAGATGTTCAAGCATTGTTGTGTAACTAAGCTTAATACAGCACTCAATTGATTTCAGTAAGTTGATCTCAATTAAATAATTCCAGCTGGTGTTAATGAGTGGGTTCCACGGTCCCGGTTCAATCTTGAGCAATGGTTCGTATCATGTTCTTCCACTAACCGTGTGGTTCTCATCTGGGTTCTCTGGTTTCTTCCCACCTCCCATGGCCTAGGCAGTATGTAGGCTGGACCCACCCAGGATTTATTCACACAGCGTTCCCAGGACTTGCTCAAAATCTACCATGACCCCATCCAGAGCAAAGAATGAATGAATGAAAATTAATTCAGCTCAATAATGTTTATTGTGACCCAGCAGGTGCAATTTAATTTTCTAGGTGTTTTGTTCAGTACTGCGAAAGTTAACGCAGTCCTCAGTGATTTATTTATCTTCTACTGGAAAGTTTACTGGGCGGTATTACTAGTTTCCTCCTACAGCCCAAAGATATTCAGATTAGGTCACCTGGCTACTCAAAATAAGTGTGATTTTGAGTGTGAATGCTTGTTCGTCTTTGTGTTAGCCCTGTGATAGATTGGTGACCTGCCCAGGGTGTACTTTGCCTCTCGGATAAAGTAAGCTGGGACTGGATCCAGCTTTCCCATGACTTTTAACATATAAACAGAATAGATAATGGATGGATGGATGGATGGATATTGTTACTGTAGAAGTTAGTTCACCATTGTAAAATGTCATTTTTAACATGTAAATATTAATTCAATACTGTAAGGCGGAATTGTGTTAATCCAGTACTCTAGCTGTTAATTCAACATTTCGAGTATCAAGTCTTTAAAGGAAAATCTGTAGAAAAATTTTAATTCACAATTCTAAGAGATCTTTCAACATAATATATGATAATTCATCACACAGCTTTATTCGTAGGCTAGGTGTTGATTCCACACTGTAAAATTTGAATTTAAACCTGAAGGTGTTAGCATGTGGGCAGCAAGTTGGTGGCAGGGGTTACCACCTCACAACTCCAGCGTTCCTCAGTTCATGATCATGAGCTCATTGTTACTGTCTCATGGGTTTGCTCCAGGTTCTGTGGTTTCCTTATACTGTTCAGAAATATGCAGTTAGGTGGATTGGTTACACTAAATTGTTTACAGGTGTGAGTGTGTGCATGGCATCTGCAATGGACTGATGCCTTAAACTTGTAGTGTATTCCCACCTCATGCCCAGGGTTCCTGGGATTAGCTCAGCATTTTAAGAGTTAATTTAACAATATAAGGAAATCCAAATATGGAGGTGTTAATTCAGGTCCTTAAGAGTTCCTTTAGCCCTGAAGATGTTAATTCAAGAGCATATTTTAAATTTGATTTGTTCAACACCATAGATGTTCACTGCCCTCTGAGAACTAACTACTGTGTATGTGTTATTACAGAAACCCAGAGTCAATGCGGAGATAAGTGAACACCGTAGGTGTTAATTCGACACCATAAAATGGAACCTACTCTGAGTTAACCTGTAATATAACAGATGACTTTATTTAAGATTTTGCTGTAAAATGCAGAAGAATATGTATTTTATTATACTAATTTTTTACCATGGTGTTGTTGAATTTTTCATTATTATTGTATGTTAATTAATTTTCTATAATGAGCAGCTCTGACAGTAGTGTTGGCTGTAATTCAAATCGCAGGTTTATATTAATGCACTGTTTCTATAGTAACAACTTATTCTCAAGGACTTGTATGATTTATGGTTCACAATAACCTAATGTTAATATTAATAATATTTTAAAAATCTGAAAATGAGAAGTTTATTTGGTATTTATGAAAGGTGTCTCCAGTTTCAGCACCTTCTAACAGACAGTGTGCTTCCTACAATGGGAAAGTCTTCAGGGCAGAGGACTTTGAGATTCTCTGTAACTGTTCTGCAGAAGAGAGAACATAGTGGCTGGAGAGAAAATTAGTCTTTACAGCTGCTATACATGATAAGAGGGACAAGATATTATTTTGTAGAAGTTCAACAATATTAAATGTAACTATAAACTGATAAACAAATATGGCATGTCATTCATTAATAATGTCATGGTAAGAGGAATAAAACACATCAGGACATGCTGTTATTGGATACAAATCAACATTAAAGTGGTAACAGTAAGTCCTCTTTGTGTAACGATGCACAATGCTACTCTGTCAAGTGATAAGTGTGTTATTCCTTATGTCAGGCACTTCCATCTTAACTGTTAAGTGAATAGCCATCAGTGTATTTTTGCTCGGTTTGCCCAAAGCTTGAAATGATTTTTCACATAAACTGCATTAAACACTGCCCTATGTGCAGCTTCACTTCCTTTTATGCTAATTTCCTTTAACCTTTAAAGAGGAATAGCATGGCCTTTTGTCATTATCTAAAGTAAAAGGACTACTTCATACACAGCATATCAGTCTTCTCCTCTCTTGTTCACACAAGACTGAAAGTAGGACAGTAAGCTCATGAGAAATATCCTCCATATCCGTAACACAGGACGGCAGCCATGTGGTTTGTGTCCTCTCAGGGGTCACAAGTCATTTAGACACCACCACAAACCCTCTCCCAGTATAAGAAGGTAGAAAGGATTAGATCACATCTGTAATTTGCTTTATGGTTGTAATATCCAAGGAGTGAGCAGGAACATATAAAATTCTTGTCTACACCAGAGCAGCGCTAAACCGGCCATGTGAGAATGTTGTGTTGGGATATGATCCACGATCGCACAATGGAGTAATACAGAGATTTATGGGACAATGATATGAAGATAAATCGTAAAGCACCTCTACTGAAATTACTGCCCCATGTCTGATATATCATCATGATTATGAGAGGGTTTATGGGCCATTTTATTGCATCTGGGGGTAGACACAGGACACAGGACTTGACTGATGTAATATTTCTAAGCTATATTCTGTCACCTGCTCATATACATGTAAAACTAGGCGTAAGGGAATATACAGCTGTCTTCCACACAGTTCAGCCAAAAATAATATCTATAATTCCCTTCTTAAGCTTAAATATAGTCGACCATGTTTGCTTCTAGTTTTCTACTGTAGCTAAAATGGTGATGTTGCTAATGTACAGTTTAGCAGAAGCTTATAGCAACCAATTTAACATTGTCAAAATACATTGTTCAGCTCAGTAGCACCATTTCTACATATTCATAAAGAAACAGAATAAGTAAATCAAATTCAATCTACAATACTGTGCAAAAGTCTTGAGTCCCCCCCACCCTTTAGGTAAATGCAACATGTGCAAACATACATGTAAATAATACATAGAGAGCTTGTATAATTCTAAGAGCTTTAAAGTCAATATTTGGCATGAGCACCGTTATTCTTCAGCACAGTCTAAACTCTCTGTCTTGCAATTACTTGAAGTAGTCTACAGGAACAGTTCTCCAGGCTTCTTGAAGGACTCTTCTTCAAGACTACATTTAAAAAGTCTGGCTCTTTGGAAGCCAAATATGAAGAAATGAGGGGTGGCTTAAGACTTTTGCACAGTACTGTATATTATCATCTGAATCACTTCTAATTTGCAACCCTGCCCGGGTCTGATGCTCATTAACCTGTGCGCTGAAGAAGGATGTCATTTGCCTTTTAAATACTTATTACTATTTTGTTTTTAGCTCTGCAATACCTTTTTTGTTCATTATTTATAGATGTCAGAATCCACGTAAGCAGGTCTATGGTGTCTTGTTTACACACTGTCATTTCTTGCGTCTTGTTTGTGGATTGCATACTGATTAGATTTTAACTGCATGCATCTGCACTTGTACTCAAACATGTTACTGATTAGCTGCATTGAAATCTGATTTCTGTATTGTATTGATAGGCCAAAGTCAGCTTGTTACACCTGACTACCTTCCTGTGTTGCTCCTTGCTGCTAGTAATATTTATGTCTGTGTTGGTCCTGTGGTGGACTGGCGACCTGCCCAGGGTGTACCCCGCCTCTCACCCCAAGATGCTGGGATTGGCTCCAGCTTCCCCGCCACCCAGACGGATAAAGCGCTATAGATAATGGATGGATGGATGGATGGATGGATGAGGATTTACATTTGGAGGTCTAACTAAATAATGTTTCAGACATCCTGAAGTGGATTTTTATCTGTTTTAAATAAAAATGTGCATTTTTATATAGATAATTCCAACAAGGACGGATGGATACCTAAAACAGCCAAGTGTAAAACGTGACTTTTGAGATTATTTACCAATCTGATGCAGATTCAGGTGGCTGTGTGATGATTTAGATATGCAGTTTGCACAATGCTAATCTGGCAGCCTTAATCCTCCATTGCTCAATAGCTACGTTAGCCTAGCAGCGTAAATACAAATCTAAAGAAGGAAACCTTGGACACCAGACATGGTTTGGTTCATTGACTGCATGTTGGATGATGAGAAAATGATCTAATTTTTATTTCACCTGAACTGTTCTCTTAATTTCCTTTGTGTTACCACCAATGCAATACTAACAAAACATTAATAAAATACCAATAAAGATGAATCAACCTATATACAAACCAAATTTGTTTTTAGCCCTCTACAGTTCAAACACTGGAATATTCCTTGCATCGGATTAACTTCTAAGTCACATTAGATAAAAAGTATTGTGGCCTAAAGCTTACAAAGCTCATTTCCATTTGTTTGCACCATATTGACTAATTGTCTTCTACCCAAAGAGTGATCATAATCATTTCTTTTGGTCACTGACCAGAGAACTTTTATGGTCTGCCAACCATAGAGTCACAAATCTATTTCCTAAAGCGAGATCCACTCAGTCGCGGTCATGTCAAATCCCTGAAGTCCAGCACTGTTTTAGCTTGTGCTCGTCGCCTTCACCTCAGAGTCAGAAGTGTGTACCACTCATCACTCGTGTTTCTTGAAGCACAGGGCTTTGAGAGTGGAGCAGTTTTTCACCATTCCACAGTCAACTGGAAGCAATAATGTGTATAAAGTATATAAAATTTCCTTCACTCAATTTTCTTCACACTCAATATACCTAAATGGGTTGCAGAGTATAATGGAGAAGTGTTCTGCTTAAAATCCTATTGAAATGTAACATCAATTAATGAACTCTACAGATTTTTATTCCTCCTGCTTACATTTAAAACAATTTTAAAGGTGTGATTTGTAACATTTAAATGTGACTCTATTCCTGTAACATTCTTATTTCATTTCAATAACAGCTGTTAGGTTTCTTATGCAATTTCCTCTATGCAAAGTCTTGCCTTTAGCCACCTACTATCCTAATTTGTGCGTGCTGTTACCTGGTTACAGCTTGGTTCATTTGTTCTCACAATGATTTTGTGCCGTCATTACATATCTGTTTGCTGTGCCTAATCTCAGGTCTATATATGACCTACTACTGTGTCTTTGTCAGAATGAAATGCTCCATGTACTGTACTTTATATACATCTCATGAGTTAGTCTATGGAGTTTATAGAGTTGCCTGATATAAACAAAAATGTTCTAGGTAGAGGATAAGGGTATGTGTAGGGTATTGGTTGTATTAGTTAGTGGTAGGTGTAAAGGTATGTTATGTATAGGGTATTTAGGTTAAAAATGGGTGTAGGGGTATGTGATGTGTAAGGTGTAAATGTTAGGAATAGGGTGTAGGGGTAAGTTAATATGTGAAGTTATAAAGCCTGGAGTAGAGTGTAGAGTAGGTTATGTGTAAGGTGTAAATATTAGAGATAGTGTAAGGTAGGCCATGCATAAGGTGTAAATGTTAGGGGAAAGTTAGTATGTGGAGTATTTAGGCCTGGGCTAGGGTGCAGGGTAGATCATGTGTAAGGTAAGGCTGTAGTCAAGACTGTTATTGTCAAGTCCAAGATAAAGACTAGCTGAGATTGAGTCAAGAACGTTTCCTAAGGGGTCGAGGCCAAGTAAAGTTTGAAACCGAAAACTATCAAATACCTTTCTTTACATCAGCTTCATATATACCAGACCAAATTTCCAAATTCTCTCCACTATTGCCTAGAATCCTGCAGAATCATTCTGGAAATAGATTTAGGCATATAGTTGGCTTACCACTAGCTGTATTGGCCACATGCAAGCTGCTTGAATTTGGTCGAGACCAAGACCATATTTATCAACATCAATGCCAGAGCACTAAAGAAGTCCAAGTACAAATGCTAGTCAGTCTGAGACAAGTCCAAACCAATACAGGAAATGTCTCAAGCTGAGACTTGAGTCTACAGTCTTAGTGTTAGGTATGGTTATCGGTAAGTAGGGCTGCATGACAATGGCTAAAATAATAATACATAATCATTTTATGTTAATATTGAAACTAATGATCATAATTATTTAGACAATTTTGGAGTGAAATAGCTTTAACTTGATCATTTTGTTTTTTACATGCATTATGGGTAATCCTCATGCTATGAAAATGTATTAGAACAGATTGTGCGTGCCTGAGAGTTAACAGGTCATTGACTTCACAAATGAGGACTATAATGTACAAAACTCATACTGTAATTCCTCAGAGTGCTGAGCAAAGCTGTATAAAAAATGCTGTTACTTTTTGTTGATTTGTTTTTTTTAGTTACCCTGGTATGGGTATTATTCTTTTAATATTGCTGACATAATAGTGAATCAAAGTACTACAGTAATTGTCATGGTTAATAGTGTTACCATAGTTACCGTTAGTCACTAAAGTAAAACTGATAGTATCGTAATTAAGTAAGTATGAAACCTGCAGACGCTACAGCACTATAATGAATCCGAGTGTACGGCACATAAAACAAGGTAATAGTGGTTATTATTAAGCAATGTAGTTTGTGAACTATTATGTTGGGAGTCCCTAAGCAAAAGCTAACAGGGGGAGAAAAAAAATTAATTTGATTTGTCAAAAAAAGAAATTGTAAATAAGGTGTCTTTTTGACAGTTTAGATTGGACAAAATGAGTTTGATGATGAGTTTTTTTTACAGCAGATTGGCTTGAGCTTCGACCCTCAATGCTGTTGAGGCTACTTTGAGGTTGGCTTAATGTTTTATAGCTGCCATAAATTTTTGCTCAATTTGTGGATTGTTTTTGGGTCTTGGCACCCATTGAATTGTATTTTCAAGTAAAGCTTAAAAAGTCATGTTACAGTATTGTATTGTTAAATTGTACATAAATGCAGTATATATGCACAGTGTTTATATATACAACCTGAATTCCAGAAAAGTTGGGATGTTCTTTAAATTTGAATAAAATGAAAACTAAAAGACTTTCAAATCAC
>JAQQZR010000003.1:6111222-6123150 GCA_030068235.1 Notoglanidium macrostoma
AGCATGACGACACACACACACACACACACACACACACACACACACACACACACACACACACACACACGCACACACATACACACACAGAGAAAGCTGAAATTTGAAATGGCATGTAGGGACATTTAATGAGGGAGGCTCTCTTGTTTGTCATGGTTTGACAATACATTACCTATATTATAGCCTTTCCTGTTTCAAGTATAAAATCTATCAACAGTATTTGCGGAGGAGGTTTGGCTCTATAAGAAACATGCAGGATTTACACACATCACAAATATGCTGTGCCAAACAGTATTGCACAGACAGGAAAATAAGCAGTGTTGAAACTCTTATAGGGTTTGAGTCTTGTTCAAATGAGCGCTAGACTGCTGTCTACTGTTTCTGTGGTTCTGTTTCTGAGACTGATTCTCTTATTAACAACACACATCGTGTGAAATTCATATTAATTGGATCAACTGTGAAATTTTACACTGTTATACAGCAAAACAGCATGTTTTTGTATTAAAATAAACAATTCAGTACTTGAACCAAGGACCTGAACCAAAAATAAGCTAAATTAATAAGGGAAAAAACAAACACTGAACTGGATCGTATTTTAAATGAATGGAGATCCTGCACGTCCTAGAAGAACATCTTACAGTCTCTGAAATAAATGGTACAGAACTGTACATTTCCTTGACATTTCCTTGCCCTTCTGTTTTGTACCTGGAAGCATGAATATAGTAGATACTAATAAGTTTTTAGTTTTTAAAAGTAGAATAAAAATTTAAAGGAACACTACATGAAGCTTTCTAAGTAAAAGATACATAATGAAAGTAGAAAAGATGTCCTGATGTGCTGAGGGTTCCAACCCCCGTGACAAGGAAATATTATTTATTTATTTATTTATTTATTTATTTATTTATTTATTTATTCGGTCAAAATTCTATTCGTTTATTTTGCCCTATTGTAAACCTTGTTTGCCCCAATGATAATTTTTGAGCACAGAAAGGCAAAAGAGGTGAGAGATGCCAATTTAAAAAACCCACCATTTCTGTCGAACCGTGTGCTTTAAAGCCTCCTGCATCTAAAATCCAGCCAATGTGTTTGAATCATGTCCAAAACATACCTATACACAAGCAGCCATGACCCCCCAAGTATCACCCTGAGCCATCTGTCCAGCACAGCTGAGATCAGATATTAGCCCCTGTGCTGTCTAAACCAGGCCTTCTTCCTCTGTGTCACTGTCTCTTTAAGACGAAGCCCCTCCCTTTTTCTCCTGCTGCCACGGCTACAGCCAACGAGCACTGCGATGTGTGACATGATCATGCTCACTTTACGTTGTTAAGCCCTCACCCGGGCCGACCACTCCAGCTGCTCAATGAGTCATTTGATTGTCATCTACCTCGTGCACTCTCAGGGAGAGGAGGGGGAAAAATAGAGGGACAGATCAAGATTAAGAAAGGCAGCGAGAAAGAGAGAGAGCGAGAGATGATACAATAAGAGAAGGAGAATTAAAGGAAGACAAGATGCTACACATAGGAAAGAGAGAGGTGGGATGGGTAGGGAAGAAGCATTGAGGTAGAAAGATGGAGAGGGATAGGAATCGGTTTGAGAAAGAAAAAGAGAGAGAGTGGGAGAGTGAGAGTAGCGCCTGGAGCGTTGTCTGCTCAGGATGACAGGCAGTCACAGAGGCCGAGCCACCGCGCAGGCAAAAATAAGTGAGTTAGAACAGAGCTGCTGGCTCTGTAATAAAGCGTTTAATGGACAGACAGCCTCTCCTTGCCTTCCTCAGGGCAACACTAAATCCCTCTTTATTGTAGTTTGCACAGATGTTAGTGAGTTATCCATTTCTCTAATCACACTGGATACTGGCACATCCATCTTAAAGTTGAAAAACAACCCCCTCCCGCCCACTGAAACACACACACACACATACAGCCTTCCTCTCATTCCTCCCTCCTCCTTTAAAGTTGAAAATGAGTCATCTGTAGGTCACTTCCACCGATACAAATAGAATTCAGACAATATTGTGTCCCGATTTGAGGGTTCATGTGATTAGCTAGCGCCGGCGGTCAGGCTTGCTTTATGGCTTTTGGTGTGTTTTGCGGCTGGACGTGATATTGCTGAGCAGCCCCGTCATAAAGACACAGACATTGTCCTCGGGCCTTCATCACAGTAACACGATTCGCCTCCGTCGAGCAGGGCCAAAGATGTCAGATTGGTTTTGGACCCCGCGAATTTCATAACGGCAAGCTTCGGCCAACGCAAGCAAATACGATTTGCTCATTGACAAACAACAAAGTGGGGTGGGAAAGTAAGTTTGGATTAGAGAGATGTGGGTCAGGATAAAATGGTAAGTACGGGCATGTGTGCTTTAACCTGATGTAATCTCATTCATCAGAAATCAATTCCGTCAGGCAAGACATTGATGGTTTAACTGGTGTATGGTTCTGTTATTTTATTTAGTTTTTTGCTCTTGCACCACTTTCTGTGGAACATTCAATGGAAAAATTGTGTTTAATGTGGTTGTTTTGTTTTGCTTGGCCACTTTAATAGACATGGTGTCTTCTTTTCATCATTCTGCTTCTGGAGAATTGAGACAGTCTGTCTGTCTGTGACCATGAGCATGTGAAAGATTCAAACATAAATAAAGAAGGGAGCACGAGGAGGAAAACAAAAGAGAAGCGAGACCGATTCGGTATTCGGCGAAACGCAGACGGGTTAAATCTGGAAGCGTGACAAAAATGTGTCTGGCTTAATGATGTCAACTAGTTTTGTCTCTGCCCCTTCTCTTCTCTTCCTTTCTCATCCCATCACTCCATCTGCTGAGATATAAAAAAAAAAAAAAACTTTGGATGCAAGCATGCTACCACAAACCACATAAGGGAACAGATCCACCTCTTAATTTCTCCAATTAGTGTCAGTTTTACTATCAAATGTCAATATGAAAATAAAGCAGCACAAGAATAAGCTTCGATGCAAAAACGAACTGCTGTGTCGGGACGCCGGATGGCTGGAAGCTGGCGCTTAAGCAGTGTAAGGAATGGAGGAACGTGAGGGAAAAGGTCATGGAGAGTTCAGCATGATGGAGATGAGTGATGGTTGTAGAGCGAAGGGGGGCTCTGTAGCCAGCTCTTGTTCTTTTCTGTGCTGGCTGACGGGCCTCACAGCGGTAGCCTGAGTCTTGATGGATTGGCAGCCAGTGAAAGGAAACACACACACTCCACCAGCAACATTACCACTCCCACTAGCCTGACACTGGGGCTTGAGAGAGTGCTCAGGACCGCCCCTCCTTTCTTTCTCGCACTCTCTGTGCTCGGAGCTAACCTTTGCTAGATGCCCCCCTCAGGCTGCTTTCTAGAGCCGTAGGGATCTAAGTGAAGGCAGCGAGCAAAGTGCTTAATAGTTGGCCGTCCTCGTGACCAGGTCAGTCTGAGAGGCAGGCTTGAGACCAAAGAGAGCTTGTTGTACCTGGCTGGACACTAAAGGGCCCAGAGCGGCAGGGGTGGGCTACTAAAATAAACATCAAAGGAGAAGAGGGGATGTGTAGCAGACCCTTTTGTTGCCTTGAAATGGAGGGCTCCCCAGAGGGTGAGGAGAGGTGATGTGTGTGTGTGTGTGTGTGTGTGTGTGTGTTGGTGGGGGTTGCAGGGGTGCGTTAATGTCAATGCTAAATGAGAGGGTCTGTCCTGGGCGCTCTTCCTGGTGAAATATTTTTGATAAATAAATCACAGGTCCATGAACGCCCTAACCGCTTAGCGACCAAATGCTGGGCTGCCGAGATAATCAAGACAGCGTTTATTCACTCTTTCTCTTCTGTCTTCATCACTCCTTTGTCCAGCTGAGAAGGAAAGGAGGGAATCAAGCTGCAGCGGAATCAAGGCCAGCGACAAAAGAGTTTCTGAAGAACACATACCCCCCCCTTTTGTTGCACGTCTCACTAAAGTTCTGTTTTCTTTTTCGGTCATTCCGCATTACATCTGTCAAAGCTCAACGTGATCCACCCTGCAGGTAGATTCATATCCAATCAAAAGGCATCGTGGCTGCAAATTAGTACGAATTTCATGAAAAGGGGTGAAATTAGATGTTGCGCCATTTCTTCTTAATTTATTTGTAGGAAACATAATAACATACATCCACAGTGCCCTTGCTGATGCACTCGCTATGAGCAAAGTATTTGTATGTTAATGACATGCTGTTTCTTCACTGTCCCACTGTCTCGTGTCACATTACACGTGTTGTAATTACACTTGGCCCAGCTTTGATTGTCTCAACCCTCTCTGTGCCTCACTTCCCTCTTGTAGCACTCGGCTGAGTCTCAATCACAATGTCACTTTCGCGTCATATCTAAAGTATCTTTACTAAAGTAAATTCGGATTGGTCAAAAGGTTCATCTCAGTAGTAACTCCTACATGCAAGGTTATTATACGAACGGATTAAAAAGTGTTTAATTATAGATAGACTGAAAGTTTCTGTGAAGAGACAGAGGTCTATTCAGCAGTTTTGGTAGGAGTTTTCAGTGCTAGTGCTTTTTGTAACAGTCAGAAGTAAAGCTTGTTCTTTCCAACATGGGAACATCTTCAGTGCTTTGTGGGTTCTTGGTAACAAGACAAGCTGCATTTTTTTGTCATATTAATGTCCAGAGAGATTATAAAAGAGAGGCTGGTGAGGGGAAATGCTATAAACAGTGATAATAAGAATTAATTTGTTTCACAGATTTTCCATAACATTAAATATAATTATATATCAATGAAATATACAACGTATCATTCTTTATTTGTCAGCATTGGCAAATTGTTAACAAATAAAACATTTTCAGACATACTGAGATAAGAAAAATAATCCATTTCAGGGTGACGACAGTATCTTTGCTTCGTATCAGGCTGCATCATGCCACCAGATCGTTGATTATTTTCCTATCGCATTGAATTGTTTATTCAATTATGACTATTGTGGCAACTGTTTCCTTTAAATGCCATCCAAATTTTTCTTATCAATTGGAACATGCAGCTCTGAACAACCAATCAGTGTATCTTAATGTTATCTAGCATTACCAATTTGGCTAAAAATAACAAATCTATTTTGACTTGACTGTGAACTATGTCAGTTACATTTGAACACGCATACAAAGTGTCTCTGTTGTGTCAAACCTGAAACTTAGTAATGACAAGACCAAAACCTCAGTGACTCTGAAGGTGTCTCAGGAGCACCGCTGTTCTCGCAGCCATTAGGATTTGTTTGCTTGTTTGTTTTCCACGTGTAGGTCCCCGTGGATGTGTTTAATTGCTCAACCTGATTGTGTAATGTATTCATAGTCGAACAGAATAGACAGGGTACAGTACTTGCTTACGTGTGTGTGTGTGTGTGTGTGTGTGTGTGTGTGCGTGCGAGCGAGCGTGCGTGCGTGCGTGTGCTTTCTCTGTTACAAAGTTAGAATATTTGTGCTCCACGTTTACTTTATTACACTATTTTTGGATCAGTCAGACTGAAGACAACTCATAAAAGTGGTGGGCATTAATTCCTACATTGTAAAATATTTTATCATTTTAAAAGAGTAGTATTTTTGTTTAATAAACTCAGTTAACTTAGCACTTAAATTAATTAAACTGTGTTAGAATTAACTAATGTTAATTAAGAATCCAACACTTTTTTTTATTACTTGAAAGTACCAGTAATTATAATTTCTGTATATACATTATACCAATTATATCAAAGCAATCACTCCAACTGAATCGATTCGAGTCGAATCATGCTTTATGCTTTATACGTGGATTTTGACTCGGTCTTGAGCTCTTGTTGTGGTTATAAAACATTGCTTTCTTAAGCGTGTACATTCTTCTTGTTTATAAATTCATTTCTTCATTTGCTTAAAAGTACCACGGATTAGAAATTCTGTATGAAAACTGTAAATGATTCACTGTTTGCTGAATCGAACTGACTCGATTCATCCTTTGTTTGCCAGGCGCACTAGAGTTTCCGAGGAATTTGATTCGTTTAGTGAGGCATTACAGTAAGATACCAAAGGCAGGGATGTAGACATAACTGGTAACATATGTTTGCTATGAGCAGAATCATATGTAAGAACATTTTAAGAGATGAGAACACCATGTTTGAGAGGCATTTAAGTGTTCATAAGTTTGGTAGAAGCTTTTTTGTTTAAGAAGTTCTTCCTGTGTCTGCTGGTTTTGGCACACATTCCTGTGAAGCTCCTGCTGCAGAGAAGTTCAAATATGTGGTGGCCTCAGTGCAAAGAGTCAGCAATGATTTTTTTTCTGCTTGTTTAACAGCTGGGCGTTAACTAATCTGTTACTGCCAGAAAGCGTGCACAGCAATTTCCTGGAAGCTGCCCTGATGGATTGAATGGCACGCATGTGTCGAAGTGAGAGTCGTTCTCGCTCAGGTTTTAAAAGGTTTAAGTGTGTGAATCATGAACCAGTACACAACTATGAGATATTCTGTTATCCTCACAAGTACAAAGCTAAACTTGTGCAAACCATTTAAATGGATCTCAGACCTTTTTTTTAAATACCTTTTATACCTGGCTTACATTCAAAAGTTTTCACTTCTAGTATTTGCAGCATTATATTAACAGTTATACCAAATAAATCTGCTTAGAAATCCGTCCTAAACGTTGTTACTGTTTTTATTGTGCCAGTTTGCATAAATAAACTGTATGACTGACACTTTTAATTATGAGAGAGCAATTAGCTTGTACCTGCTAAAACACTGGCAAGAATTTTCATTATGTAGTAACGCCTGTGTGTATTACGATAACTGTGTGTTTGTGCCGTTGTTATATTGCAACAGATGCCACAGGAGATTTTGTGCTTAAATTACTGTTGAGCAGATTAGTGCAGATTAGAGGAAACATCCTCCCTACAGCAACTAACTGAGGAAACTGGACTGGACGCATGGAGAAACTTTGCGTACCACGTTGGTATCATTTTATATGTCTATTATTGTAAGGTTACAGCTCATAATAATGAACGTTTAAGGGCAGTTCACGGTGGAGACATTATGCTTTTGGGTTGTCCATCCATCTGAGATCCTCATTCTCGATTGGTTGAATGTTTGTAGGATTTATATAGGAATAGCACTGCTACCAGCAAATGAACTAATTACATTTTGAAATTGATCCAGAGTCAAAGTCACAGCAAGGTCAGATGTCTTAAATAGCTGTTCTTCGATAACATCCTTCTTGTTTGAAGTATATTTTAATGGAATTTCAGTCATACAAATTAGTAAGCAGAATGGCCAGACTTGTAGGCAGCGGAGGCATCCCTGTTGATTTCTACTCGTTCACTTTGCGCAGGAAATACAGTCAGGTTGATGTCACTTGTCGTCCATCATCAGAGATTAAGTACTGGGTCAGTGTCACAGTGGGGTAGGGTGGGTCTGTAGATCAGGGTGGTCTGGTATCTATTCCTAGACTCTACTTTGGGCCTCTGGGAATGCAGGAAACAGGAGGGGTTCGCATACTCATTCTCATGGGTGTGCGTCTGTGTAGGAGTGTGTCCTGCTGGAAAAACCTTGTGTTCAGGCAGCTGGGTCAGAACGGGACTTTCCATTTGCCTCCTTGCCATACAGCTTCAAGCATTCATGGACCTTTCAATCTTTTAGTGGAAGCCAAATGTTTTCACACTAATTCCATTAAGCATTTGTAGTGCTAACTTTAACATTGTTATTATGTTTTAAGATGCCGAATGAAATATACTAGATTGCTTGCAGTGACAGTTAAATAAATGTAAATATAGTTTACATAGGAGGCAGGAATTCAATTTAGTTGTTCCAGATTTGAACTAATCAAGATTCAAAGTTTAAGGTTTCTTAATTGTCAGCAGCAGCTGTGTAAATGTACATACTGAGATGAAACAGCGTATCGCCATACACCATGGTGCAACATATAGTGAGCAACGTACAACAGAGTACAGTACAGAGTATAGTTAGGCGTAGTGCAAGACAAAAGACATGTTAGGCAATGCTACAGTGAAGCGAGCTGATTTGCTCAGACTGGCCAAATGTCCAATGCACTAATTTCACAAACAATGAAATGTTTAAAACGCAAATTCAGCATAGGTAGTAGCAGTTGAGTACAAGTGCAAAGTCAACAGTAGCAGTTGAGTAGTTAAATCAGTTCTAATGTAGCATTAGAATATGAACCAGAATATTTATATTTAGTATTGAACACTTGTAACAGTACACTGCGTAACATCATATTGCACATGGACAGTCATTGGCAGCTGAGTAATGATATGAAACTAATGGATCTAACAATCAAAAGCGTACCACTTACTGTTTATTATGCTTAAGGTATCCTACTCATCTAAAACTGTAAGATTGTTAAGTGATCTCAGCTAAACTTGTCTGACTCTGTATGACACACTGTTATGTATAAAAACATGCTCCTGTCCAGCGAACTACAAACTTCTATGTTATATCATCACTGATTAACTGATGTCTATGATTGACCTCCATCACCATCGACCTCCATCAGAAACTGGAATTCCTGGATAATTCAATATAAAATAACCCATCATTCAGGAATCACCCATGATTATCGGCCAGCGGATGGACTACACAGTGTGACTCCACTGGTTGTCTCTATTTTGGGATAATATAGCATGTGAAACCTAATTTCTACAGATAATAGAATATCGACCACGTTTCCACAGCTCTGATTTAGGAGAGTGCTGAATGATGACTGCCTGTGATGATAAAATCCTGTCGGGCAGATTATTTTTGGAGTCCATGTGTGGGTCAGAGCCACCATACGTGCTATTCCTGGCATCACGGTGAGGACGAGAGCGCACGAGTCTGCTGATTTCCTAACAGATCCTCAGCTGATCCATATCGCTTTCAGCTCATAAAGTCTAATCCTCCTCCACTCTTCTGAGATCATCATTTATTCGTCTGACTTTAAACTGAAAGTACAATGGTATAAAGTTGTGAATGTGTTCGTAAATATATCTGGGTCTGATAAATGTCTTCTTTTTTTTTCCTCTGTAGAGTCACGATGGAAGAGGCCGAACTGTTAAAGGAGAGACTTCAAGCCATTACAGTAATGTAGACTTTTTGTATTACAAAGAAAATATATTATTTAGAGGAAATGTTTTTTATTTTGATAGCTTTTATAGTGAGGATTTTTTGTTTTTTAACATAAACTTGAAAATGAATATCTGTATGCAGAATAAACGAAAAATCCAGGAGGACATTGCCTCAAAGCGGCTGGAGATCGACAAGGAAAAACTGAAACTTCAGCAACTGAAGGTGAATTTTTGGTTGGAAATACCATAAAGGACGTGGAAAAGTAAATCTTGACAAATATCATGTGTCCCATTATTTAGAATTCATTAATATTACAGAAATACAACATTAAGTAATAACATTAAATAACAATACAGCATGTAACATTTAGAACCATATACCATATAATTAATGACACACATACACTCATCATCCACTTTATTAGGAACACCTGTACACCTGCACATTCATGCAGTTACCTAATCAGCCTATCAAGTGGCACATGGTTTTTTTCCAGTCTTCAGCTGTCCAGTTTGGGTGAGTCTGTGTCCATGATGGCCTCAGATTCCTGTTCTTGGCTTACAGGAGTGGAACTTGATATGGTCTTCTGCTGTTGTAGCCCATCCACCTCAAAGTTTGATGTGTTGTGCATTCTGAGTTGCCTTTCTGCTCACCACGGTTGCAAAGAGTGATTGAGTTCCCGTATGCTTCCTGGCAGCTCAAACCAATCTAGCCATTTTCCTCTGACTCTCTTATCAACAAGGCATTTCCACCCACAGGAATGTCGTTCACGCAATGTTTTTTTTTTGTTGTTGTTTTTCACACCATTCTGAGAATGCTGTGTGTGAAAATCCCAGGCGATTAGCAATTTATGAAATACTCAGTCCAGTCCATCTGGCAAAAACAACAGTACCACAGTTAAAGTCACAAATGGTGTAAACATTAATTGAAGCTCTTGAGCTGTATCTGCATGATTTTATGCATTGCCACATGATTGAATGATTAGATAACTGCGTGAATGAGCAGGTATAGGTGTTCCTTTTAAAGTGGATGTGTGACTGAATATATAAATCATATCCAATACAATACAATGTCAAACAGAAAAAATCCGCAAGAGATCTGTGGCTTATGGGTGGCACAAGTGCTGGAGCAGTCCAGAAGGATCAGAAAGCTCAGGATGTCAACCAGCAGACCAAAGCACTACAGAGCAACATTCATCAGTAAGTAGACTCCTATGCATGTGTGTTTAGGTTTCAAGTATAACTCAATTATGTCTACATTATTTGTCAAATACTTCAGAATCTAAATGGTAGATTTTTATAATAATAATAATACACGAACAATCAAAATACCAAAAAGATATTAATTGGATCCTTCTTCTGGCAGCCTGAGGCCCACAAGCTCCTGCGACTATTCTGGGCAGACAAGTCCCTGCTCTGCCTTTCTTAATTGACTGCTAAAAAACTTCCTTTACCTCAAGTGTACTGATTCTAAAGATACCTGATATGAAAATAACTTCCATATTTTCCAGGACCAGCCAGAGTTTTAGTTCCTTCTAAGGTTTCTTCTTGCTTTGTTATATTTTAGGAAAGTTTTGTTCATCACTGTCACCTTTAATTAAGACACTAATGCTGTAAAACTGCTTTGGCATTATGTATATTGTTAAAAAAGACTTTTATAGGACAGTTATGAAAAACTAATAAACGGCATGAATTTGAGAAGCACATGTGATGTATAATTTGCCAAAACTGTAAAGTTAACTGTAAAGTGTAAACTGTAAAGTTAACTGCCATTAACTGTAAAGGATCAACAAAAATCCTGGTTAAAACTGGAAAAGAAACCATATTGTGATTTCTGTCCCCTTACAAATGCATCCACATACATATTAAATGAGATTCCACCTCATGAGCTCATTTCTCATCACCTCTACTTGTCCCAGCCCCTGATGCTTCACTGTCTCTACCCAAAATGGATTGACCTTTAGAGGCAAATAAACTGTATGCGGTTCTTTCCTGTGCTAAACAAAGTAGTAGGGCAGCTGTAGTGGCATTTCGAGAACTGCACTTTGTTGTAGTCATTTACCCCTTACCACTTTCTGGTTTCATGCCAGAGAATAAGAATGAAGCATGACGCAACAGAGGTGCAACGACATGATGCTATGAGCTATTATAGGTTCATATATAAGCTCTTGCACTCTAGCTTGGCAATCCTGGTGTCTGTCTCACTTGGGATGAATTTGTGAATTACTGAGACAGGCGATAAGTCCATATTTTGTCCAGATCATTGCCAAATATTTTCTCATGTCACGCTCAGTGACTTGTAATGCCCTCTTGCTACCACCACATTGTTAGTAAATGCCTGAGGAGGTTGTGTAATTTGAAGGAATCGGTGCCAACAGTGTGGCTGACTGGCACTGAACCGTGTCTGGATTCTGTACCAGAGCACTGCGGTCTGTGGGTGCCAAGAGGGGACATATTGTGAGCTAGAGCCAGCCAGCCATCCATCCAAACTCAATTATGTCACATCACTACTATGTCCTGTAGGATAGAGAAAGAAATGGAGGCTCTGGAGAGGGAAGAGCTCAACATCTGCACAAATGAAGGCCTGATCCTGAACAGACTGAAAGCTATTGAGAAGTCCACAGAGGACATCATTAAGGTAATATTAATGCAGACTATGTTTACAGACTGTACAGATGTATAAATGATCTTTATGAAGATGTACATTTGTTTTTTTAAATGGAATGTATGGTGTATATAAAAGATAAGGATTCAGGATGATGAATATTAAAGGTCCACTATGTAGGATTTAGGAGGATCTATTATCAGAACTGGAATATAGTATGGGCGGCGGTGGTGCGGTGGTTAGCACTGTCGCCTCACAACAAGAAGGTCCTGGGTTCGATCCCCGGGTCACCCAGGGTGC
>JAQQZR010000003.1:6125541-6146009 GCA_030068235.1 Notoglanidium macrostoma
TCCACCACAGGGCCAACACAGACAAACAGCCACACACGCTCACATTCACACCTATGGGCAATTTAGAGTAGCCAGCTGACCTAATCTGCATGTCTTTGGACTGTGGGAGGAAACCCACACGTGCATGGGGAGAACATGCAAACTCCACATAGAAAGGCACCCTGGGTGACCCGGGGCTCGAACCCAGGACCTTCTTGCTGTGAGGCAACAGTCGAAAAAATAAGCAAGGGATTGTGGGATTGCGAGTGTTGTCACCCAGACTCGTAGAAAATTTTGTTTACTATTTAAAAACCATCAGTTAATACAACTTTTAGTGATTTTGGTAACATTAGTGCTGGTGTATTAGTGCTGAGGTTTGTTCATGAGAAAGAAGATATTAAATAATACCAATGTAAAGTATTGACGGGGTGTATTTAATCAATTTAATCATTTGTTACTTTGCAAGACGTATCAAAGACGAACAAAAGATACAAGACACTTCACTATTAAATTTAGCTGAAGGCTCACAACTATGGTAACTTGTTAGTACAAAAGTATGATGGTGTAGTAGGGCCATTGGTGGAAAAAAAACTTGTGGGATAGTAAGAGAAAAAAGCCCAGAATTTCCAAGATAAAAGAAACTCGGGTATCCATTTTCTGGATAAAAAATATATATTCAGAAATGCTCTGAGATTAAAATCATGAAATAAAAAAAACTAGGGAAAATTGTGTTTTTTTTTTTTTGGTTTGATTTTTTTTGGCAATGAATCGCATTGCTTTACTTTGCAAGGTTGGATCACCATCATCACACCACAGACCCCATGGGTAAACAGTAACACTTAGTGAGGAGGTGTAACAGTAAGGAACAACAGCATGGTGGCCTTCAACTTTGCAAAGTGATGCGGTGTGGTTCCAAACGTGAATCCAAATTTATGACTTTGTAATCTCAGAGAATATCCGAGTCTTTTCTCTGAGGTTTACAACTTTTTCTCAGTTTCTCTGAGAATGTTACCCCTTCCCCAGGTCCATATTTATTATTATTATTTTTATTTATTTATTTATTTATTTATTTATTTTTTGCCTGAATGACTACTTTTGGGTAAGAAGAAAATGGATTTCATTTCATTTTTGGCCTAATTAGTCTGCGAAACACTTTGAAAACATTAAATTGCCTTTTTTAACTCTGTATTCTGTTTGCATGTCGGATTGCAAAGGCAGCTTGCCATTAGTGTGAATTTGAGTAGTCACACATAATGTCATGGACTGTGCTGCTTTTGCTGTCAAGCATGTTAATGGTATGCTTTCATTCTGCCTGTGTGTGTGTGTGTGTGTGTGTGTGTGTGTGTGTGTGTGTGTGTGTGTGTGTGTGTGTGTGTGTATAATGTTACATTATATCTAGAGCTCTATAACATGCACAAATAGCTGGTACATTGTGCGTGCGTGTGTGTGTGTTCATGTACTGGTACTTGCTGCACATTGAGGGATGAAAAGCCTAACTTTTAACCAGCAGAGTGCGGATGTTTTTGGAAAATGAGGACATTTTGTCAGGTCCTCACTCCTTCAAAGGGCTGTTTGAGGGTTAAAACTTGATTTTTGTGTTCAGGTTAGAGATAGGGTTGGGGTTAGGCATTAAGTTGTGATGGTTAAGGTTAGCATAAGGGGAATGCATTCGATCAATGAGTGTCCTGACAAAGATAGAATTACAAGTGTGTGTGTGCATGTGTGTGCCTGTTGTGTTTGTAATAAATCTGACTGAATAGGGAAGTTGTTTTTTACTCGAATTTAATGTAAAACCTAAAGATTTTGAGCTGTTAGGATATGAAAGATTATAGTAAGTGATGTGTGAAGCAGTGTGGTCTAATTGCGCAGCTCATTCTGTAGATGGCAGGATTTTCATATTTAAATGGAGCATGCACACCCACACATCTCACTGAATAACACACACACACATACACACACACACACACAGAGCTCCTAATGGTGAGCTGTTAATTCCATACACTTGTCATTTTAATGTTCTCTCTGTCTTATATAAACAGTCTTGATGCTTAAACCCTTTTTTCATAAGCTGAAAACTTTCACAGTATACAAGTCAAAACAGAGGCTGGATAAAAACCTAAAGATTGGCTTTCTCTCTGTTGTGATGCTAACAGTATTATTCTTGAGCACAGTAGCATGGCCTTGCCATAATCCCCCGCAGTGTTTCGGCTGACGGAGAGTTGAATCGATTGCTTTTCTCTCCCACTCACAGCTTCCCTGAACAGCCAAACGGTGTAGCAAGTGGCAGATGATGGAACGCAGCTCAAAGGCCCCGCGGAGGAAATTGAACAGTGCTGACTACAGAATCAGAAAGACTCACTCGCAAGATCTTATGTATCCAGTAGGAGTGAACGGAGCAAGAACGTCTGACTGTATTTACATAGAGATATGGTTCTCGCTTGGAGTGTGAAGGGTCATGGATTCATATCTCAGCCCTTTTTTCCTTATGAACCATGATATAATTCAAATTTATTTCTGTCAGCAGCATATCATTAGCAAATCTGATTAAGTCCAAAATAGTTAAGTTAATAAAGTTACATAATTGCTTCAAACCGCCACTTAACCACAGACTTATTATATGTTATCTAACAAACAGCAAACATTATCAGAATGTCAATAACATATTCAGCATTTCCTGAGGCGGTTAAGCTGTGTATCCAAAAATAATGTTGCTGTAAGTTCTGATGCTCTAATGGCAATAATCTAATAATAATCTTTTTTTTCTCCTCACAGTGTTCTTGACCGTCACTTACACAACATTCCCGGATAGACAAAAGCTAACATTACATTTGTGTTAAACGTTCCTTCAAACAATAATGTCACAGGAGCGCTGGAACTGTAATATTTTAGTGTGACCTAGCTAGTATTTGGGAATTGTATCTTACTAAATTAAGAGAAAAAATAAGTAACTGTTAAAATTGTGGTAGTATAGTGGGTGTTGCCTCACAGTCCCAGGTTCGACCCTGAACTCGGGTTACTGTCTGCGTGGAGTCTCATACGTATGTTCTTCCTATGTCCACGTGAGTTTCCTCCAGGTTCTCTTGTTTCCTTCCACCTTGTTAAAAAAAACATGCCACATTGCCTCATTGTGAAGGAGTGCGTGAAAGTGTGTATGTGTGCATGGTTCCCTGTGATGGATTGGACAACCAGTCAGCGTGTGTTCCTGCCTCACAAATCCAGCAACACCTTATCCATGATACAGCAGTTACTGCAGATGAATAAACTCAAAATAAAATAAGTGAAATAAGTAAATAAACATACAAGGCCAGAATACCCCTAACACTATCCACTTCCGATCTCCACAGTAATGTATTTACAATATTTATACTATTTACAAAATATCACTATTTACTCTTGTGTATGTATAAAACTATTTGCAAAATTTGGGTTTTTTTTGAGAAATGAGGAAATTCATATGAAACATAAATCCTCACTTAAATATTCCAGTATTTATCATCTATTATAGCCAGTACTGTTTCTTGTAACCGTCATTGCCTGTTATCTGTTTTCGATGGTGTTATAACCAGCACTTTTTCTACTAATAAGCAGAACTGGCACTAATGTGTACTTCTTCATACTAATCTTTGTTATCAAAATCTATTTCTAATAAATAAATTGAATAAAATTCATATTGAAAAGGTTTGACCCTGCTGTAAGAAAGACTTAGCAATAGATGATCTGTTAGATAGCAAGACAGTTGTACTGTAAATGGTTTTTAATTCACCCACTTTACCTCACCTTTCTAACAAACAGCACGGATGAAATTGAGTCCAAATTAAGAAATTAAGGAAATCTGACTGATTCAGTTTGCAAGCACATTTATTTTTTCCATCTCTAAATACAAATGGCCTGAATATGAGCTCTGTAATAAAAAATATAGTGTACTAAAATCAAGTTTGATGTTCATGAAAACAATTGTGCAAAATAATTTGCTTTCATGTTGGAAAAAAAAAACCATTTCAGTATTGCTCTATTTTTAATGCAAAGTGATCATCAAGTAACAGGTGAGAGTAGACGGCAGAAAATGCAGTAAATGTCATCTGGAAAGCTGAAAGGGGTCTGCTCTGGTGTGTGATCAGATCAGGGTGTCATTTATGTTTGTAGCAGCTGTTTATGTCACCTGTGTTACGACAGCTGAATCGAGACGAGCGCTGTTAGACTCCAGCACTGGACATGTTACAGCCGAGACATGATATTTCAGTCCTATTTCCACTATTCTCCTTGCATTTGTCAGGAAATTAAGACAGGTTTGGGCTTATTGTTACTAAGAGATATCTAGAAGTGATTATTGTAATCAAATTTACAATAATGTTATCAGAAGAAATAAAACATGAATCTTCCTGTATTTAAGACATTTCCATTTATTGTCATTTGTGCATCATATGATTCAACAAAGATTCATATTTGTAGTTGTTTACACAAGTAATAGTAATAACACTTAATAAATACTAACTGTTGTGACTCGGCACGTCTCATATCTATCACAAAGGATATTTAAATTCAGACACGCACACAATATATGGTGTGTGAACATCCCTTTTTATAGTTATATTGAGAAACATGCAAAGAAAAAAATCTACATTTTTATAAAACAGAAGCTACGTGCATCATGTTTTACCAGAACAGTCTGTAATTTTGTATGTGGTTTGTAACTAAAAATTTATTCATATTTAACAGTTATATCATTTGTAGTTAATATTGTGGATGAGCAGGCCCAGATCTTTTTATATATGATATATATTTTTATATATATAGATAGATAGATATGTAAAAAAAATAACCAGAGCACATGAATCCCACCTACACACATATTTGTTTTCCACTGCTCGGTGCTTTATATACCGCATGTAACTAATTATATTACATAGTGAAGTTCATGTCCATTTATTAAATATTCATCCATTCATCCATTCAACTCCACAGAGAAAAGCCCCAGTCAGCTTTATTACATACACACTTTTACGAATATTAATGTAAGTTCTATTTTTCTTAAAACAAATAGTTTTTCTTTCAAATTATTCATTTCCACAAACTCATAGTTTTTGGTTAGAACTTTCCAGAAGCAGTAAGGAGATGTTTGGGAAAGCAACCTTGGTGAAGCTCCTCAGGAAGCTGGTTCAGAGCATACAAAGCTTCATCAGGAATACTGTTAGGAATTTCAAATATAAAATGGTTTTCATTTATTTTCTTGCTCACTGTACAGTTCCATATAGGGTTCGTATCTTCATTATTTTTCTAAAATAATTGAAAATGGTGAAAATAAAGAAAAGCTTTATATGAGTAGGTGAAGGATACAACATAAACATCCCAAGTAAAGAAGGAAACCCAGCTCAGGAATGCAGTAAATCAACAAACAATATTTCATCAAAGGGAAACTGAGACGAGGAAACGCTGGATAGACGTCTTTGTGAAAAATTGTGTTAATTTGATTTTGCACCAAATGTGTTATGTTTTGGATAAACAAGCGAAGTATGATGAATGATATTATATAATGAGGTGTTTTGCTCAGAAGTTTATTAAATTAAATGTGAAGTTCATTTAAAATTTATTTATCTAATGTTACATTATAGCTAGACGTCTATAACAGACTCATATAGCTGGTACATTGTGTGTGTGTGTGTGTGTGTGTTTTGGTCACTACTGACTGAGTATATACTGACCTTGTGGGGACATTTGCCTGGACGTTTCCTTTTGGTTACTGAGGTTAAGCTTAGGTTTAGATTTAGGCATAGCATTATGTTAAAGGTCCTCATAAAGCTAGTAAGACAAACATGTGTGTGTATGTGTGTGCGTTATGTGTGTGTGCCTGTCACTTCTGTCATTGAAACTGCCGTCAGCCATTGGCTGAATCCCAGGCATTCAATCAGAGTGTATCGTTTCATTCACACATTGAACACACAGAGGCAGACTGAAGCAGACAACCTTTGAGGCAGCCATCGGTAAGTACACACAAACACACAAACACACACACCAAACGTCTAGAATGATGCTTTGCCATAGCTCATGCCACATCTGTGCGGTCTCAGCACCATGAGGTGAGTCACTCTTCAGCATTAGATGGAGGTTGGCAGAGTGGGCGGCTTTTGGAGGGGGCGCTGCGCAAATGTTGCAGTTCTGTGGGAGGAAACTGAGAAAGAAGAGAAAACTAAGTTACTGTGAGTGTGTGGCCATTAGAATCTATTGGTGTTTAAGCAGGCTAAACTAATATGCACTTGTGTGTGGGATGGATGGTGATGAAGAGAAAAAAAACACAGCACAGCTTGAGTTAGCACTGAAAACAGGCAAACTGGACCAAGAGATGTGTTCTAGATCTTCTAGCTCTCTAACCTTTCTTCCTGTGGAGATAAACACACATTGTTTGAAGGGTTTTTCACCAGTATGGGTCGTGCTGTACATTCTGAACACACAGCTCAGTCCTGGAGGATGTTCTGTTCTTCAACCATGCTTGAAAATCAGGCAACGGAAACCATTTGTTAAAGAATGTACAATTGTGATCAAAATTATGCTTTGGTTGGTGTGTTTTCCACTTACTTTCAATTTAATTTTATTTATTTTTTATTTTCGCAGTCCTGTTGTAATCCACCAAATTGCACTGACTAAATTTCTCTTGGTCCATTGGTTTAAAACAATCATTTTCAACCTATGGGGTCTGTAAATATGTATACAAAATAAAATATGTATCAGTCAGGTGGTTAGATATTAGACCATCAATAATAGGAAATAAATGATTAGATTTTCTAGATGTGGAAAGAATAAATTAGGAATTCATGTACTGTGAAACTGTAATAGACATTTCAATCTGATATTGCAGGGGAAGGAGGGGCATTATTTTTTCACTGTAAAATGATCTTTAGATATTAGGTTATTATCTGCTCACATTGATATTACTTGTTCAATTGTTACAAAAGGAAGTCACCAGGAAAAACAGCTGGTTTGGGCTGAGAAATTGCATAATGAACCATATTTTTTATTTATTGAAATAATCCAAAAAGCAGAATGAAACTGGGTTTCAGAAAAGGAAATATCGAACAGCTTTAAAAGTAATGAGTGGGCACATTTTGTCATACCAGTGGAGCCAGTTGGTGGTTATGCATGTTCATGCTTGAAGTTCAGCATAGTTTAGTTTAGTAATTTCTCTGCTCAAACATACCTCAGTGGACTTACATAAGCGTATGCTCGTGCTGTGATAAAGTAAACTGTTGGTGTGATAATCTGCTTGGCACACCAAAGATTAGTGTAAAGTATAGATGAACTGTGAGAAATACGAAGCCAAATATTCAGATAAGTGAACTTCGATCTATGCATTAAAAAACATTGTTAAGCTTTCAAGAAGGAAAAAATTTCTTTTTATTTACTTTTATTTTTACATTTAGAACTTCTTCTTATGATTTATACCAATGAAAAAATTAAGTGAGGCAGTTAAATATGTATAAAACATAACTCTTATACCCAGTGGTGAGAATTAATCATTCATCAATAGAATTACAGAAATTAGGAGTAGCTATTAGAACTGTTAGATGTGGAAAGAATATGTAGTAAAATGTAACTAGAATACAAATTGTATTAAAATGCAATAAAAATCAATTTTGCAATTACTGTGAAAATTCATGGAATATTAGATAATATTATTTCAGTTAGTCCATTGCAGTAAGGTTTTAATGACTAACATTGTGGTTAGGTTTTGTTGGATTTCATAAGTATGAACAATATGGTCTCAAATATTGATCATTTAATAAAGCTTTTAATTTCTGAACTTTCCACCTCCAAAACACTTTAGGGGCCAGGTTTTTATGGGTTGTTGGAGTTTGGATTAAAACTGTTCATTTCAAGGGACCGGTCAAACAAGCTAACATCTCAATTTAGAACTCAAAAATGAATATAACTAGAAGGACACTGGAAGAGCGCATACCTCCACAAGGGACAGTAGTCGCCTCTTCTGTGATGTGCGAAGCAAAGTGTTTGCAAAGTTACAAAAAACAATAATGAGACCATTGGTGAAGATCTACATATCAAGATTTATGGTGGTAGCTAAGCATGGTAGATAACCATCTGAAATCTGATTTGCTGATTGATTATGGTAACCGAGGCAGTCAAGTAGAAAGCCGCTTACAGATTAGCACAATGATGGCGTACACCAAATTTCCGCTGAAGTAACTTACAGTTCCTGAGGAAAGGGTTTCAATTTTGTTTGAACTCATAAAACATGTGAGTTACAGCTGCTTAAGTAAAATAGCCATATTGTTTACAGATCTCAACATGTTTCTGATCATTACTGAGATTTAGATTCCAAGTTAAATAACTTGTTAAGATAAGGCAAAAATCCCAGGACTAGATTGCAAAAGTATGTTGTGTGTGTTACAGAAATAATCTTAAATTAAAAGGGGTTGAGCTGAATGGTTCGATGGTTAGATTTCTAGGGTTTAAGCTAAAGAATCAGCAGACAGGTAAACATTAGTGTACACTTCCTTTCCTAAGAGATGTGCTGGGCCCTTAATGGATAATAATGGGTTGCTTTTCCACTAGTGAACTAAGTGAAAAGACCCCGCTTCTTTCGAGAACCAGTGGCCTCATATTATTTTCACTGTAGTTACTGAATAATTTGCAGAAATTACTAAATAATGATTCAAGGTGAAGAAGCAAAATGACCCAGATCCCTGTTGGCCAGTTAATGCGAAATCCTCAACGATCAAAACATGCCACGGGTTCGACCTAGCAACCTATTAGCCATGAGAGACGCACAAACCATTGCACCCATCAAAGCATCGACTTTAAACTCAAATTGCACGAGCACAGGCGCTCAATAGCAGCTTATAACAAATGTGTGGGCGCCCAAAGCAAGAGCCCCTGCTGGCAGCACGCACTGCAGCCTGCGCGTGCGTCTCTCTCTGTTCCTGTAGAGCTGTGCAGAGAAAGAACAGACTGCGTGCGTCTTTATGGATTTAACGAGACAGCAGCTCTCAGGCTTTCCTGCCGGTCTGCCAATGCGCATTCCATCCGCTCCACTTCCCTGCACACTGTTGCTGAGTGATCGATAGGTAAAGAAGGCAGGAACTGAACCCTATGATTCGCTCGCGACGGCGACGCGCTGCCGCCCGGTCTCTCGTGCTGCTCCGACTCGTGCAAGCATGCACGAGCTGCGGTAGACTGGAGATGATCTCCGTTTGGCTGCTCGTTTTGAAGCTGCTGGTAGGTACCCCGATGTTTTGTTTGTTTTTTCCTGTTGCATCCTTGCAGAGACACTTGCACATAGCAGTCATCCGTTATTTAAAAAAAGGCAATGCACTGTGCAAAACAGATCTAATGTGTGGTATTATCTCAGGCTTTTTATGACTTCATGACTCTGCCTCCTGCTGTTGAGCTGCACTGCAGATCTGGCATCAATATAAAGTTAGTGAGACTCATTTGAACCCACATGAACCCAGTTGGGATTTGAATGACAGACAAGGGTGCCTTCATTTGAGTGCCTGTGGAGCAGAGCATCTGATCGACATTTGCAGTGGCAGTGCAGATGTCAATGTCCTCTCTAATTCTTTTAAATTAATTCATCAGTTCAAAACTTGTTAATCACTCAATTCAAAACCGTCAACCTATTCAAAACATGACAGCTATTCAAATGGATGAAAGTGGAACAATAGCTATCTAGCATATTTCAATAAAGCTATAGAGGCAAAAACAGTAAGGCTGATCAATATCATATGACATCACAATAAATTATGTGGGTGGCATGGTGCAGCAGGTAGTGATGCTGTCTCACAGCTCCAGGGTCCCCGGATCCATCCTGAGCTCAGGTTACTGCCTTCCCATGTTCTCTGTGTGTGTTTGTCTGAGGGATTCCTCCAGGTTCTCTGGTTTCCTCCCACCGCCCCAAAACATTACCCTTAGGTGTAAAAGAATGTATGAATGTGTGTGCTTGTGCAGCATACAATGGATTGATGACCTGTAAAGAGTGTATTCCTGCCTCACTCCATAGTGTTCCCGGGACAGACATCTAGATCCACAACGGCTCTGATCAGAATAGAACGCTTTCTGAAGATGAATAAATAGATACATTTTCGTCAAGTTAGACTATACACAACATTTCAAACTACTTTGCATTCTAAAAAATATTATTATATTAAGCCACAATATTGAGTAAACACATCATTTTTGGGTACAGTTGTTAAATGTAACATTTACACATAAAAATTTTAAGATTCATATTATATTAAATAACTTGGTCCTTATTTAACATGATTTATAATATCGCATAATGTTAAGCTATATTAGATTCTGACGTCATGACATATTTAGCAAAGACCAATCAGAATGGCAAAGGGCAAATAAATAAATAAATAAATAAATAAATAAGTAAATGAAAGAATAAATAAAATATGGTGCCAAATTGCCTCAAGTAGTTGGCATTGCTTTTTCTAAATTTAGTCTTGTTATTCATGAGGTATATACCATGTACCCTCTGTAGATAGACTTCACTGGCTTGTTGCCCAGACAGAGGAAGCCTAAATTCCAAAACAAGCAGGGTATATTCTGGGCAAATGCTGGTCACTCATCAATAACAGTCAAATCGAAGAGGACGGGATGCCCTTTCCGCCTAAATAGATATTGATTCCATTGCACAGTTCCCCTACATAAAACTAATAAAAATTAAACATTTGTATTGAATTCATAGTTAGTCTGTAATCAGTTATAATAAACAAGTCTCAGGTGGGTTCACTCTGTATCCATGAAGGACCTCCGATTCCAACCTTCTGTTTCCAAGCAACCGTTTCATGCTGTTTCTGAACATTGACACTGAATGAAAAATTCGAGCTTGCCAAATGTTCTGGAGCAAAACACAGCTAGAAGAACACATTTCTATTAGATGTGAGATGATTTGCATTTGCCCACAATACACCCTGCTTGTTTTTGAAATTAAGCTTCCACTGTCTGGCCTAACAATATACCACTCTACAGTAATAAGAACACCTGACATTGTTCTTTCTTCAATTTTGCTCATTACATTACTATGCTGTATTAAGCAAGGTAAGATTAGTCCTCAGCCTTCTAAGAGCAAGCCTGTTTTATTCAGTCAGCTTTAAATGGTAATTTAATAAATTACTAATTTCAGTGGTGCTGCAGTGTTATATAACTTTTTGCTTTGCTTTGAAAATGTTAAGATTCAGACATTGTACAGTTGCACATTGGTTGTACAGTTGTACAGACATTGTACAGTACCCTGAATTTATCACAACTGCCCTATCCCTATGATATATTACATACTAATACAAACAACAAAATATTTTGGAGGATTTGTTGAACATTACAGCTTTTCTATTTACCAGAAAACACAAATGAAGTTAAATATATCTGGCTTAGATGCAATCCTTGGTTGAACATAGGATTAATTCTCCAGTGATGTGTGGAAAGGATGACGGAAGAAAGGATAAAGAAGTGCAATCAGAAGCTCTGGAGGATTATCCAGCTCGTCTCTTCTAGGATCGTGTCTGTCTTTCTTTGTGTTTGATCTTACCTGTAATCAAGAGTCAAATGGGAGGATTGGAGTCTGTAATTGTTCCATAAAGCAAACTAAATTGAGTAACAGAAATCTTAAGGATATACTGTATGAACGACAGTTTGCAACCAGAAGTCACAGGTTTCAATATGAACTAAATTGTTGGGCTATTTTGCCAGTCATGGCTAATTGAATTTTTTGTGACTGTAACACATCAGTGAATTTTACAATCACTGAAATGAAAGCACTTGTAAAACATTTAGGATTCATTTTACATTCGAGGCCAGTGAAACACTCTTAGTTATGAATTTCTAACCTACTTTCACAGATTCCATGCTTGCTTTGAAACCTGTCTCATGCTAGTTTAGCCTCCACTCACATCCTGTTTCGTGATGTGTGATGGATCCATGTTAATGAAATTAAAGTGACATGCTGACATTTCTGTGTAACAGCTTTAAACAACTGATTGACCTACTTGACCCATCGAGTTTATTCATTGTTCCTCGATTATGAGAGTGAGACGATGGGAAGATGTTGGTTTGGCATAAGTTTGTTGTTCTTGGTTAATGTTTTTGCCCCATTCTGTGTTGTCATGAACCTGAACCTTTTCAACTTTCATAGAGAGCCACAGCTGGTGTGAAAAGGCTAAATGGGAATGAAATAAATGAAGGTAGGAGAGACTCTTTAGAGCCGCAACAAAAAGAGCAAGAAAACCTCCCTGAGGCCGTCTCCATGGAGACCAGCCAGCTTTCAGAAATGGCTGATGTAAAAGACTGTAAAATGGATCTTGGGGAAAAAGAAGAGGACAAATGCCAGCACAGCACGGATGAAAAAGAATGTTTTGATGAAGATTTCTCCGAATGCCTGGATACTGAAAAGGGCAACTCCCCACTCGTAACTAGGCACAAAAGCAATGAAACCGCAAGTGAATGTGAGGGTATAGAGGAAAGTGACAGAAGCGCAAACCAACAAGAAGACATGATGATAAAAGAGACAGAGGAAGAGGAGTCAAATCTCAAAGAATCTGCGCCTTCTCCAGAGCCTGATAAAGATCCCCAAGCACAAGGCCAGCTGGTGGAGGAAGAAAACAACGCCACATCCACATTTGATGCAAAAGAGCCAGAGCACCAGGAACCACAGGAAGCTACAAAAATAGAGTCAGAATCTGTGTTGGAACAGCAAATCAAGGAGCTGGCTGTTTCTGACGCCTCTACTGAATCCTGCCATGATAATGATAGAGATGACCTGAGTGACTGCTTGCATGTGGAGATGGCAATTGTATCATCGGACAGTGATGCTGAGGATCAGTGGAAGACTATGTTTTCTCCTGTTGTCGACGAAGATGAATTTGCTGGCGTTTTGGAACCAGAAACTCTTGACGTCAACGAAGAGACAAACGACCAAAACCATGGAATGGAGGATGAACTTAATAGCCAGTCCGAAAGTAAAGCTGAACCTGAAGATCCAACAGTGTTGACAGAAAGCGTTGACACTCTTGAGCAGCCAGAATGTTCTACTGAATGTGAGTTAGAAGATACTTCCTATAAGGACTCCATACACTACAGCAGTTTATCCAAGATCTCAGAGAATGAGGTGGATCCGAGCCAGAATGTGAAAAACAGCCTGCAGCGCTTATCTGCCTCGACCTCCGAGCTCGATAAGAAGTTGCCGCAAGACTATTGTGTGATTCAGGAGATGCAGAGCGAGAACGTCAGCACAGAGCATGTGGATTTCAGGATGGCTCGTAAGCAGTGGCAGAAAATGGAGGAGCAATGCAAGGCCCAGGTACAGCAGTCTACTGTAAAGCAAGGTGGGCATAGCATCATGTATACACCCATTCGCAACTTAGAGCGGCCCAAGAAAGATCCGGATTCAGACAATTTAAGTCTTGGTGACTACCAGTATACCCAGTTTAGCCCGTGTTCAGATGACTCAGGCCTGGATGATACAAGCTACCGGTCTCATTACGATGAACCAGAGACTCCAGTTGAAAGGGAAATCCGTGAGACTATGGAACGAGAGGAATGTTTCAAACGAGAGCGGGCCATGTCAAGGCCAACTTCTAGTGAACCTGTGCAGAATAAACCCAGACCAGCGACTCTGACGATGGCTAAGTCAGATCCAGAGGAGAAAAGAAAGATATATAACACACGTGAGGACAGATACAGGTCACAGAGACCTGCGAGTGCAATACCACCAACCTTCTCTGTTACAGCTTCAGCATCATCGAAACCCACCTACCACGAGATGGTGGCCAACAACGTCATCATCCTTGAGCCAGATGCGCATCCCGCAAACCAGCGGAAAAAGGGGAAGAATCTGCTTTCTCCCGTGTCAAACAGGTTCCATGAGTGGCCCTCAGATTCGAGCAACGTCATCATCCTGGAAACGTCTAATCTCATCATCCGAAGTGCTTCCGAATTCTGCCTGAGCAGTGCAGGCCAGGAGACTCAAGAGAGCACGTTCCACAACAACCCCTTCTACAAACTGCGATCACACAGCACACTATCTCTGGTGGACCAGGAGATCAAAGAGGTGAAGCAGAGAGATGAAGAGTTCAGGAGGCAGAGGGCGCAGTTGTACTCCAAAGAGAAGTATGACACGATTCTGGTGTCACCCAGCTCACTACAGAATTTCACCTATGACAAGCCAGGTATTTGATTTAAATATTTGTCAAAGCACAACTGTGGTTATCGTGAATTATTATAAGAAGCAATACTGTCTCCATTTGTTCCGACGCTGAAACAGCTATGAGTACTTTAAATATTCTTATTAAACATTTAGCTTTGAAAAGTTCTTCCAGTTACTTAGACGGTGTAACAGTAATGTCCACTTGGAAGTACACTTCACTGCGTCCTATTCATTTCAAACATGTAAAGGCAGAAAGGTTTTTGTTCCAAATAGGAATTTATTTTGCTTACAAAGCATTGGACTTCCACATGTATTATTCCACATGTACTGTCATTAATGAGTAGTAACTAATTTTAGGTCAATTTAGGATGTTGACTAAATAAAATTGTTTTGCATTTTGTTCTTTATGTTAGGAGGTTTGCCAGCGAAATGTAAGTCCTCTCCTTCGTCCCCTTTAAAGGCACGCAAAATGGACCGTTCCACTTTATCCTGTGATCAGAAGGTACATCATCATCATCATCATGTTTGTTTTTGTATTTTTATTTTTTTTTTACATATATGCATTTTTTTCTGTTTCTTCTTGTTTACATGTCAGTGTTCTTCATGGATGCATTTTGTAATGTTGAGTTGTGCATGTCTGGGGACAAATACTAATCAAACACTTTAAATACATGCTACAATGTATTCTGAGTTAAGAAGACAACATTTACTTATTTACCAGAGTCTAATTAAGGCACACAGTTGAGAGCTTGGGGATTAAGGATCACGCTCAAAAACCAACACTATGTCTGTCAGTAACTTCATGTTACTAGTATTAAACAATACCCTTGTGAAAATTACCCATGGTTTTAGAACCACTGCTACTGATTTTGACAAAAAGAAAACTGCATTCAACCTCGTTACTCAAATGCATCCCATTCACATGCAAACAAAAGAACCATTTCATGCTAATTTAATTTCTCATGTCATTGCTCATGCTTCTCCATCGTTTGTGACGTGATATTAAACTTTGTACATTTTCACCATGAAACTGGCAACTGCAGCAGTTTTACGGGTGAAACTCTTTCCCTCAGTTCCCCGAGGCACCTTATACCAGAGTGCGGAGGAAAAGTGCCCTCGTTCAGAGATGGGAAGCAGCGATGTCGACCAATCAACAACAACATGTGTGAACACTTCAATGCCAATCAAGAGTTTTTACACACCTCATATGTTAATCTAAGTTAAATGCTTAAAAATTAGATATATGAATATGCGATTGCTCTAATTAGGCACTTCTGGACCTTTTTTTTTTATTATTTGCCAGTAGCTCCATTTTAGAGTCATTTATCTGTTTAACACCAAGTAATAATAATAAAATAATAAAGCTTTTTGGTGAAGCACTCATTTAATATTTTCTTTATTTAAATTGATTATACATTTGCTATTTAAAATTTAATTGAACTGATGGGCTCATTATGCCAACTGTTTCCTTTTTTCTGTTTGAAGGTGAGTTACAAATGAAAGGGACGATGTTGCAGTGCAATGGATGTACTGTTTAAAAAATATCTAAGATATTTTCCTACTCTATTTTCTCCTCAGTAGATGTGTACATATGGCATGATACTCCATTTATAATCTTATTTATGAGACATTGCATTCTGAAATTAACATATAAAGTAAAAGAAAGACACGTTAATGACAGATTTTTATGATTCCAATTTTAGCTCTTCCTTGAATAAGAAGTTTAAATTTTTTATTGAATAAGCAAAGTGAATCCTTAGGTATTTGATTTGAATATAGCCTAGTTATTTGCACAATGATTTCATATTTTAAACCTAAATTGATATTTACTGTAATTTCAACAGAACAGAAGTACCAGAACATGAACTTGGCAGACGAAACAAGCCACAAACCATCTGAAAACCTCTCAATGCAATCTCTGTAGTGACTTTTAGCCTTTTCCGATCTTCATCTCAGTGTTGATTCATTAGATATTATTAATACTTGCACTTTTGCACTGTTTGCTCCGTGAATATTTTGCACACTGATGCTCTCAGAAGTTATTCTTGCTTGATACATATTACATAATTTATTCTTGTGAGCAAATTATTACAGAGTCAGTATATAGTATATGCATATGTTCATTATTGGTTGTTTGGCTTGCTGCATTATTGCATTGCTTTATTCTTTTCCCTTACAGTAGTTTTCAACTTCCCTATTGGTTTATCCTTGTAATAAAGAAATATAAGTTGCTAAAACTGATTTCTGTGTGATGATAATTTTGTGTACTAAAAGTCATTAGTGATTAGGGATAAGCCATGGAAAGGGCCAGGATCTGATCTCGGATCTAAACTGGACCCTGCTTATTTATGTAATATTTTATTTTTATAATATAATTTTATAATGTTATCATAGTAATATACATAATATATATTATATATTGAATTAAACTAAATTGTCTGAGGTGGTGAAGCTAACCATTCATGCTTGATTGATTTATCAAGGTTTTTATCCATTATTTCAATTACTCTCTCTCAGAACAGAAGATACTAAATGGTACCTTTCCTTGTTGTCGGAGTGGGTAACCCATTGGTACTTGTACAGTGTGCCTTCTACTTAGCAAGGTGCGTATGGTGTATCTTTAAAGCTTTCATTCTCCTTTTTTATTTATTTATTTATTTATTTATTTATTATTTTTTATTTTTATTTATGAGAGTAGCTAAACTCTTTGTATTGCGGGCTTTGCCACTAGGGGGCAGTGTTTGACCGAAAATGGGCAACACTATACTGCTCCTCGATCACAATAGTAACAACCTTCGGTATTATTGAAACTAATATTCCTGGTCAGTCCTGTGCACTGTTTATTCTATTATACTAAATAAAAAGCAGATTATTTAAACAACAAGGCACGAGTTTGTATACGAAAATTAAAAATGAACGGCTCGAGTTGATGTGAAATGAGAACAGTCTGAGAGTGTCTTTGACAACGGTAAATTGAACTATACAACATTCAAATTTTAACCAGCTCCTTAGGGCTGAAATATGGCTCAGATGACGCGGATAGACTGTAAGGTAAAGCATGACTTTTGTATAAATCAGTGCTAAGATTATAAATAATTATATATAATTTAGAGAGTTTCTAAAGCTAATCATATTTTAATAGCCTCTTAATGCCTAAAGCCACTTGTCTTTACAGAAGTCTTTTTGTATTAACAATATATTATATGAAATTATTAGTGGCACTTTTTCGGTATGACATAAATATTTTTTTTATAGCTCATATTTATTACACAAAACGTTATACTTACAATAAACTACATGTCCCATGGACACTTGCTCATCGCCCAAGCAAGTTTTAAGAGCTCTCCAGTAACTATTTGAACACAATGTCCCTTAGCAGCAATTTATTTTTTAAAAAGCATTTTAATACAAGATATTCTTTAAGACAAAATTCGCTACAATCATATCTATTTATCTGATCGTTAAAAAAAAATACCCGGATGAGAATGCTGGCTCTGATTCGTCCAAATGAGACTTGCGTCGCTCTAAAAAATATGTAGTCAGAAAAAAATGGCTAATACGAAAGCTAACCTTTGTACATTTTCGAATGATTAAATTAGACATTTATAATGTGTCATTACCCAACCCGGATATTCACAAACGAATACCCGTTCAATCTGTTTATCATTATTTATTTCCGGCTTTGAAGTGACGCAATGGCGTATAGCAAGGTTGCTGTGCGTCAGACATTGGTCCTTTTTAGACACGCCCCCTTCAGCTGCAATGAGCGCAACGTCCTGATCTGACGGCGGAAAAACGGCCTGCAAGGTTGGTTTATTCTCTCTGTACCACTGAACGCTGCAAAAATACCTCTAGTTATGCTGAAAGCATGATTGTCAGTCGATAAATCAAGCTGTCCGTGTCATTAAGCCTGTTTACAAGCAAGACTAAGTTTATTAAAGCGACTGCTTGTTGTTTGTTGAGTAACTGCCGGGTGTCATTATATTGACCTCGAGCCCCGAGAGTGTAGAGATCATTTAGGCTTTCATAGATCATTTAGAGCTTTTTATAAGATCAGGTTTATGATGCTTTTGTAAATGCTGCAGCAGGGATCAACAAGCTGTAGTTTGCTGGAGCAGTCAGGAATGACACCGTGATCACAGCAGTCCGGCTCGTGCAGCATAAACAAATAAACAAATTATTCACAATCAAATTTACACATCACCCAAGAGCTGTTTTGTCGCCGACATCTGAATCTTTCGTTTCAAAAGAACGGAAGTGTACTTCTTCCCAAATCTCTTCCTGAAGTTCCTCTGTGTGTCCGTGTTTAAGGAACCCTGCTTCTTGCACGGTTTCTCCAATAGGAACTGAGGAGAGGCCAAAGCATGGAGCTCCCACCCGTTTTGGGGTGCCTGTGTTCAGCACTGATGTCACTCCACAGTAGTGGTTAATGCCTCTGAAAGTACACACTCATTACTTGAAAGGTTCACTATGTTGGATTTTGAGGGTATCTATTAGCAGAAACAGAGTACATATCTGTAATATACTAAAGAAATTCATAAGTATGTTTTCATAAGTGTATAATCACCTCCAACGATGAATCGGTGTGTTTTCGTAAGCTTAGAACGAGCTCTTTTATATGTACATGGGGCGCGGGTCCACCTCTACTGAGCCGCCGGGTCACGCCGCTACGGGAACCCAGAACTGACAAACGTGTAGAGAGCGCCTTCCACGTTGTGCGTGTTTTACAAGCGGTAGCGTGAAGCCAGAAGGATGATGAAGAAGAGGAAAGGAAGACAAGAAGGAAGATGAATCAGTGTTTGATGGTGCTGGTTAACCCTAATAAAAAAAAAAATGGAGGCTCTTAATCATCATGGAAAAAGCTAGGGAACTACGGGAACCTGACAGCCACCATACGTTCTAATACACACTTTGGAAAAGAAGGGGAGGGGCGTTCAGGCGGTTAAATCCGACATAGTGGACCTTTAAGCATTTTATAACTAGCTGATTAGGTTTAAATATTATAATTTTATTGTTGCAGTTATATACAGTGTTTTACTATCAACAAAGCTGTCCTTTTTTGTTTGTTTGTTTGTTTTTGGGGTTTTTTCTGTACCGACGTTAATATGTAGAGGTGTGACTTGTTTGGCCAGCAGCAATCGTCAACAATCGTCCTGCTCACCAGCAGCTAAACACAGAGTAATGATACTCTGCACACAGAAACCCAACAGTGTCCCGAGACGTGCAGCAATAAAATAATTCATCCGTGTTTTTATGGATTGAAAAGTCCGATAAGTCGCTTTCCATTTTACGGGTGTCCTGGAATGCCAGTGTTCTGCTAGAAAGGGTCAAGCAAAGGCAAAAGATGATCACTGGTGAACACTAGTGATCCACATTGCAGCAAAGAGAAATGCTTCCTTAGCCAGAAGTTGCCTTTTGTCTGAAAAAGGCTTTTTGTGAGGCATGGCTATAAAATGCAAACAGATTTCGCTGTCCAGTGAACCAGATTAAAATAGCATTGCAGTACTGGAGAATTTGGATATATTGTCTATTTTGATATCATTATTTAAATGATCCACGCTACAGAAAGCAATCTTATCACTCTTCTTTACACTCTTTAATACCTGTGACGCTGTGCGCTTACTCTCAGAATCCTCTGGGTCAGGTTTTCTCCATTCTCTGTAGAAATTGAATGGCAGACAGAACACACTGCTTTCCTTTTCTCTCTTAAATCACAAATTTAGACTTGACAAGATTTGCATTTTAATGTTTTTTTTTTCCACACTCCATATGGTGTGATTGATGGTAACTAATAATTACAACAGGCTCTGGGTCAGACGTATCAGACATACGAGGACAACCTGTGAATCTCATGGACATGCACAAACCAGGACTGCATGTGTCTTAAACGACATCAGCATAGGGTCAAAGGCATGTTTACGAAAAGCTTTGGGTGAATGAAACTGTTTGCTGTTTGCTGATATTAGCTTTAATGCAAAGCCACAAGAGCAAACATCAGACGGCAAATGATTATTACTGTCTATTTGTGTAGAGAAATGCCCCTTTTTAAACACTTGCTGTTTTATTGGACATTTTTTTTTGGAAATGGAAAAAAAAGAAGAGTAAAAAAACCTTTATTAAAGGCAGTGCACTTGTTTGGAGAAACAGTTCCTGTAATCCTAGATTTGTCTTACAGTTGATTTTAGACACTGTTAGTATCAGCTGTAAGAAAAATATACTATGTCCCATCCATCCATCATCTATAGCGCTTTATGCGTCTGGGTGGCGGGGAAGCTGGAGCCAATCCCAGTATCTTGGGGTGAGAGGCGGGGTACACCCTGGGCAGGTCGCC
>JAQQZR010000003.1:6180684-6202213 GCA_030068235.1 Notoglanidium macrostoma
TATATATATATAGTTCATGAAATTAGTTCAGAAAAGATTAGTGTTGTATTAATTCACAGACCTGCGGAAAAACGTGTGGAGCCACTGGAGTGATATGAAGGCTTGTTATTTTGGTTTGTTTACACATGTGCTCATGTAGATTTTCTGGGCTCCGCATTCAGATTAGGCAAATCGAATACAGCCTAAACGGGTCAATTTCAGTGTGACAAGGTGGTTAAATCGGTCAGCCACTAGGCCTACCTTGTCGAAAAATGCTACCGAAGCACAAGTCGATAGCAGAGGATAAACTCGATCTTAGCTCTAACATTAGCCCTAAGATTAAAGCTTGAAGTTAACCCTAAAATCTCAACATGACACCGCTAAGTTGCATATCTCAACAGGTAGCACAAATCGACAGAACACCGTGCTGCTGATGACTCCGCGCATGCGAATAGGCAAAAAGCCATGGGAATTCCGATCTGAGCGTTCTCATTCATGTCACATGGCCACGAATCATATACGTTTCAGATTTAGGAACACGTTTGAAAGTGACTCCAAATCTGATTTGCAGATCAGATTTGCAAATCTGATTTGCAAACCCCCCCCCCCCAGAATTAACTATCCAGTGAGTTTTCCCAGACCACCACACGTACATGAGTGTGATATTTTTTTCCCCCTTTGGTAAATGTAGTCCGTGTCACTCTGAAGATCTGAGATTACATCATGTTCTAGTCACTATTTCAAATTTTTAGCATTGCAGCTAAAGTTTATTAACTTTCATTTGAAAAGGACCAAATTGTCATTGTCATGTGATTAAAATGGTAAATGTTGATCATATTTGCAGTTGCATCCATTACCGGAGATCAGAGTAGAGTTAAGGATTAAGATCTGCAGAGTCCAAGTGCAACCAGGATGCAGAAAGGCATCATCTGTAGTGAAACGATGAAACAAACAGTGTTTTGGGAATGATAAATCGAGATTGTAATACAGAGTTGTGTAATGAAACTGCAGATATTCATGTTGCTGTATTTACCAGACGGCTCACAGCAGGAGCAGGACTGTTGGACAGCTGGATGGTGTTGCTGTTCACCATGGTCCAGAACTCGGCGTAGTTCTTCACAAAGGTTGCACTGCCAAAAAACAAACAAAACAGGGTTGTAATACTGCAGCTATGATCAGGTAAATCAGAAACATGTGACTAGGTAATGCATACAAAAGGCACTAGTACCAGAATGTAATATTGTACGGGTCAGATGTAAGTGGGGCGACCCACATGACCTCGATCCGGGTCAGCTCATTTGCTGCAGAGTGGCTGATGGCTGACATCTGGTGGACAACAGTGACCGGTTCATTAGTTCATTATTCATGCTCCTGTAATTACGCTCTTCTCCGCAGAAAAGGTTCAAAGGACGTCAAAATAAAATCTCGCTAGACAGATACTGTTAGATTAGATAGGGTAGATTTGACTAAATGAATTGATTAGGAGAGACCGCATTAGCGATCCTTGGGATAGAGTAGATTAGGATAGATGGATAGATGAGGTCAGATTTGATTAAATTTGAATAGATTGGTTAAATAGGTATGAATAGTTCAGTATAGATTTAGATTAGATAAAGTTTGATTAAATTAGAGTAGATAGATTAGATTTGGGTAGATAGGTCAAATTAGGATAGATTTGGGTATGGTAGATTAGATTGGGATACAGCAAATAGATATGGGGATATGGATTAGATTAAAATAGCTTAGACAGATTACAGTAGAATACATAGATTAAAATAGTGTAGTTAGATTATGATATATAGATTAGATTAGATTGAACAGGCTGGCTTCGTATTAGATATCTGGCAAATGTGGATAAATGTGCCTTTACAACTCTGATATAAGAATGTCATTTTGGTAGCTGCTGTGTGTGTGCGCGCGTGTGCGTGCGTGTGTCACTCTATAGTTATGAGATTACAGCGAGTCACATGATAAGCACTGCGAATATAGAACCTGTACACTACTTCAGTGTTGAAACAGTTGTGCAGTCGGACCAGACTGTCGTTTCCCGGCATGAAACAGCCCACAGCGCTGTGGCCCGAGGTTGGCCGAGCCTGCAGCATGAAGCCCTCGAACTCTGTGCTGTTCACGGTCTCCAGAGTCACTGGTGGGTAAAAACACATTCACATTCAGTTCTGTATCCCACTTTCTACCACAACATGACTGAATTCTCAATTCTGATTCATCTGAAGGTGTCGATTCATTTTCTTTAACAGAAGCTCTGGGATTAATTCCAGCTTTAATTCAAACGACAGGTTTACATCAAATCACTTGGTCTAATATGTTATCATCTCTATGGTAACAGCTGTTCACAGAGATATGGACATTGCATGACATTCGATGAACTATAAATGGTTAAAAATCATGTATCATTTATTAATAAATAAAAATTGTAATTGTTGTATAAAAGGAATAAAACACGATGGAGTGTGCTGTTATAGGAAAATAATCCACGTCACTTCAGGCTGCACCTCACCACCCTGTTGTAGATTATTTTCTGTCATGTTTTTTTTCTTTACTTACACTTTCTGGATTTTCATCACACATATCTACATAGGTCTAGCAATAAGCTACAATATTTTTAACATGATCTCGTGTTTTATATATTCCGACTATGACAGAACTGATGTTTGATTAATGCAATGTCGTCCGAACACCGCGTGTGACAGTAGCTGACCATTTCTGATATAAGAATATGTGAAACGTGATTTCTGACCTTCTTTCACAATGTTCTCGCTTGAGAAAGATCTGATCTAATTTAAAATTCTTAATAATGCCATAAAATGACCTCTGATCATGTCTCCAGGTCTGCATGTCCGCCGGTCCACTCTGATCCTGTACGGCGCTGTGGTGATCTGAGGCAAGAAGCTGGGGTGACTCGGGATCATAGTGTCACACACTGGTGCTATAGCTCCATTAGGGTAGGCGTGCACAGAGCTCAGGGCGTGCAATGTTAACAGCACAAAGAACAAGAGATGCATCTGAGGAAAACACAGGTAGGATCCCAACATAAAATGCTACTGAATGTAGGATAATGTTTTCAGTCAGACTATATGATGTTACTTATTAGTGTGATAAATAGTGATGTTATATACAATTCAATGTCTTAAATGCATTAAGAGAAATATCAACAATAACCAAAACTCCTCATTCTGTCACTCCAGTCCAGTTGGTCCATTATCATTTGAAATTTTTAGGGGGCATAATGGTCCACTAGAAAGCCCTCAAAAATGTGGATTCCTGACTTTATTATTACAACAAAAGTACGAAGCACAAATCAAATAATACATTTTATTGAAGGATGTAATCTTGTTAACCACAGGTTAAACTCCAGAGCTTAATCTTACCTTCAGCGATTCTTTATTCTCAGAGTGTTGTGATGTTTCTGTCCTTTCTTGATGGTGGTACCAGAAAATATCAGTCTAGGGGGTGGGAACTTTACCCCATTCAGAGGGATTCAGTTTCATGTGGGTGGTTCTTCGTTTTTTTTACTCATTTTTGTGCTGTTTCTTTTGTTTCAACTGGTTCGGAGCTTATATGAGCTGATATGGATATTTGATACACACAGCAAGTGAAAACAGTTCAGAAGGTGAAATGCATCCTTTATGGCTTCCTTATGGAGCTGTACTGACTGGAACAAAGACAGTTACAGTGTAAAGGATCAACAGTAGATTCCACAACCCACCAAACTGCCCGTCAGCCACAGTAAAGCCCTTCAGCTAAGCCTTAAAACCTCAACTGCTCAGCCCTGTGCTCGTGTTTGTCCATTTCGCATTTTTAAACCCAGTAACTCCCTCAGTCGATTTTTGTGTAGATTCAGGCACGCTGTGACAGCCTGGTGTTAAATAGTGTCCTGATAAAATGTTTATATTTTATTTCCATTCCATTTTAATGTCCATATTTTATTCCAGATTCCAGACTTTTATGTGGATTTATAGAATTAATGTATGTGTATATAATTTATTTATTTACAGCTCATCACCCAGGTTTGTGTTGAGCAGTGTAAATGTGAGGTCCCATGCTACTTTTTTATAAGCCAATCTGTTATCAGGTCACTTGCAGTGTAATACCTGCACTCAGCAGATAACAAGTAGGTAAATGGATAAGAAGATAAAAGTTGTCTAGTTATGTAAACTGGCTTGCAATGTATTGATACTTTTAACCCAATCACTGTATAAAAGCATGAACATCATAATGCCTCCAAAATGTTAAGCAATTACAGGTCTAGCGCCCCTGCTGGCTGGCTGCAGTATAATGTCTGGCTCTGCCGATCCCCAGTGGAAGAATGGTCAAAACTTCCCATAAACACGCCCCTAAACCTTGTGGAGAGCTCGCACAGAAGAGCTGAAGCGGTTATAGCTGCGAAGGCTGGGCCGACGTCATATTAAACCCTGTGGATTAAGGCTGAGATGTCACTTAAGTTCATACGTGTGTAAAGGCAGGTGAGCGAATACTTTTGGCAATATAGTGTATATACACTTTACCAAAGGCTGTGATTCTGTCTTGAGCGCATGAACGCACAAAAGCCAAAGAACATGAACCTTCTTTATTTAAATTTTTTCAACCTCCATTACAGGTCACCATAAACACATTCAAAGTAAAAACAAGAAACTTTGTACAAATATGAAACGCGTGTCAGTGATACAGTACAAGAGAGTGGCGTGTTCCGTACACTCGGTAATAAAACAGCGTATCCTTTACCACGGATCAGGAACAGCCTGTACAGTGAGGGGAGCTGCCTGAGGGGCCTGATGAGAACAACCCCACTTAGTATAGCACCTTCTTTATCCAGATTAGGGATACAAGTTAAGAGTGTAGACTTGGGGTTAGTGGATAGTGTAAGGGTAGCAGTTTGGGGGTACATTTAGGTTCTCTTTTGCTGATGATCCTTGGAGGACTTTAGTAAGTCCTGTTTTTTTTCTTCCCCAGACTCAAACCCAGAGTGTTTGGTACCATTTTTTAAAGTTGCTTTGTGAGCCACGATCTAGAGTACACAATAGACATGGCTGATATAGAACACCTTACATTCATAGCAGTGGAGCTCGGTCATTATCCCACCTTTGTGATGTGCGTGCTTGCGTTTAGAGCATGGAAAATTGATATCGTGTCTTTATTATTATGCTTTGGCATTGACATCATGTTTTGGGGCAGTTTTAGGGGGCTGTGTATGTAGCTTAAAAATACAGAGTAAGGTTTACATTTTGGCTGTTCGAGCATGTTATGATGTATTATGAGGTTTAGAGTGTAAAAGTATGGGCATAACATGGGGATATACTTTGAGGTAAAGATCAGTTTAAGAGTGGAGAGTTGAAGAGCAGAATTTGAACATACGTAGTCATCAGTTTAATAGTTGCTAGATCAGTATACCAAATACCTGAATAAACTGGCAACAGTTTAGAGTGTAATGTCTTGGTGTAACAGCTTAGGATGCATTTTTCAGTGACTAGTTTTGAATTAAGGTTAAGGCATAATTGGTCAGTGGAGTTTGTGGATCACAAGTTAGCACATAGCCTGCGAGCTACCAAGTTAAACAGCTATTAGAGCCGCACACATTTAATCTAAGTTAGAGTTGTAGTGTTATAATAGATGGATAGTAGCTAACCAACTGGGGTGTCCCTTTATTTGGTTCTAGTTTTTGGGGTAACAAGTTAGAGTCAGAGGGTTACAGTGTACATGTGTGCGAGTACATATGGGGTTCTTCACATTGAGTGGAATGGCCCAGTTAGGGTTCAGCAGCTCTTTAGTGACCTTTGGTCTTGCAGGATAGACAACAGGCCTTCCTGTAGTACCAATGTGTGCAGAGCTTTACTTTCAACACCAGCGAACAGTTTGCTGTCGCCTTGTCCTCACAAACGTCCTCTGCTAGAGGAGAGACAGGGGTACAAATATTTAAGCATATTTTAGCATGTTAAGTGTAACAATAATGATATATATCTATATATCTCTATACACATACACATATATCTATATATATGTGTGTATGTATATACACATATATAAAAATATTTTATATTAAAAATAAAATATTTTATATTAAAAATATTAAATAAAATAATAAAAAATTATATATATATATATATATATATATATTATACACATTTTTTATTTATACACACACAGTATAGGGATGCACTGATCCGATCCTGGCTTCACTATTAGACTGACGGATGTTCCTGGTTTTATGGTCCATGATGCTCTGCTTAGTTTTTAATGTAGCAATTTTCCTCCCTTTCTAAAGCCTATTGCATAAATGGTGCAGATGTACTGCAAATGTCTTTTTCTGGCACTTTTATCTTATATTCATCCAAATCAATACCATTATTCCCTCCAATCCTCCAGGGGAAATGCAGGAAATCCCTGGGACTGCATTTAAATACACACAAGCTGGGCATTTTTACTTTTATGCATGCACGAGCAATCTGTGAAGCCCAAATATAGACCACATTTATTAACGTGAATGTTTTCCGTTGTTGCTAAAAAGTGTTTTCTGGTTTGATTGTGTGAGTATTATGTTTTGTGCATGCTTCCATGCGTATGTAATGTGCTCTTGTGGGATGTGTATACTGTTATTGGTTGTGTGCGTGTTACCTGGTGCCTCAGTAGGACAAGCCTGTACCTCACAGCTCTGTCTGGCCTGAGGTTTCAGTGTTGAGTCACAGCTGTGGCCGATCTCCTCTCCCTGGTAACACCTCACTTCCCTCACTCTCACGCCACTCCCACATGTCTTACTGCACTGCAAAAAACACACGCACACTCGTATTACATGAAATACCCACCCTTAAATTCACTGTAAAATAGCAGGTTACTTTCTCAGGGTTGGAGAGAATAACGCTTATATTGTGATGGCATTTCCATCTGAATTGGCAGGGAACCTGTGAAGGATGGAATTACCCCAGTACATCATGTAGGACTTATCCTGCTTGAATAGGGCTCAAGTATCAGCTCTTATTGGTCCTTAAAATACATTTGAGTAACACCTACTCTTTGTTCAATATACATTAGCTTTCGGACCAAACAGTTCTAGGGACTTATTGAGAGGGACTACCACCTGCGGAGCTCCCCTGAGAACTACACACCTTCCATGGCCTTTTTTCTCTTTGCATTTATGCCTCCAAATAGGAACACTGAAATGATACAGTGCAATTTTGATGCAGCTTATATTTCCTGCATCGCATATAGGCTCAATAAAATGTGGATTTCACGGTTCTCCATTTACCTGTGGCTTTTTTTTGTTCATTTTTACTGCTAGCTGTTGTTTACACGGTTAACCTTTTACACGGATTTAAGTCTCAGTATCCCACTCGGAATTTTTCCAGACGAACTGGATTCGATTGTTCAGTACGAAGATTTTCCATATAGACTAGGCCTATCTGGAAATTAGAAAAGTGATTTTGAACATCACGTGTTCCTCCCTCGCGCCGCGCGTCTCAGCGGAAGTGCATGCGCTGCGAGTTGCGCTTTGTTTTGTTTGTTTAGCTGTTCAATACGAAGACATGAAGAGTTTTAGACTAACGGGCAATTAGAAAAGCCACTGGTGTTGATTTCAGGCATGTCACATTCACGCTGTGCACTTCCTCTTTATGTTTGTTTCTACCATATGGATCTGTAAACTTTAAATCAAATTCTTTTAGCTTATTTTTTTTTTAGTTTCAGTTTAGTTTGCTAACCACTCCACCTCCGGTTTCAGCTTCTCATCTGTTAACAGCACATGCGGTCAGATGGATTTCTTTTTTTTTTAGCAAGGGCCTTTTTATAAGTTTCTGCCTGTTATCTCCTGTTATTGTAATGCACACGGACTAATAAAAAGAAGAAAAAAAAACCAACTGCTGATTTTACACCTGTAGAACCTCACTACACTTCTCCGGTGGTTCTTCGTGTGTTGGGAGAGTGCCTACCCTGAAGGAGGAGCTACAAAATAGTCCCTAAATCAGCCTTCTCAGAACTATAATCAATCGTTCCTCTGATGCGAACACAAAAGATGGGCTTCTTCCTCCAGCAGTCCTAAGAACTATGAAAAGTTCCTCTGGTCCGAAAGCACCTATTTTATAAAAGATGTAGTAAATACTGCTCACACCATTTCACTTCTTTCATTCATTCAGATTGAGTGAACACTGTATCCTGGTCTGAGTCATGTTGGTTTACTGGACACAGGTGAGTCCTGGACTAAATTGACTTTTGTATGAAGATTCTCTTTTTAAAATGTAGTTTAATTCTAGGCCTAATCTGTGTCTGGGAAACCATCCTTGAGCATGAAGTGGGAATGAATCCTTCATGCCTCCTTTAATGCCAATGTTTACTTTCCGTATATACTTCAGGAAATCCAGAGATCCTGTATGTTTTTGTGTCAGTATTAATTTGAAGTATATATTCATAGCAGTGGAGTTACCTCAGGTGTAGTGTAGTTACCTGAGACCAGGAGGTGGTGAACCATTTGGAGCAAGGCCTCTCGAAGCACGCGGCTCTCTCATCGGGTTTGGGCGAGCGAGCACACACATGAACGGGAAACTCCTTAAACACACCGGCTTCGAGCCCGGCACACACCACCTGCCTGCTTTTTACCCCGCGCCCACACGTCGCATTACACTGCAACACATTTAAAAGGAGATGCTGGAAATCGCAAGCCAATCACGCAGAGGTTTAGTGACAAACTTAACATACTATAGCACTTTGAATAATCTTGTACACTATTGCCTATTCAGGTTGCTATAATGAAATTTTGCTATTTAGCCTAAAACACTGTGCCTCATGCATTGGCATCATTTATTTCAGCACGAACCAGGCAGTAAATAATAAATAATGAGCATAAAACTACAATGTGTGTCTTGTTACTTTTAACAAATTCTGCTACTTCAAAGAGTTAAACAGGTTTATACACTTTGGGGGTGCTGAACTGTTAATCATTATTGTAATTTTCAAGACTGGGATGTTGACAGACAGGTGTATACGAAAAATATCTTCAGGACTGAAGCTTTCACGGTTTGGCTGTATCCGCTTTAACCAGACTTTTTCTCTCCACTATTATACATTTAAAAACCACCTCCATCAGTTGTGGTGATGTGGAGTTATTTTAACTATAGTTTACCAATACTTTACTGCACCACATTAAATGATATGTAAAGTTATTCATATATGTGAAGATTCAGAATACTCCCTCTGAATCAAAGATCCATCATGTGAGAGATGCAAATTATGTCTTAAATATATAATAATCACTAACATTCATTTACCTGTTCCCACTCCTGCTCCACCCAGTGTGCGGGGCAGTTTGGGGCACCACACGGCTGCACGACGAGGGGCTTCAGCTCCCGATCACAGTGACCATCAGAGATCACCTTGCCGTTCCCGCTCTTACACACCACGTAACGCATCATGCGGCCTTCTCCACACGACCCTGAGCACTTAGACAGGGAGATCACACACAGCCACACAGAGCCAGGTAAATGATTACGACTTAGTCCTGAGAGGGGAAAAAAAACAACAACAACAGTGTCTGGGATGATCATGTTAGGCTCCCATAACTAAATTTTGACACCAAACATTCAGCAAATTTAACTTCTTTGGTGTTCTACATAAACACAGATGTACATTATTACCAAAAGCTAGCCCCATGTGCACATGGTTGACTGACTACATCAGAGATAAAGGGAAAGGTGTGTAAATGTCATTTTTGACCAATTGCTTTAACTTGGAACAACAAAATTTCACTGCTTCATCCTTGGTCACGTTTCATTCCTTCCGTTTGTTTTTATTCAAATTTGTTTGAATTGCAAATAATGTTTTGGACATTTGTTTTTATTTAATAATGCCAAGAGGTGTTTATTCTAGTGTTTGAATGAACTGTTGCTCATCAGTAAAAGCAGGTGGAGTGACGTGTGTGTCGTCCCTCATGTAGACACTCACCGGTCCCCAGTCCGAGACAGTCCACCTGCGGTCACATGGCGGTCCGTCACACTCCCGTTGATTGGCAGGCCGTGTGGACTCGCTACACAGACGAGCATCCGTGGAGCACCGCACATCCCTGATCCTCACACCACGGCGCCCACATCGTGCTGAGCACTACACACACACACACGCACGCACACACACACACACGCAGAGTCAAACACAGTGCTGAATCAAAGTCCACATTCTCATTCTATTCTCACCCTGAACACCTGAACCACATATTCATAGTCCAAACCGGTGTTTAAGTGTCACTCAAAAGTTGTTCTGAAGATCATAAATATTTGTTATAGATATCCAGACTCTCCATTTCCAAACAGAACAGAAACTGCACTGATCAGTGGAGCTAAACAAATCAGCTTCTTGTACATACTGACCTCAGACCAGTCCGACACCTCCCACTGAGGGCCACAGGATTTACTCCTGCAGGATTTGCGTGCCATGGGCTTGTGCAGCTCGGCAGTGTGGCACAGATCATCGTACACGGAGCTGTCGAAGCCTGGCGCCATCATCTTCCAGCAGCGCACCGTCCGAAACTGGAAGCCCTCACCACACGTCCGAGAGCACTCACTCCAGCGGCTCGTCTCCCACCTGCCACACACAGAGCGAGCGAGAGCGAGAGCGTTGGCATATGGTCTGGAGCCTGCCTTTGATCCTATGGATTGCTCACAGCTCAGTAGGATGAAGATGCATTTCCTCACACTTGGTATATACTGTATAACAGTATCATAAAACATTAACACCACAAGTTCTATAGAGCATTTTAAAAATGTATTTGCTGTACATTTGTATCATAATCCTTCATGATTTATGGTAGGGAGGCATGGTATTGCAGTGGGTAGTTTTGCTGCCCCGCAGCTCCCAGGTTCGATCCTGGGCTCAGGTTGCTGTTTGTGTGGAATTTCTCTGCATGCTCTAAACATTACCGCATGGTTTCCTCCCTCCTCCCAGAAGCATACCAGCAGGTGGAGTGGCTACACTAAAGTGCCCCTAGGTATGAATGCTGTATTTTAAGGAGGACCAACACAATACACACATTCACACACTCATTCATCTGGCTTTCAAGTTTACATGCACAAACAGACACGTCTAAGCTCTCTGACCTGGGCAAACACTGTCTGCCTGTGCAGAACTCATACGTGGGTTCAGGTCGAGTCAAAGCGTCACAATGAGCCTCGTCAACTTCAGAACCATCATATCTCACACACAAAGCATACGCTGTGCTGATACCTAGGGAGAGAGGGGGAGAGGGGGAGAACCATTTTTTTTAATGTATAAGGTATGGATTAGTTCTCTTAGGGAATAATAATAATAATAATAATGATTTCAGTAAATGAGACAGTTTGGAACAATCACATCTGATATTAGAGAACTATAGTGTCCTCCACAATTATTTGCACCTCTTGTAAAGATTTGTAATAAAAGGTTCAGGAAAAAAAAAAAAAAAAATCCACCTTCTGGTTAAGTAGCTTCTTTTCATGCTGACAAAAAAATTATTTAGAGAAACAACAAAATCACATGATTTCTTTTTTTCTAACCCTTTTTACTAATCTTCACAAAGGGTGCCAATAATTGTGGAGGGCACTGTATGTGCTACCTGGAAACTTTTGGCTAGAGAGTCTGCATTCTCACAACAAATAAGCTAACAAATAAAATAGTGATGAACAAAATTGTGAGTGTTATAGTTTAACAAATTATCTAAATATACATTACTAAGAATATAGGGTGAGAGCCCACTTGCCTGCCGTTCCTTGTTAAAGAAGTCAGAGCTTTCTACAGACATTTTTATAAATATAATGCAAACGTCTTCCTGGCATGTTGTTAGTAAATTAAATATGATAATTCATATTGTGCATCCTTTAAAAAAAAAAAAAAAAAGATCATGGATATTAGGAGATATTTAGCGAGGTTGGGCTTTAAATGTCTTTGGTGTTGCCAACTTTTAACCAGTGGCTTGTTTGTGCGTGTGTTTAACACAGTGTGCGTGTTTGTGTGTCGGTTCATAATTGCACCTGTGGTACAAGTTGAACTGCAGGGTGCGTACGCAGATACCTTCCATCTGTACACGCCTACCAGACTGACATCCTGGTCGAGAGACACCACCTCAAACTCATTACTGCAGCAGAGAGAGAGAGGGGAATGAAGGCAATCAACATTAATCTAGACAGATATGTAGAGAATACCGCTCATTAGCCCTGACGCTAGATGTTTTCTCTCTCCCTCTTTTTATCTCTACCAAACATCGCTCCCCATCTCAAACCTCCCCACCTGCATTGCACCTTCTTTCCTGTTCTTTCCCTCCTTCCCCTCCTCAGTCCCTCTGGCTGACCTGTCAGTGAGTGGGAGGCGCTCTGGTGCCCCCTGCTGGAGCGGGAGGAGTTGAGCTCTGTGCTGTGAGGTGCTGTTCGCCTCAGGATTGAACCCGGGCTCTCTCTGGGCCGTCGTGTGGAGCTGCAGAGGCAGGCCGTTCTTCACGGAGGAGCTCGAGTTCAGCTTCAGCGTGGCGCGGTCAGAGACGGATGTACTCTCCGCACAAGGCTGTGGCTTATGCTTGCTCTTCACACTCTTTGCCATGGGCTGCGTCTCATTAGTCGCACTAGGGGAGTTGCCTTCAATCAGGTTAAGGTTGGAGGGGTTAGAGTGCATTACATCACCTTGTTGTTGATTATCTTCTCATAAATCACATGTCGTATCATGATTATAACGAACTGAATTATCCAAGACTTCACTGTGGAAATAGATCAACACCTATATATTTAATCTGGCACATATCACGTTTACCAAGGTTATACAAAGGGCAAAACAAACAAGCCCATTCTGCGCTCACCAACGCCGTCCTGCTTTCCCGGCTCTTTACGGAGAACCCCTCCAGACGCGCGAAGGTGTAGCACCTCGGGAATTTCACTGAGGTTACAAGGAGCCTGGTGCTCCCACCGAACATCTCCACGTGCCTCCATGCTCCCCGTATGACCCACAGACGTACTCTGGTGCTGCTGCTGCTCCTCCTCCATGTTCTCATTGCGAGCCTCCACCTCGTTCCTGCTGATGGGGAGCTGCGAATAGGAAGAGTTGGCCATCATGCTGGCCAGTGGAGGCTGCTGCTGGGTTGATGATGCCGGGGTGGAGGACACGCGAGGCACCGTGTACTCATACGTGATATGAGGCATCTTTCCATTAAGGTTGTAATACTTTATGCAAAGACAGAAAAAGATACAGCACTACACTGAGTCAAATAAATCTAAAGTTACATGCAGGCGTGCAGGCGTGCAATGAAAATCGATTACCAGGAGGGACAAGTATTATAATTTTACATCATGATAATTGCGTAAGCTAATAGAATGGTTTACAATACTATAACAAAGTATTGGGCAGAAAAACAAAACAAAAAAAAACAAACAAAAAAAAAAAACCACCACACATTACAGATCACATGCATATTTATAGAAATGATGGTGGATTCATTGTGCGACACCACAACTCAAGTCAAATCTTAGCGAAAAGTCAGTTTCCAGCATATAGTTACAAGTTTAACTAACATCTTTGGCAAGAAACTAAAGGTAATTATCAGAAGTCTGACAGGCCATGAACACATTGCTGTAACTAACAGCAGGCTGACAGCATGGTGAGAAAATTGAGAAAATGTTTAGAAGAAATAAAAATAAATGTAAAAAAAAATGAGAGAAGTAATGGTTCTATTAGGAGCAGTACATACCTATATACCTACCATGACGTTCACGCCCTGCTGAGTAGGACCCTGGGCCATGATGTACTCAAAGCCATCTGAGAAGAGGTTAACCGGCCTCCGGTACTTAAACACCGTTCCTGCTATGGGGAAGTTGCGTGGGTTGTCGATTACCGTGTTGCCATTAAAGAAGAAGTGGCCAGCTTCATCAGACAGAGCTAAATGGGATAGTATGACCAAAATGAGCCCACAAACACTCAGCTGAAAATCACACTGGATTTTCTTCATTCATTTGTTTTTTTTGCTTTCTAGCAGATGCTGAAACTTACACACTTACACTGAAACCCAACTGTAATGTGTTTTAATTATATTTCACATTAGCCTAATTGTAACTTGCCCATTTGTTACTTCAGTAGGCCAATGGTAGCTAATTTTCTCTTCAGTTTAGCCCATTAGCATTAGTCTATTTGAATTAGCCAATTCCCACCCACCAGTTAGGTCTCCCCTATCATACTAAGACTACTAATCCGGAAAAGGTGAAGACAACGACATGCTTTATCCAAGACACATGAAGCGGTTTATTCTGCGTCGCGATGCGTCGTAACACGATCGGAGGAAAGCGCTATCCGCATACACGATGCATGTAGATGCCAATGATGGGTCGCTGTGATTGATAGCGGGGCGCATATGCCACCCTTCCCACTCTGTTACACTTGGATTCCTGGCCACAGATGGTTGTGGCATCATCAGGATTTGGACTCGAGATCTCCGGACAATAGAGCGAACGCTTTACTGTTGCAACATTCCCAACAAACTGACCAAGACTAACGCTAAAGCATCATTTTAGAAGTGGTACAATCATGCAGAATACAAATACTGGTAGTTAAATGCCATATACTGCATTAGGGGTGGGTCAAACTTATTGTGCATTATTATTGTCATGGTGTTTGATGATATGGCTCCTGCACTGTGTGTGCTTTCTCCTCACTGGAAGTAATGGAGATTTTACCCAAGATGTTTTCAGTCTTTCGCCGCTCGACGATCTGGATGTCCGTGGCTCCAACGGGTATATTCGTTATAAAGGCATAGCCTGACGAATCAGAGAGAAAAAACCCGATGATTTCACATTAGTTCTAGCATTTTAGCGTCACTACTATATCAGCTTCCTGGTGAAAGTACGCACCATTAGTCCAACGTCCAATGCCAAAGTAATGATTTCTTTTAATGTTCGGTTTACAAATGAGAAATGTCGTAAAAGGTTGCTGAATTTTATAATGATATTTAAAAAGATTGTTATGGTGCAGATGGATGGAAAATGAGGGCCCTCGAAAAAGACCCTTAACCCTGAACTGCTCAGCTCTGAGCTCAGATTGTATTCTAGCCAGCTTCGGATAGCGGCATCAGCCAAACGAACAGATGTCAGTGTAAAAACAGGGCCTCAAATTTTCAGCGGAGAAGAGTTCATATAACAAATTAAAGCGCATAATGAATACACTAAGCAAACACATGAAAAAGAATGGTATTGCAATAAAGAGAGCACAGGCCATGGTAAAACACTGCAGTATGACAGAGACCCAGTCTGCAATTATTAACAAAAATACAAGTGTTTATTTTAAAGTCTCCCTGTGCATTGTCCCCCCATGTGACCTCTTGGTGGTAGAATAAGATATACCTAGCTGTGTGATCCCTTTCCGGTAAGATCCTGAGATCCGGTAGCAGGCGTCACCGTTTCCACCACAGATGCCACATTTGTCTACAGATTTACTGGAGTACAGTTTCCCATCACACCCCACCACCTGTAATGTGGACAGAGACACAGGAAGCTGAAATGAACATGGAGTCAAGATGGAGATTTTTAATAAACAAGGCTAATATATAAGGTCATGCACAGGAATGCATCGATACCATGTTTTGATCCCTGTTTTTTGGTAGTCCTTAATACCACAAGGAGTAACCTCCTTAGTATTAATTAATCAGAGGCATCATGGAACATGTTATGGCATCTAAACAGTCTTTAACAGGTATCACATGGACAGGTAACCTGACAGCCCAGAGCAGTATCAGCGAGTGTGCTACTTAAAAATCTTAAGAATTCCGCTTTCGCTCTCAAGGTGTAGACCCTAGCTAAAGGAAGTGCATATCTCAGTGCTCGCTGGGCTGAAGTGCTCTTATACAGGACAGTTTTCCTGCATGCTCGTGTCACTGCTCCATGCTCACTATTACCTCTGTGTGCTTCTCTAGTGTAACCCATGTAGTCCAAACCCCTTGAGAGAAAATTGATCATGTCAAACTTTATGGCTAGCATCCATTTATTAGCACTTGAGGGTTGCTAAATTAGAGGCTAACTGCTACAGTCTATTACAGAATGACCAAACTTTACTGAATTGACTAGCAGTATGGAAAGAAACGTCATCTCATCCCAAGCTCCATCTATGGAGGTGATCTATGAAATGGTGAAGCCTTCTAGAAGTAGGGGTTAGTGTGTAACCTGGCACTGGCCCTCGATGCAGACACCCTTGTAGACGCCATTCCTGCAAAAGGTCCCGTCGTGTGCCGGAACCAATAGCTGTCTCTCTCTCGTGGTGGTGGTGCATTGCAGGTCACACGGCTTGCTGGAAATGCTGATGTAATCATCTGGACAGGACATGACACCATTAACGCAGTTAAATCTCTGGACTCTGGAGAGTTCTGCTGGAGATTGAAGTTAGTCATTGTGTCATAGAAAGGCCTCTTCTGCTCCTTAGAGGCCACAGGATTCGGAAATAAACCCAAACGCCCATCTATGAGATGTGAGACTATGGAACGGCTGTCCTGGAGCCAAGAATGGAAGAGCAGAGACGTTCTCAAGCTAACAACTAAGCGAAATAGGGGCTGTGTTTTAAAAAGAACCATAGTTGAGAAAGATAAGGGACTTCTGGTGACTTCAGACTGTCAGGAGGGCAAAGGTGAGGGAGAACAGGCTGGAGCTCGGACATGCTTTTACAACACACTGTTAGCTCGTGGTGCCCCCACACCTTACTAAGACACTGCATGTGGGCTTATCCTTTAATTTGCTATCTGTTTGTAGTTTCAAGTAAACTACTAAACTCATCAACATTTCTGTCACCTTTGGCTGAGGCTTCCAAAGTGATTTACAATTGAGCAGATGAGAGTTACGGGTCTCGCTCAAGGACTCAACAGTGACAGCTTCAGAAGTCCAAAGTCCTAAGCTCTGAGCCACCATTGCCCCTTTGAAAAATATCTGTAGGGTTTGTTTTTTTTTTTTTAATGTTTTTTATATTATTAAAATATTCATTTTTAATAGACATGTTCTGCTTTTTATGGCACTCTTCATCTATATAAGGTATTACTGAGCCCTGTGTCCAGTGTTTAGACGCAAACGTCAGGCATGATGCACATCTTGGCTGATCACAAATTGTGTAAATTGTGTTTTGGCCGAACAGTTTCAATAATAACTGGGTTCTAATGCCAAGCTAGCCCTTGTGGAATTTACCACTCTGTTCCTTCATTATAGTAATGAACACTGAGCTAATGAAACAGGCGTACATCCATCTGAACTCTGAAAGAAAGTCTGTCCCACCCATGTGTCTGAAATCTCCTTCATAGTCATGACCAAAAAGGTGTTTTTACCTGGATAGAGGGGAACCCACTCGTAGCGCTTCCTGCTGAAGGCTTTGGAGTTGAACTGGGAGCACTGGTGCTGTCTGAAGCCGATTCTGCTGTTGGGGCACGGCTAGGCAATAAATACATCAATAATTACACAGCTCACGCAGCAGGCGGCATGGCAAACAGCTTGCACATATTATAGCATTAAGCATGTCAGAATGCATGTGTATTCCAGCCAGCTTTAGCAGAACACAGTTCACACAGTTTCTCCTTATCCTTTAATTATGCTCAGCCCTATTTCAGGGATTCCAAATCACATAAAACACAGACATAAAAAGTGCCTTACCTGGTTAGTGCACAACTGATATTGCTTAGGCGATCCAGCACAGAAGGAACTGTTAATGTTGTGTGTAGTAGTGAGCCTAGGAAGAGAACATTACTAGTTAAAGAGAATACACCTATAGAAGCAATACAGGTAATATTAGTATCTACAGCGTAGATAAATCAAAGTGTAAGTGTCAAAGTGTCATGCCTGGAAAGCTAAGTTAAAATATGGCTTATGATGAACAAATGAGCTATTTAAAGTGTAGTAATAGGAGCACAGACTATGGGAAACAAACTAGTATATAAATTCCTGTGGAGAAGAGAACCAACTAGTCATAGTCCCCATCCTATCCGCCCTAAAAAAAGTTTCTAAAGTAGCACTACACACACTATATACATACACACACACTATATACATACACACACACTATATACATACACACACACACTATATACATACACATTATATACATACACACATAAAATCTCTCTCTCGCTCTTGCTCTCTCTCTCTCGCTCTTGCTCTCTCTCTCGCTCTCTCGCGCTCTCTCTCTCTCGCGCTCTCTCTCTCTCGCGCTCTCTCTCTATGGGTGGGTGGCAAATAAAAGAAAAGTGGAGTAAGTAGTTTCATCAGGATAAAACGATCATGCAATCATGTCATGTCCTTCACAGTGACCAAGTCTCAACACTTTATGGGCGATTTTGGCACCAAGTGAAGGAAAATAAACCACCAGATGAGGGAATTTGTTTTAGAAGAACGGTTCTCATCCCTTCAGTACATCTCCAATGATTTGTAGAAATGATGTCCATGCACATTAAAGCTGTTTTGGCAACTCATAGTGACCCAACACTTTATGTTTTTCCCTTTAATTTGTCACACATCTGTAACTCTGATAGCTTGAAGCGCTATAATTTTACTGAACCTCATGCATGGTGTAGTTGTCCTGCTGATTATAAATGAAGACTTGATTTAAGGCACTGAAAGTGTTTTTTCAGGCATGTGCAGATATTCATGGCAGGAGATTTTTTTTTTTGGAATTGAACACATCAGTCTGCAGTAACGTTACACATTATTTTGCAATCTGTAGTATTAAATCATTTTTATACTTCCCTCCAGAACTAAATCCATCCTTGACTTATTTGCTAGCCTCCATGCCATCTTGCATCAGACACTCTGTATCTGATCCCCGCTACGCTGCTCCTCTCACGAGAGGCTACCTGGCGTACACATGTGCAACTTTCCCAGGCTTGTTCGCCCCTTTCAGCCCACTCCAGATGGGCCTCCTCCTCATCTTTCTGTTTCACCACTGAGATCCCCCTCCCCAGGATGTACACACGCGCACACACACACACACACACACACACACACACACACACACACACACACACTCTTACACAGGGGAGTGCTAATGGGGGCCAGCTGGCCTAGCTCAACATGAGCTCTTATCGACAGAGGAATCTTCCTAAAGCGGCCGCCCATTTGCTCTAAAAGGCATTTTATAAGCATGTTTGTCTGGACAGAATTGCTGGTGTCATGTGGGCCGGTGATTTGGTTAATTAATGGCCCATAGACATACCATTTCTCTCATCCTGGGGGTTAGAAGGGGAGAAATCTCCCCCTTCGTGCTAATAATGCATGGTCTTTTATGGTCAGCAAAGACATTTTGGTGTCTGAAGCTTAAGGAAAACCTTAAATCTGCCAGTTCAATATCAGGTATACTATCATCAGTCACCTCATACTGTTGCTGAAAAGAGCAGAATAAGTTTATATTAAATCACTTAGACATAGAAATTAAATTGGAACTACATTAATATCAGAATAACTTCTAATGCACATTTCCATGCTTAAACTTAGGGCCACAACTCCTACTTATGCTCCCAATCTTGTGCAGAGTAACACCAACTATAGGTTGAGGAAGAAAACATTTCCTCTGTCATTCTGCAGAACTCTGCCAACGACAATAGTTGACTCTTCTATGATATGCAAATCTGCAATCACAAACACTTTATATATCTGGATATATTTCCAAAATTATTAGAACGATATGCATACATGTGTATCCCAGAGGATTGCTGGTACCTGTGAATTATCCCTTTTCTACCAATGGGGCGGTGGTTCCAGTGCCTAATCTAGAACCAGTTGCACGCATTTCGACTGAAAAAAAGACTGGTGCCGGCAACAAAAAGCAGGCACCAGCACGGCACTACAAAATTGCTGATCCCAAAGTTGGAACTACTAACATCAGTGGCTATGGGAGGGGTTACTGCAAGAAATCCGCAACAGTTTTGATAACACTTGAGCATAATCAGTAAACGCTACACACTGGCAACCTTCAAATGCAAAATGTAATGACATTAAATGTAAATTTATAAAAAGCAAGCAAAGCAAATTTCTGCTATGTAATGTTTGATTCTTAAACCTGTAGAAAAATTGGGCAGGTTCTCAAAAAGGAGAACTGGCTGGGCATCATTGTGGTGGACTGTGATATGGAGCCACCATATTTCTACTCTGGCTATGTTTTGTCACTACAATTAAAGTGTACTGCCATGTCATCCACCAACAGAGAAAAGAAATTTGTGGATCTGCCACATGACCTCAAAATGTCATGTTTTCTTCCTTGGCCCATGCTACACCCTTCCACCATATTTCCTGGACATCAGGTCTATAAGTTTTGCACAATCCTGCTTACAGCAAACTGCACTGAAAACATAACCTTTTTGGCGGAGGTAATCAACTAACATAGCGGGATTTTCAAATCTATTTTGGTTCAAACAATACCACAACCAAGACCCTCTTAGTGCAGAGGCAGAAATAATACTGTACTTTCCTGAGTTTCTGAGTGGTCCAACGGAAAATTCTTCATCCTATCACTGAGAAATTTAATATTTGGCAAGAAATTGGCCAGGTGTCCAAAAGGTCAAAAATGGCTGTGCTCTAGAGGTGAGAAGCACGGCATTAGTTTCTCCTCGGTCACTCACAGAGACACACACGAACCGTGGGCACTTTCCTGTACGAGTGCGTGCAGCCGCTCTGTGATGTAGCATGCGCAGAAGCTCGGAAAGATGTGGCATCAAGCTTCACGTATCTCAGAGGTAGCATGCACTAGTCCTCAACCTCCGTAAATGGTAACTGTTGTGTGATGGGGTACTACTGAGGGGGAATTAGCAAATGACCAAATGTGGGCTAAAATGGGGAAAAGAGATTTATATTAGATATTTATAAGAGGAATATTTCCCTGACAAGCACAGAATTATAAATTGTATCCCATTCCTTAGAACTGGTCGAATGTTCACTACACAATTAGGCTACATCACCCAAATATTAACTAAATACACCTTAAATTGTCTTTACAGAACAAACACCACATTAGACAGTAAAGAGCCAATTTACACCTAAAGGTCTTTTGGTTGCACACAAGTTCCTCTTTTAACCACATTTGCATGGACACCTCTGAGACACACACACGCGCTCACCATGCTATGGTTTTTACATGCATGTAGGTCAAATGTATATCCTAAATATCTATCCAAATGAAGCAGTTACTAAAGATGATGAAAAGCTTAAAATCCTTTTCACGGTTTTAAAAGATTGTATTGTTGATTCTTTGAATGTAAAATGCCAAACATGTAAATGCACACTAACATATATTTTTTTTAATCCTTAACTTGTGTGTTTTCTTGTTGTACTCACTTCTCTCGAACAGGGTTTAGCTTGATGGTATTCTTCAACACTGACCAATTGAACTTGCATGAAAATAGATTTCTGCTGGTGACTACAGAGCATGTCTGGAAATTGTTCTGGATAAGGAGGTCTGCTAGATGCTGTAAATGTAAAATTGAAAATAAGGTGTCCAGTTTTATGAGATTAACATCTAAATATTGATGTAAAATACACTAACAGGGAAGGCAGAAATTATATTTGCTGCAAGTGCTGGTTATTTCTACCACTAGGACAAA
>JAQQZR010000003.1:6202313-6220978 GCA_030068235.1 Notoglanidium macrostoma
AAAATAAATAAATAAAAAAAAATGTAAAAGGATGTCATTATTACGGTAGTACTGGAGGACATGTTTGTTTTATATGTCTCATATAGGTATACTTAGTTTTTCTGTAGAAAAACTATGTTTTGAATTCATTCATACTCTGTTTCACTTTATTATGGGTTCAACACTAGTCAGCATCTTCAATAAATGTCAGAATCATTTTCTCAAGTGTTGTATTCCAACTTTAACAAGCGTATAGGGTGGCAAACGGCAGACAGCACTGGAGGCAAAAGCAGATTGCAACAGTTATGAAGCCTGGGCTTAAGGAAATGTAATTGCATTGAGCTTTCAGGGCCATTTACTCCAAAATGAAACGGAGTTCAAACCTACAGGCTGTGGTGGGTGATGCTAGCCAGGGTAAGGAGTAGGTTCATAAAAGGTTCAGACTGATGGAGGGGTAACCAGCCTTGCACAGCTAATTTGCAAGCCCAGTCTAAGGGGAGGTTAGATCAGAGGGTCCTTTTTCCAAGGTCTGAGCCTCAGTCTTACCGTAACTGATCAAAACATCTTCATTAACTCTTCCTTCTGCGCAATATCCATTTCACAATATTCATTAGATCATAAAAGTATGATAAAAAATTGCATTGAAACTGGCAGATCTTCATCCAAGGTGAAGTCAGCGAGGACACACCGAAACACCGAAAATGTGTTTTGCTGGATGTCTAACCTCTGCTGCAGGCAGTGGCGCTCCTGTGAGCGAACGCCTCCTCCACATGTCCAGCTACACGTCGACCAGCTGCTCCATTCCCCCCACCACTGAGCCACTTCATTCGGGTGGAGCTCCTCCGTCCCCTCCCTGCTGTCCTGGCCCAGGGATACAGAGAGAGAGGGAGAGACAGAGAGACAGGGAAGGAGAATAAGAGACACAGGTAGCAAGTTCACTCTTAAAACCCAGGGCACTATGGGCCTACCGCTACTGGTGATGTTTGAGCCATGTTCAAACTTTAAACAGTATTGTACTGTTTGTTTATAGCATAGGTGTTTTCTAATTACACTGAACTCTCTGCAGACCGATTTGCACATAGATAACCAGATCACATTCTGCTGTGCTAGAGTGCACATAGCTCAGACTTTACTGTGCTACACGCCTGGGCACAAAAAAAAATAAAAAATAAAAAAAAAGAGGCAAACCCAACATTGCAAAACATTACGCTTTTAATGGCCTCAACAAAAATCACTGGGCAGAAAATGAACAAGTTTATAAAAAAAAAAAAAAAAAAAAAAAAACAACAACTCGGCCTTCTTTTGCTGGTCGATGCTCGTTGCTGAAACTGTTGGGGGGAAAAACTGGAAACAGGGAAGTTCCCTTACATAGTCTTCTGGTACGCTCATGAAAAGATTGAAATGTTTATATGATAAATGATAATGAACTTGTCTGGGGGTTCAATATTTTCCAAAATATCTTTGTTTGAAGACTTCAACATCGAGTGGAACAACATGGACTCTTCTTTCTGTAAAAAGCCGTCTGCAGGTTTACCCACAAAACTTCAACATTTAAAGGAAATCAAGTGAAAAGCTGCACCACACCAAGTTACTTTATTTACTTGTTTCATTCTTGCTCATTTTCCTGACCAGTGATTTTTGTTGAGGCCATTAAAAGCTTAATGTTTTGCAATATTGGGTTTGCCTCATTTTTTTTGCCCAGGAGTGTATATACAGCATGTACACTGAGATTTTATTTACTTCCTAATATAATAAATCCTCACTTGGAGCAGGTATCTTCAGATGGGGTGTTGTACAGCAGCTCAGAAAGTTTTTCCCAGAATCCAATGTCCAATCTGCTTGCTCACCTCCACTGACTGGCTGGTAGATAAGAGTACCTTACCATACAATACCATCACTATATGTGGCCCACGATAATGATGATATATAATATCATGATAAAGCAATTGTGCGATGCTCAATACATTGCAAGATCATCCAAGATACATCATGATATCTCTGTAACTGAGGAAGAAAAAAAATCCCTAAAAAGGCAAAAAAGAGGAACTATTTATTTATTGCATTTAAAAGATAAAAACATTTTTTTTTTTAAATCTTATAATCCCCCCAATTTTCCACCTGCGAGTTTCTCTTTTTCATCACAAGTTTACCATCGTTCATTTAAAAAGCACCACCATGTTTTAATAAAAATATTAATAAAATGGTGCCAGTGGATCGCTAACGTATCGCAAAAGGAAGTAATATGATATTTTACTCTTTGGAAATTTGCTACATTTTACAATTCAAGTTTAAATGATAATGGTGGACAAGTGGTGGAAGGGTCATGCGAGCGATCGGCTTCAATCAGGCGCGGAGAAAAAAGTTCAAAAGCCTTGAAATCATTCAAGTAAATGTTTCCAATAGACAATGCAATTGTGGATAATCTTCCACAGACACAGCAAAAAGAAAATACTACACACAGAAAGGCACCTTAATAGCCCCACATTAGGTGGCTGTAACTATGAGGGTATCATGCCTAAAAAAAATATCTATATTAATCTTAAGAAAATAACTGGATTTCAGGTGTTGGTTAACCTCCAGATTAAAAACTAATATAACATCATGTTCGGTGTTCTATTTATAAAGAATTCAAAAGCCAAATGTAATGCATGTCTATGACTGGGACACTGAAATGTGATTTTGTGCCGATACACACAACACACACCGAGTTAGAGGAGGATGGCTGAAATGTAAACTCAATCACAGGGTTTCAAAACAACACCTCTCCTTCAGAGCTCAGTAAAGCTGTGGGAGACAAACACCAGAGCCACGTAGAGGCAAACGTACTCCTCCTGCACTTGTCCTGTGACACCCTGGGGCAAAACTCAACAATTACCAGCTGGCTTCTAGGAAATGGGACTTCAAGAGGTGGCCTCAGGTGAGTTCTGCGGATTTAGACACTCGGACGAGTTGAGAGCCGGTCCAGAGCAATACAACAAACACGAAATGAGAATCTACTGAGTGAACATACAGAGTGAGAAAGAGGTTACTGAGAGAAAGAATAGTGTGTGTACATGATGTTAGAGGCAGTTTTTATACTCAAACCCCATGGCATTATAGACACACCTTTACAATAAAGTTGTGGCTTTGCACCTTTCAGACTTGCAGGCTTTTTTGAGCCTAGTTACTCAGAATGTGTCCTTACAAACCACTTGGAAGGATTATCACTCGAGTTCATCTTCAGTGTATTTTCCCTGCTTTTGCGGTCTCTGCTAAAGCACAGGTACTGTGCGGCTAGAAAGGTACAGAAACCGTAGCCTACGTATCCAAACACCGTACAACGCTCAAAGCATTTTTCTCAAAGAATTGCGTCCTCAGCACAAATGATCAACGGCTCCCTAATTTCCCCAGTTTATTCTTCTTTACCTTTCAATACATAAAAAAATAAAAAATTCAGACTTCTGTTTGCACATGACCTGGATATTTAACCCTCTCCTAATTAATTAATTACCTTAACATTTCCATATTGGTTGGATGCTCCAACAAGCTATAATCATCATACATGTTTCCCCTCCTCTTCACACAGAACAAGAGGGACAAAGTAAACAAGTACAAGCGAAAGAGAGACAGACGGAGAGAGAAGCTTGGACCTTTGAGCTCAAATCGAAAACAGAACGGATCAAGGACAGACAAGCCGAGAAGGGTGAAGCCGATGAATAACGAGCGGGACTGACTGACTGAGAAAGAGGCGACAGAAGAGCTCACTCCATCCGAAACATGAAAGGTCCAACGGCTGCGGGGAAATTATACCGACTCCTGTCTGTCGTCTAGACGGAGAGCTAATCACTCTTCCTGATGCCTGAACCTGCACTTTAGTGCCACTCGGGCACAGCGCTGAGCAAATCGCTCTTGAATGATGGGAAAGGTCTGTTATAGTGCTGACTGAACAGCAGTTTTGTGGTTTTCTTCTAGCAGCTCTGAATGGAAAGTGTGGGGGTTTGCGCCAGTTCTGTACATGACCAAGTGTGACAGTTATCTTGTACATGGAAAGATAAACGATGAGGCAAAGAACATCCTCACAATAAATCTGAAACAGCTGAGCAGCAAAAGCACAGCAGTTAAATGTGTTCAATATTATTTTGATGGGACTTCATGCAGAAATAGCAAAGTATTCAGCTGTATTATCATAAACTACTTAGGTGGATATTTTCATACAGAATTGGGGAAAAAAAAAAAAAGTGTCATTCAAAATTAAAACATGGAAAAGGTTTGGATAGATTACACTCACATGTGTAGCCCATCACAAACATATTTATTTTTATTATAAAAATAGCATGTCATTTATATTTAAATAAACAATACTAACAACAAACTAACAATAGCTGGGTTTCAATTCACTTGTTTAATGTGCAATTTGAAATTACAAAGTACAAAATTAGTTATGAAAACGTGAATTTCAAAAAAAAAAAAAAAAAAAGAAAAGAAAAGAAAAACGCAAAACGGTTTATACGCTCACATGTGGTGGTTTTCCTGAAGCAATATTTCACAAAATTAAAACAAAATTAACTTGCATGGTATGACATGAAGAGCAAATGGAAAGGCTAAAGAGTGCTCTGTAAGAGCTATCGAGAGAGGAGGAAACCCCGCCTTAATCCCATAACCTCACCAATGGAAACAGACCATTCACAATTGTGTTTTGTGGAATGCTGTAAAATATCGCTTCCATTTTGCACAAAACTGTAATGGAAACCTGGCTAATAAAGCAGTGCTCTTTAAATGCATATTCAATCAATTCAGAAGCATTCAGCTTCAGCACCAGTGCTGTATCGGGGAAAAGTGCCAAGAAGGCAACTGCTGACTCTTGAGCAAGGCCTTTAAGCCTCCACTGGTACATTTATTTCTCTCACTTCTTTGCCTCTCATTCTGTTACTCTCACTCCATCTTCCTCTCCCTTTGTGTCTGTCCGCCTCCCTACTGCTTCTCGGTATCTGTTTCTCTTTGTCTCACACATATTGCATTTACAAGATAATAGCAAAGAACGCACATGTAATGTGTTACAAAGTACAAGGACACATCTGCCCCAGTCTATGAATCACACAGAACAGAAAAAAGGCACCCCTCATAGCCTCGCCACCCTCTTCATCCCCCCTGAGCCTCAGGACCTTAATGCATGTCCAAACAAGAATTTGCATGCCCATATGTTTTGTGTCTCAATAGCCTTCGGATGTTTATATCCTAAATAGGCAGAAAGATCTTAGAAATGTCTTCTCTACAGATATGTTTTGTGTATACGTGTGTGTGTGTGTGTGTGTGTGTGTGTGTGTGTGTGTGTGTGTGTGTGTGTGTGTTTAAAGCATGGGCTCCCCAAAAAGGAAACAGGATTTGTAGCATAATCTTAAAGATACACTGCATTTTACAATCCAGCTTAAAGGCTTTATCAGTTCAGCCTTTATGGGATCATAAATCCAATTGCTACACCTAAATTAAAGGAATGAATACTTTAAATATGTTCATTCTGATATATTTCTGATACAGTTAGCATTTTTGCTGCTTATTTGTTGCTTATTGCTGTATTTCCTTTATTGGTGTAAGAGGTTAGTGGTAGGATGTAGCTCTACGGTTACAATTTCTAGCGCAGGAACAATGCAAATTAATAGAAGAAAAAAAAGCACAAAGATCACAAACATAAGAGATAATGAGCAGGCTTATCTGTTAGGTAACAGATAAGAGAAACTCAACAAAGGATTAGGAGAGACAGCAAAAGTTTGACTCCAAGTTCCAGAAAGTAATAGCCGTGCAATGTGTTAAGGGCCGACAATCGACTCCTCTCTTCTCTCTCTTTATCTCTTTCTACCAAATGCCCTGGTGATCACAACCGAGCCAATCGTGGGCATTTGTGAGTGCAGGCATGAGGAAGAGGGAGGACAGCACGTTCCTCAGAGTGGTCTAGCCGCCCGATAACGTAGAATGTTCAAAATGCAGTTCAAAATGATGTGGTTGGCTGGCATCTCAGAGGAAGCGTGTGTCCATCGCTCTCCCTGACTGGTGTTGTATGATGGATGAGAGTTAACTTTTAGATGGGAAATGACCAACACCAAATTAGTGTGAAATGGGGAAAAAAATTATTTAGCTGGACCTATTTGAAGTTTGTGGGTCTTTTATTTTGTTGAAATATATGAAACATTTTTTAATGTGGACTTATAGTTCATACATTAATGATTGTAGGTTGGTTGTGCCTTACCATAAATGTTGCTTAGCTTAGTAATCTATTACATGTAATAGCATGTGTCCATATAGTGTTTTTTTCTGTGGATGAAAAGTGCTGGTAGGCGCTGGGGAGCGCTTCATCAAAAAAAAGTGTTCCTGCGCTGCACATGGGTTTTGTTTCTTTGACAACAGGATCACCACTCTAACCACTGTCATGGTTCACTGTCAAGGGGCGCTATTAGTCCATTATCTATTATATATCCTACAGCTCGAGATAGACAGATACAGCCAGAACAAACTTCTCCATCTTCTTACCAGGGTGAGGAGTCCCACCCACATGATTGGTTGCCTGAAAAGGAGCAACAGTGACGACAGCAGCGCCTTTCTGAAAAGTTCTGAGATTATCAAATAGAAGTGCTCGGAGCAGCCACACAAAAATGGCAGAGCGCTCCGCAAAAATGTGCTGGGGGCAGCGCTATTTCACTAGATGGCTGCATGCGACTACATATGCTTTCTCCTCAATGAGAACAATTTAAAAAAAAAAAAAGAAAAAAGACGAAGGCACTCAGAAAAATAATGGTCTATTGACACTCACTCTAAAGTTAATAAAGGAGTTAAATAAATACAGATTACAGATCTGTATCATATAAGAATATGGAGTAATTGCTCAAAATAATTTAGATGCTGCTTTTGATAGTGTCACAGAACACACATCTTTCATGTCCATCAACTCTAGAATTACAGCTCCTTCCTGGGATATCTCACAGACCTGTAATATGTTATTACAAACAGAAATTACAAATCCCTTTCTGCGCCGGTTTCTCAAGGTGTGCCTCAAGGCTCTGTACCTAGTCCACGCCTTTTTGAAATTTACATACTTTCTCTTGGTCAACTCATTCAGCACAAGGGCTCAGTTTTTACTGTTATGCACACACAACACACAGCTTTATATAAGCACCACTGCCAGTATATCTCTTCCAACACCTCCGTTAATAGATTGCATCTGTCACATCAAGGACTGGATTCACACAAATTACCTCAAACTCAACACAGATAAAGCAGTCATTCTCTAATTGGTCCTAAAATGTTAGTCTCTAAATGCTTAGGTTCCTGCTTTAACATCAATGGATTCCTGTTCAAACCATCCACTATCATGTGGATTCTTTTTACTGGCCTCCCTACTAGGCATGTAACAATATATTGTGCATCGATAAATCGTGTTACAAATTTAAGACTATTCAAATCAATGGAAATAAAAAGTGAACTGTGAATAATCCCTTTTCCTAGCTCTAATGCAGCAAAAACATGTGAAAACCAGATCTAAAATGGGAAAGAGCTGTTGTGCTCATTTACAAACTGATTCAATAAGAAATCAGAGCTATCTTTTTACGAACTGATAAAAGGAAAAGAAAAGTGAAGGAAATGGAGGTAGCTGTTTTATGTTTAAGCTTTACTGTTATTAAGAAAAAGCTTGTTATTAATGTTTTATTTTTAGTAAAAGGAATATTAAAAAAGAAAAAAATTTCATTTAACAAATATTTAAGCTGATGAATAGGAAAATAAATGTTGCTTTTTTGGTAATCAAATTTTCTTTCAATTTTCTTTCTTTATTTCATTCTTTTTTTTAATAAAATATCATGGCAAAAAAAAAAAAGAACCATGAACCCAATTGTGAATCGAATCAAATCGTGAATTGGGTGAATCATTACATTTCTACTCCCTACCAAAACAAGCTCCAGATTAGACTTCTCACTCGTGCTAAACATTCTGCTCACATTTCACCCACTCCCTTTAAAAAACACCAGTTACCCATCTCCTACTGTATTCAATACAAAACATTCCTCACCTACAAAGCCTTACATGGCTACGCCCCAGGTTATCTGACTGAACTGTTACTTCCCTATACCCCTCAGCCGTGTGTTAATGTCATCTGGCTCCAGTTTCCACACAATCCCTAGTTTCAGACATTCCTCCATGGGCAGCAGGTCCTTAAGTGTTGTTGCACCCAAATGATTGAATTCACTTCCAAAGAGCTTTTGAGAAATCTCCTCCATTTCTTCCTTCAAAACCTTTGTCTTCACTCAGTGCGGTCACTCCCTGATCATAACTGATGTAGCTCCCGTCCCTTTCACATAATACATTTCATCACATCATACTTCACCCTGTTCTGTTAATTGTCCTGCCATTCTTCTGATTCTGTCCATTTGGTTCATATAGTACTTAAGAATTGTTGTATTGCCATGCTGGACCAAGTAACGTGAACTTGGGTTTACAAAAGGTGCGAAATCAAACTTCTTAATAGTAGTAGTAAAAGAATCATGGGATTGATTTTTCTGAACAGGATACATGATATGGGAATATTTTTCAGAATAAGGACTCAGACTCATATGTTAGGTTCTCATACTGTCCTGTGTGATGCCCACCTAGGCAGCCTCCTCCTGAATGGTATACAGTGGATGTGACAATATTTTAACAATATCAGTATCATACAGTGACATAGTATATTATATAACTAATTATTGCTTCATACTGCTAAAACTAGTAGTATGGACTAGTAGTAAGACATATGGACTTATAATAGCATTCAAAATATCTTCCAGATATTATAGTTCCAGTTTAACACTGTAGGACATCTGAATGACTTGGATGACTGCACCAGGACACTAGGACTATTAACAGGGCAGTACAGATATTAGAGATTCTTGCACTTTTCTGGCAAATGCTTCAGAGATCAGGTATTGAGATGCAAACCTAAAAAAAACAAAAAACATAAAAGCTTAAGGAAACCCCTAAAGAGGCTTCCTCTTGTTAGCCTCATTAGTCTTAAACCCAATGCACCAAAAGGAGTCTGTCTCTAATAGCATTCAGCCAGAACAACACAGAGAGCTGCAGACTCCAGCTGGGCTTTGATCTCCCAGCACACAGTCGCACAAAACCAACAGAAATAAACCAGCAGTTTGGTTAAATGTGCGCCTCCTTGTTAGCAGTTTTGGAAACTTCTTTCTGCGCTGCATTGAGCTGCTTCTGTCTCTGTTTCCCAGCAAACTAACCGGCTTCCTGCGCGCATATGACCTGCAGCCGAGCAGAGCTCACTAGGAGCGCGTGACGGTGATAAACTTACCTTAATGCTGAATGCTGCAGCTTTATCAAACGTGTTCAAGAAAAGGCAGTTAATGAGGGTTTGTAAGAGTGTTGTTGTCCAGAGGCAGTGCATGGTTCATGTGAGAGACAGGACTTCTCGCCCCCTGATCTTAAAACACCGCCAGTAACAGGGGGAGGACCAATGCTGGTCATGGCGATTCACTCTACTGAACCGATTCTTTAAAAACAAACTAGTCTGTGTGGGAATCGAACTACGTGAGAGTTGATTCGTTTGTACAGCGGCGAACAAAAATATCATATATTAATAGTCTCATTATTATTATTATTATTATTATTATTATTATTATTATTATTATTATTATTATTATTGTTGTTGTTGTTGTTGTTATGCCTCTTCGTCGTTAACAGTCTAGTTTAACTGATAACTAGCTACAAAATCATAGATTACACAAGGGAGAGAAATTAGAATAGAAAACAAAATATAAAGCTATTTCCTCTTCATTGTGTTTAGTCTTGGTGCACAAAATAAACATGTTTTACTAGACAAACACTGAAAACCAGCGGAAAAAATGTTACATTTATCCGGATTCAGTTAAAATTCAAACAACAGTTAATTGTTGGGATCTTATTTGCGCATGCGCTCTACAGCTCCTCACCTACCTGAACGTCTCGCTGATACGTCACGCACGCGCAGTATCCGTGCTGCGCTGTAATGGACAGGTAAACACAGTTTTAAAAACTGTAACAGATAACGGAAATTAATAATGGTCGGATGTTGAGACAGACAGTCTAAACAACAACGGAATGCTTCTTAGACTAAGAAGAAAATGTTTGTCTTTTATGTGTCGGTGTAAGAAAAAAACATTCGTGATCCGTAAATGAATCTTTACTTTAAATGAATCGACACTTTGAATTCAAGAGTCGGAATTCAGGAGAATCGATTTGCTCTCGTGAAGAAGTATTGAAATCTACAAGTTTTCTTATTATGGCCAATACTTCTTTATAAAAATGTTTGATCAATTCTGTTTGTAGAGGTTATAGGTCTAAAGTTTTAGTATTCTGGATACTGATCTAAAGTGGTGGATCAAATGAATCAAAACTCAAACAGGATTTTTCATAAGAATCAAATCAGCAGCGTTATTCCTGTATCAGATTACACACATATAGCCTAATTATGACCAGATTGGTAGTAGCCAACAAATTTCCAGGTTTAGGATCTACTATGAACATAGGGAACAAAGAACAGGCCTTGTAGTGTGACATAATCAAAGAACAGCAATGTGGCGTCTGGGACGCCCCAAGACACCCTGATGAAAAGTCTATCATATCAGAACTTTTTTGTTTTTGCTTTTCTCACCTAGTTTGGCAACTCTTACAATGTTTTCCTTGACATTGCTTCTGTAGCCATTATTATTAGCAATTTCTTGACCCTTCTCCACAACAGCACGAAAGGACATGAACGAGGATGGGTCGGGGTCAAACTTGTATGTTATCAGTCTCCTGACCAAGATACAGCAAGAATGTATGGCACAATGATTGCCTAATCTGACATGGTGACCATCGTGGAAGACAAAATAACGTGTAATCAGATCCCGACATTAGATGTGGTGTCCAGTGAATCTGATGTAGGAAAAAGGCTTTATAATGTAAAATAATAATTTCTAAATAATGTGGGTAAAATCAATTCAATTTTGTAGAAATTATTCATTTTAAATGACATTTTTATGATTACACATGAATAGTAAATACTCTCTTGCTCTCATACATGATGTTTATTGAATATTTGAACAAAACTGTTTAAGCACTTATAAACAAAGGATATGCCAGTGTGTATAATATCATGCTGTATGAATAGTCTGCTAAATTGCCATCAATTCAATGTGAAACAGCTTGAGCTTATGTTTATTCATCCATTCATCTTCAGTAGCTATTTTATCTTGATCAGGGTCACGGTGAATCCGGATGCTATCCTGGGAACACTGGGCATGAGGCAGGATATATCCCAGATAGGATGCCAGTACATCACAGGGCACCATGCACACACACACATATTCGCACGCAGGGGAAATTTAGAAGGACCAGCATGTTTTTAGAGGAAACTGGATTAAAAAACTTGGATTAAAAAAAAACATGGGCATGGAGAGACCATGCACAGAAACACTGCAGAAAAAGTCCAGGATTGAACTGAGGACCCTTCATTACTAATGATTGTACAGCTAATTCATTACTATTGTAATTTTGTTGTTAGATGTCAGACTGATGCATGTCTGCATGTTCTCAGTATTCAGTAGTAAAATATATTTACATGATTGAATGCAATGTTACAGTTATAACCACTGAATAATCTTCAAATGTATTGGCCTCCAAATGCCTCCATGTTTCCTCCTCGCAAGGACAAAGCAACAGGTGGCCATTTATCTCTTGTGTGCATTTGCCACACAAAGCTTGAATTCCAACAATAACCACAAACAACATTTGAATTATAACCTTTTAAATGTTATGCAAATTAGTTTTGATGCATAAAATGACAAATGCAAATGACTGCCTACAGTATATTTCTTGGAGTAATACTATGGCAATTGTTTTCCAACGTTCTGTCAATTCTCTAATCTCAATAATTCAGTTGTTCAGTGCATAAGCATGAAAGGATTTAGAAACTGAATATGAACATCCACTCTAGCCATTTGTTTTCTTGGTCTCTTTTGCAAGATCACTGCAATCCTGGAGCAGTGTCACAAGATCCTAACTACATTTCACAACTGCTTTTACCAACTTTCATGAATACATATTATGATTTGAAAGTACACAGTCTTATCAAATAGCCCTCAAGATTTCAGTTTTCTTCATTATTTTTTATTATTTAGAGCTGATTGAATATGATTTGTGTCATTTACTACACTCAGTGACAAAAAAAGTTAAGCACCCAGAAGGAATGGTCTGATTTGGATGTAATTTGGTACATGAACACACCAGAGATGGGTATGTAAATGATTTGATTTGCAAGGAGCTGGCAGGTCTAGTCACCAGACACAGAGGATGCCTCCTAGAAGCATTAGACAGCATTACCAGCACTTGACCGAGTTTGATAAGGGTCACATTGTGGGTTTGCATGAGGCCAGGTGGTTGTATAGTGGAATTGCCCTGCATGTGGGGCACATGAGGGCACCCACACACTCATACAGGTTACAGTTGCCCAAGACAGACCACAACAAGGGAAGATTGTTGTATTGTGCACCAAGATTTACAGAACACCATGACATCTGTGCATTTTATCTGCACACAGGTATTGGACTCTCTACAACACCCTGTGTAATCCCGCATCATGTCTTGAAGACTGGCATCAGCCGGATGGGTTCACCATCCCAAGCGTAGGCTGCTGTTAACACCAGATCAGATACAGCTGCGTTTGGAGTAGCGCCATAACTGGGAGGCATGGACTGATGAGGAGTGGTGTCGTACCATGTTGAGTGATGAATCTCGGTTCTGCATTACCACGGATGCTCGTCATGTGCGCGCATGGTGGCGCTGAGGGGAGAGGACCAATCCTGCCAATGTTGTAGAGAGACACACTGGCATTACTCCTGGCATCATGGTGTGGGGAGCCATAGGGTATGTCTTAAGGTAGGACCCTGAGGGCACAACGCTATGTCACTGACATCCTGTGTCTGCAGGTCTTATTCCTCCTGAGACAACACCCTGGTACAGTCTTTCAACAAGACAATGCCCATCCACACATGGCACGTTTGTCTTTGGACTGCCTGCATTATCTTGAGGTCCTCCTGTGGCCAGCCAGGTCCCCCGATCTTTCCCCAATCAAACATGCGTGGGATCAGCTTGGACGTCCAGTCAAACCCAGTGCCAATCTGCAGCATCTTGAGGGCCAGTTACAACAGCTGTGGGCTGCTACAACAGGTGTACATCTCCCTTCCACACCATATTGCCACATGTATCCAGGCCCGGGAGGTGCCGCACCCTACTGACATTGGACCAGTAGTGTGCCCATACTGCCATCTCTGTCGTCCATTTGATCTGATATTGTAATCACTGTGATACAGTCACATGACCTTTCACCATGTGCAGACTCATTTCATTTTCACCACTCTGTCTAGGGGCTTACCTTTTTTTGTCATTAAGTATATTTTGCAAACAGTATAATTTGGGGAAAAAAGGGGGGGTGCAATGCATCATTCACTGGGACTGAGACTCAGAGGCCATGGCTTCTTCACTATGACTGATGGATAGAAGTCACACCTCCTTCACTGGGCCTGATAAGTACATGGACTGACAGACACAGAGACCACACCCACTTCAGTGAGAAAGACAGACAGAGCGGCCATGCCATGCTTCAGTGAGACTGATAGACACAGCGGCATTGACAGGGATAGAGGCCACGCCTCCTTTTCACACATATAGGCCTCACATAAGGCTCTCCTCTTCACTCGGACTGGCAGACAGAAAGGACATGCCATGCCTGCTTCACTGTAATTGACAGACACAGAGGCCACATCTTATTACCTGGGACTGGTGGACTGAGGCCACACCTCCTTCAGTAGGACTGACAGGCACAGGGGCCATGCCTGCATCACTGGGATTTTAGGAATTGACTCTCCTGTACAGACAGGCAAGTTACTGTTACAAAGAAACAGTATAAGATTGACAGAGTGGTTAACATCATGCTGCATGTATCAGACATACAATATTTACATTTATACAGCTTCAGTCAGTGTGTTTTTACTGGTATTAAAAGAAAATGTCATCAGACTGCAATGCCTTATTGGTCATTTCTGCTCTTGAAGTCTACCGTGAATTCCTCAGGCCTCCAAGGCGTCATCTAATGCAGTGCTCTTCAAAGTGACTATGAGGACCCTCTTTGATACAGTGGTGGATATGGTGGATATCACAACCTACCATTCATTAGTTAACATGTTTATTATTCAACTGAATTGAGGTATTAGAACAATTGACTGGTCAATTGAATTTAATGGGTTTAATCCAAACATCCTTTCCATCTTGTTTCTATTTTCATCTATTTTAAGTTTTCTATCCAATATTCATTGCAGGTCACAGAGAAGCTGAAGCAAATCCCAGCTGACTTTGGGCGAAAGGTGGGGTACACCCTGGACAGGCTGACAATCTATCACAAGCCTAACACAAGAGACAGACTAAGCCATTCATACTCACATTCACACCTACAGACAGTTCACAATAGCCAGTTGACCTAATCTGCATGTCTTTGAACCGTGGGAGGAAACTGGAGCACCCAGAAGAAACCCATTCAGGTACAGGGAGAGCATGCAAACTCCATACAGAAAGGCCCCCAATCGACCAAATGTTCGAACCAAAACCTGCTTGCTGTGAGGCAATAGTGCTAACCACTAGACCACCTTGCCGCATAAGCCATACATAAATGACATTTTTGTCAGTTAATTTTGTTTTGTCGCCTAATGAGTTTTGTCAGTGAAAAGGAATAAAACAAATTTTTTCTAGAATAAAAACTTTATAGACAAATACATAAATAGAGAAAACAGACAAATTAACATCATACTGTTGTAAATGTTTAAACAGACCAGACAAAAATACACAAAATATTGTTATACACATTTAAATAATATTGATGGCAGCAGCAATTTTTCAAAAGTAAGGTTGTTTTAAATACAGTATTGAAGCAGAGCTTCTGTGATTTAAGCTGCAGACAATCCAGACAATTGCATCCACCCTGAGACGGACTCCATCCTTTCATCAAGGTGTGTATTTGCGTAAGAGGCTGTTGCATATATTCAGTATGGAAGGGTGGTGATAATAGTAATAAGTCACATAAAGTGGTGCATGTCCAGAAAAAGCTGTAATAAGTATTACTCAACAGGACAAGCTCACGCTGCTGATTTGCGCAACACAGCTAAGTGTCAGGCTCAAAATGTAATCAGAAACAGCCATTGAACTGATGCACAAGACAATACAGCTCTTTGTCAGTGCACATGAAGCTATCAGTATAAATAAACATGCAGGAGTGGTTTGAGATCTGCAATGCAGTTAATCATTCTGAAATGATTACATGTTAGAAAGAAGTTTAAGCTTATGCACGTTCATACACCTTGCCCTAGCTGAGTCTGATTTTAAAAGATACAAACTAATTACACAAATTTTCAGATGATCCAAAACTGAATATACTGGGCCAGAAAACCATAGAGAACAAAGACAAGAAAAATCTGCAAACATAACTCTAAATCCTTTCTGGAGCCCAAGCAGTGAGCCTAACCTGGGAAGTGGCATGAGCTGAAGTTCATCCACACTGGCTGCAGGCAGATGGCGCTCACAGTCCAAACATGGAACTGTATCCTGCTCTACCTAATGATAGGATGTTTTAATAGCACCATAGATGGCGCACATGGTTTATATCACTCCGTCCGTCGAGACTATAATTGTCAGTTATGGAAGAATGAGCTACCAAACCAATGACAGGCAGCTTTAAAAGGTCATGTGGTCTTGTAAAAACAAAGAGAATACACTAGGCTTATTTGACTTTGGGTGTCTCATATAGATTCTGCACATATATTGAACTAAGTGTGTTACACTCTTACAAGCAGAGCAGTAAATTACATTATTATTATTAAATTAGTATTATTAGCTTAAAGCTTTGTACTGTAAATGACTGGTAATGTTTTGGATAGAAATTGTACATGATTCTTCATTACAATAGCAAGTGAGATCTATATATTTATCCATTTCCTAGGAATTGTGTGGAACTTGTCATTGGTGCCGGGTTGTGTACACATGACATGTAATCTCGCAAATTCCGGATGATTTATTCACAGATCAGATGATATTATAGTTTTATTAACATCCCCATGTGCTATATGTTTTTATGACAATTAGGATTTTATGCAATTTCATTGGCCAAGTATGGGACAGGGTAGAACACTGATAGTAAATTAAATCAAAATGAATAATTACAGTCCAGAAGGCTATTACAGCATATGCACAAACTGTATACATGTAGTCATGCTAATATACATAGAGATTTGCTCCTGTTACACATGATATCTCCTAAAATATGCAGGTCAGGTGTGCACTCTGTCTGCTGCATGTATGCCATGTTATATATTATATTATGATCACTTTCATCATCTCATGTTATGTTAAATAATAATAACAGTTGAAACTATGCTATGCTACAATCTTTTTTAACATCTAGCCAGGAACAACAAATGAAAATTAGCCTCTTAGGAATAGCTGTCTCATTTATTGCTGATTAATAGTCTCATCTGCTAGTAAATATGCTAGTAAATTACAGTTGAACAAAAAACAAAACCACTCAGCTGATCAGCTCATTACAAATCCCTTTAAGGGGTTAAATATCCATTAGAGCAGGAAACACTATAATGTGCAGTGTCTTGGGAGCAAAAATGTGCTCCAGTCTGTAATCCTCTAACTCCTCCCTGTGTGCAGTGATGGAGTCAAGTCCTTCCCCCTCTCCTTCTTCCTAGCCGGCTGACCTTTCAGGCATCCATTCATCAGAGAGTATCCAAGGCTACAGCACAACCTGCACAGCCTGGAGAACAGCAGCACTTTTTTCCTAATTAAACAGGTTGTGTATTACGTCACAGAAGCTCGTCACACCTTGGAGGGATTAGTAAACTATTAAATTAATTTATTAATTAATTTAAATGTTTTATACAAGGTTTTCTGGACGGTGATTTAAGAAGAGATCACATTAGGACGCTTTAACGGTTATTTGTGGATATTTGGATAGCCAGCATGGCGATGGTCTCATTAAGGCTGTTACTGTTGGCTTGGAGTGGTGCACTTTGCTTCGTACCATTGGTGTGGACTGGTGTGATGGAGAGCACTTCCCAACAAAACCAGGTTTTATCAGAGGAGTTTGATGATGCCGTGCTGGAGGATGAAGTGGACAATCAGGAGAACATTTTAACTCAGGTAAAGTTGCTGAAGGCCATGTGATAGAGATTACGGTGGCAATAATGGGACAAAGAAGGCAGCAAAAGGAACAGCTGGTTTAAAAGTTGGAAAGATTTCTCCAGGGAATAGAGGGATGGACAAGCAAAGCTAAAAAGGATTCTGGATTCTGGGAAGGAAGAAAAGAAAAAACCAACAGTTTTGGGTACACCATATTGTTTCCTTTGAGTGCAGAAATTGCTGCCTTTAAATCAGAAAATTGCCTGTTGTCTAGTCTGCCTTTCCCATGGAGAAATCCTTTAGTCTGTGTAGTCTGCAAACTTTGGTGTTTTATGGCACACACCTGAGCTTCACGTCAAAATGTTAAAATAGATGTATTAGAAATGTGCACAACAAAGTGTTGTACTATAACGTCATGCAGAAATCAGTTATTGCCTGCATTGTACTGGATATTTTTTAACCAACCTGCAACAGTGTGACCAAACTATATTATTTTTCAATTTTTAACTGTAATAATTTCATGTTCTAACACTGTTCAAGCACTGGGTCATTAAATTGATATGTTTTGGCAGAAAACGCTGCAGAAAGGTTTCGGTTTTCTCATGTAGCCTATTCTATGTACTGTTAAGGCACCACTTTAGGCTACTATCAAAAAAAATGTAAGTGTCTTCCACAAAGTTTCTGTTTGTCTCTGTCCAAATCTCCTACATTTTGGTTGGGTTGGTATAAAGAAACTAATATGGATGAACAAAATTATATATAAGGGTTCACACCAGTTCATGGTGACTCATATCGACTCTGGAAGTCTTAATCTAATCACTGTTGATTTAACTCTTCAGCTCCTAGGCGACTATGACAAAGTGAAGACTCTCTCAGAGGGCCCGGATTGCCGCTGTAAATGTGTGGTCAGGCCGTTGAGCAGGAGCGCCTGCAAGCGTATTGAAGAAGGAACTGGAAAGCTTGAGGATTTCTACACAGTAGAAACAGTGACCTCAGGTCCCAACTGTAAGAAGTGCGCCTGCATCGCCCCTCCATCTGCCCTCAATCCCTGCGAAGGAGACTTCAGGTTTAAGAAGCTCCAAGAAGCTGGGAAAAGTGATGTCAAGGTAAAAATAAAATTTTACCTTCTGAAGTTTTCAATGTTACTTATACTTTCGTTTTGCATTATATTCATAGCAGCTGCTTGGTTGAAAATTAAATATGCACTTTCTATTCAACACAAATGGAGTTAAGGCATGTTTGCATCTATAGAGAGCTACGAGTATAATGTAGATGACAAGTAATGAAAGTCTATTTCACCTAAAATATTTACATAGATACATGCCAAAACCTTCATATATTATATTTTAGATCACATTGTTAAGCTTTGTACTCCATCCATCCATCCATTATCTATAGCGCTTTATGCGTCTGGGTGGCGGGGAAGCCGGAGCCAATCCCAGCATCTTGGGGCGAGAGGCGGGGTACACCCTGGGCAGGTCGCC
>JAQQZR010000003.1:6226825-6240637 GCA_030068235.1 Notoglanidium macrostoma
GGGTGACCCGGGGATCGAACCCAGGACCTTCTTGCTGTGAGGCGACAGTGCTAACCACCGCACCACCGTGCCACCGACTATTAATAGTACTTAATTAATTTACTTCTGCATTAAAAACGTAAAAAGAAGCAAATCTTGGATACTAGTGAACAGAAATACATATTCTTTAAGAAAGAAATATAAGCTGAATTAATATTGTCCAAAATAGAAGGATGCTGTTATTGGGGTTAGGGTCCAATCTGAATGGGGCAGATTTTATTTTGGGAGCACAAAACCTTCCCAAAATGCTTTGTTATTCCTGGCAATATTATTTTGTCTTTATAATTTGTAGGTGTATGCAAGGACACGTTAGCCACTATCGCTGACCCTGTGACTCACAATGCTTATGGCCACAATGAAGGCACTTGGATGAAGGACCCAAAAGGCAACGGCAATGTCATTTATGTTACAAACTACTACTATGGCAGCACCCTTCTGGAGTTCCGTGACATGGATACATTCAAGCAAGGTGAATATTATACTAGCAGAAATACTGTACTTATTTCTCTAACACTAATTCTAATAAGGTAATAGATTGTGTTTAGACTAAATGCTATTGGTTTAAGCCTTGGACATCATACAGAAGGTCATACATAGAACACTGAAGACCAAACTTCTATTTTATTAGTGATACACCAGCATTGTTTTGTGTGACTGATTTTGTAAACTTGCTTTTCTTTACTGTATTTTCTGTATGTTAAGTTAGCTGCAGGATTTTTCTCACATGGGGTGACAAACTATAATTTGCCAAATGATCTCCAAATTGGTCCTTGTGGAAGGCAGACCATCCTTGATTAATTTAGACATGTTAGATTCTGTGAGAGAGGAAAATTATGATCACTCATTAGTCCGATGCAAATTCTATCATGCTCTATCACATATATATTATCACTAAGTATGTACTGTTACTATAATATAGGAATATAATGGTCACACTTGCGGGTATTAATTGGTGTGTTTTTGGTTTTGGTACCTATTGGTCATATTGTAAAAGCACCATTAATGGTGTGTCATTTTGTAAAGTTGTTTATTTCATACTGGTCATGCTCTGGGCATTAATCTTAGTGTTTTGTAAACATTTCTGTTCACTCAGAACGCTTCAGCAACTCCTACAAACTCCCCTACAACTGGATCGGCACGGGTCATGTGGTCTACAACGGAGCCTTCTATTACAACCGTGCATTTTCACATGACATCATCAAATATGACCTGCGTATGCGTTACGTGGCGGCTTGGACCACACTGCATGATGCCATGTTTGAGCATGAGGATGAAGAGGCACCCTGGAGCTTTAGGGGACACTCAGACGTGGACTTTGCAGTGGACGAGAGTGGCCTGTGGCTGGTTTATCCGGCTCTAGATGAGGAAGGCTTCCACCAGGAAGTGATCATCCTGTGCAAGCTCAATCCCTCCGATCTGCAGAAGGAGAACACATGGAGGACAGGCCTGAGGAGGAACAGCTACGGGAACAGCTTTGTCATCTGTGGTGTCCTGTATGCTGTGGACAGCTATGAGCGCATAAACGCCACCATTAGCTACGCTTTTGACACACACACACACACTCAGATGGCGCCACGGCTGCCCTTCACGAACAACTACACTTACACCACACAGATTGACTATAACCCAAAGGACCGCATGCTCTACGCCTGGGACAAGGGCCACCAAGTGACCTATGATGTCATATTTGCCTATTAATTACTGTATGAGATGATATCTAGATAATAACTAGTTTACTGTTCTGCACTTTTTGTAAAAGAATTAAAAGACTCAGTGGATTGTAGATCAGTCTGCATGGTCATCATATATTTTTTATAACATGCCACTATTTTTTTTTGTTGTTTGTTGTTCTGGTTGCATTGTGTAAAGTGCATGTTTCTCTAATGTCTTTATCATTCCATCATGAAAATGTTCACTGAGTTAAGGCCTCAACATACTTCATGTAGTGGCAACTTTTGCTTGGCTTTCACGAAAAATACGATGCAATTGCAGAGCAAACAGTCGTCATGGAGATGCTTCACTTGCCAACCATGCCTGTGATTGGTCATTGCAAATGAGGTGCACCCAAGATTCATTTTAAGAAGGATGCCTTTGAGAAGTCGCAATCTTCTTCCTGGAGTTATGGAAATTCAACCAGTGGCACCTGCTGTACTCTGGCGCAGCCTGGCGCACTCATACGCCACAGTCCATACAAAACCACAGAGAGTATGCGAGCTTGTAAATTTGTGTTGGTGGATTCATCTTCGTGCAACTCATTGTACTTCGTGCAATTGCTGTTTCTGCATTAACTATCCTGAGAACGTAAATGACAAAGTTATTGTTACGGCTTGTTAAAAATATGTATGTATTTTGTAAATAATGTAGTTAATTTAAAATAAATCCCACGGCTGTACTTGTGTAGAGTGATGAATTTTCATATTGAAAAGTCATAATGGAAGAAAATACTGACTTCTAATTTGACTTCAAACAAATGTAAATACTTTTAAATTTTAATAATTTCATAGACATGTGGAGTCTTTAACTAGTGGGGCAATCCTGGAAAATATCAGGATGTTCACCAGTGATCAGCAGCTTTACACCTTTTCATGAAGTGTATTTTGTATAATTAACCCATTTTTACGATACGTACATATTTGTACATTGCAAAGTGAAGACTACTTTCAATTTCTGACCAAAGTGAATACACTTTTGTAGGATAAATCTCAAAAAGATATAAACAGAAAAGGCTCTGGTTTTACAAAGCTTTGCCAATTTTGTGAACCCAAACAATTAAAACATTAGCACAGCAACAATGGCATGAAAGAGGTAATAGAATAAAAGTCAGAGCTACCCAGAAGTGAAGGTGGTGTTGGCCACTCACACTGAGGTTAGAATTTTTCATGAATGGTCATTCACAAGAAGAGCATCAGCAACAGACAGACAAAATGTTTGAAGAATAAATTTCATTAGATTCACCAAGGATATGAAGTTTATATTTTTGTTCCTCAAATACTACCCTTAGTCCTACCACTGACTCCAGTATAATTTCATCTACTTCCACTTCCAATTAAGCAAGATTTTGCTGCAATACCCACACTCAAATACATTCTCCACTCCTATAGTTAGTGGACATATTAAAAACATTTAAAGCAAAAGGGTAAATGTAAAAGCCATTATTTGGCAGACAGTGCTTTTCAAGACCACACACACCAGAGATGATCCCCAGTCTCAAAACTGAATCTGTGAATCCCATCACCAAACTTCACAGCCAGGTTGGCTTGGTTCGTTTTCCATTACAAATCTCGAAGGAATCTACTGTAAAATACTCCATGGCTTACTTATGGCATGTTATTTAGCAACATTATTCAATATTGACATGAATTATGGATAAGAAAAATACTATAGCTCTTTAGGGAAGCATATAATATAACTTTATAAGCTAAGGGCAATATGTCAGTTGTTTTAGGGTCGATAACCTCAGACGTGTAATTGTGTAGGATAGAAGAGAAGCTCCAAACTACCATAGAAAAGAAACGTAAATTAATTTTACATAACCAGTCAGATAATATTTGGGCTGAAGATTTCTAGTTTTCATGCAGAAGTCTATATTGAATACTTATTGAATCTTTAACAGACAGAAATATGAGCTTTGACATAAGCAACTATTCCTTATTCCACTAATTTATATTCTTTGTCAGGGCATTTTTTTCTTCCAGCAAAACTACACTGAACAAAGGGTTTTTTGTTGCTGTTGTTGTTATTGGATCAATATACTTAATTACCTGGCAACTCTGTGTTTCACTTAAACGAGAAAGTAAGAATGATGGCTTGAGTCAAACAAGACATTTCTACTCTAAGTGATGTTGACATCTGTTTGGAGGTCCACAACAACATTTCATTCCACTGTACATGAGGGCTAGGATGACAATGAAAGCCACGGTCACTTGATATGAGCATAAGTGTGGTGTCAAAATCAAGTGTTTCAAAAGTGTTTCATGATCTCCTTCACCTCTTAATCCTTTGGGGCTCATTGTGAAAACCAAGGTTTATCAGTTATCAATGACATGGTTTGCTTTTCCATCATTTCATTTTGACCAGAAACCTCCGTTTCCTTCTCTGTACTGAAGCAGAAAGCTTCTGGGAAATACTGGCGAGACAAGAGGAAAGCTTTCCTGCCAGACCAACCTTCAGGAACTGACCAACAGTAATATACTGTAGGCGTGTGTCTACATGCAAGACAAAAACTCAATAACCTACTCCAATTGGTAGAAAGACAGCCTCATAAAAATCTGGGTGGTTGAGATTTCAGTGGTGGTCAGTCCAGTTACAATTTCTCTGAGTCTTCACTGGGACTGACAGAATACTGAGGACTGGAGTTAGATCTGTACAATTTTATACTCCTGATATTAAAATTCATGAATGCTTATCTAGCAAAGATGGCACAAATTTCATCTGGAATAATGATTACTTTCTAATGTAATGTAACTGGACTCTATCCACTTAGACAAACAGCATGCATGGAAAAGCTTGGAAGATGGCCATATCTGCAAAACTCCCAAGGTATTGGGGTTTATTTTGGCACAGATCTCTGTCTGTCTGCAACAGCTACCTCACAAGTAAGCACCGTTCTTCCATTCTGTATCTCAGTGTGTCCCTATAAGACACAAATATTAAGGCAAAGCTGGAAATACAACAATAGGCTGAACTCCATAATGACTGAATCACTCATTCATTCATTCATTCATTCATTCATTCATTCATTGTCATTACCCAGTTTATCCTGGTCGGATCCTGGGGGGATATATATAAAAAACAGTTGATCACTCCAGTAGATAATGAGTACATCCCATTTAATCAGAAACACTCCCAGGACCAGAAACTTAATACACGTCCCAGCTGTTTATAACTTTTTTAAGTTTACTCCATTTTGAGGAGTGACAATGAATGCCTCTGGGGCTAGAAAAAAGAAATAATCTCTAAATACACACAGGTCAGAGACCGTGACCTTCAGGCTGGGCTAGATCATAACTCTGATGTACTCTTCCAATCAACTCTGGAAAAGGTGAAGCATGTGTAAGGCAGCATCAAACAAAGGAAAGCTTCATAAGTGTATTTGTTAACATCTCAGGCAGAGACTCTTGCATGAATAATAGCAACAGTCAAGTTACTAAAGCCTTATGCATAATATTTGGACAAGATTTGAGAACGTAACATGTCTCCAGTGGCTTTACGACCCTAACTGCTACAGAAGCTTCCTGTTTGGCTTCCTGTTCTCCTCTGGCGTCACCATTTCAGCAGGGTCATTACTTATGCATTACTTGTCTCACCTACATTTGCTTGTTTTCCTAGTTGCTACATGTTTCCTATCTGCTTACCTTCTTGCTTACCTAATATTTTTCAGGCTGCTACAGTTTTGGTGAATTCTCCAGTCTCTAGTAGATTATCCAGCTGTTAGCTCTTACCTAAATAACTTGAACCCTGCATTCTCCAAGCCTCTGAAGCAGTTTCCTTTGGCCTCTGCCTGGAGTGGGGACTCCAAGTGGCTATCAAGCACGACTTCTTTGAGCACTAGGTGTACTGATGAAATACATGATATGCTGTAATGGTACCCAGCATTAATCTTTTTGATACTGAGAGTAGATTGATTTTAGATCTTTTCATAAAAGAAGCAAGAACATTAGAATGCTCATCTGAGCATTTCCCACATACCTGCATGTATGCCCATATATGCCTGCTTGATAGTCTTCAGTAATCTGTTCTTCAATCTCACGACCTAAATTTACAATAGTGTACACATGATCAAGGAAAACTCTTCTCATTTCAAGCTTAATTCCTGAACAGGGAATGAAACCGTGATGGGACCTTACTTACACCAGTTATTGTTTTACAGGTGTCAAACTGTTCAACCAATTTGAGTTTGATAGGATTTTCTTGCACGTGATCTTGCATAACAAAGAAAAATTTAATATTGTTTATGTTATCTCTTACCCACCTACACATATCATGTGGTGTAAGAATCTGGTTGTTACCAGTGGCCTGAAGGCTTGCTCTAGCTACTATGAGCTTCTTGGATGCAGGTAGTGGAATTCATCCATTCCTGTACTGCTATCTATACTGCTTATCTGTCAGCACTGCTGGTTAACCCAGCTGACTTCAGTTGAGAAGCAGGGTACAGTCTGGGGAGGTCGCCAATCCATCACTCATACATACAACACTCATATTCACACCTATGGGCAATTTAGAGTAGCTAGTTGATCCAATCTGCATGTCTGTGGACTGTGGAAGGACACTGGATCACCCGGAGGAAATTCACGCAGCCAAAGGGAGGACAAGCAAACTCCACACAAAAAAAAGCTCCAATCGGCTGGCAGGTTCGAATGAAGGGTAGTACTTGGCAATCAGCTTTGATCTCCAGCACCTATAAGGTCCCTCCAGCAACTTGAACACAGTCTCTGTGCAGGTATCATTTTTAATATTTCAAAAAATGATCAAATAAGCATACTTTTGTAACACAGAAAAAAAATGCAGCAACTAACAACTGATGCCCTTAAAATAAAATAAAAGCTTTTTTTTACTTACGAGATATCGTCTTCTTATGAATGCTGCTTGGATCCTCACAAAAGTGTTGAAGATTTATACTGTGCTGAAATCATTTCTCGTGATGAAACACATGCTGTCATCCTCATCCGGTGAAATTCTTGATCTCCAGTCAATTAAAGCTGTTTCCTTGTCAGAGAGTGAACTGAATTTCAGAAATCCTTGTTTGCTTGAATCAGTAATTTTAAGTAAATTTCTTCCAATCTATTTCTAAGATTACACTGAGATAAAGCACTTCATCTTAATGACCTGAATGATTATGAGTATCCTAAATCCATTCACTTTTCCTGTATATAAGGAAAATATTGCACAATCTTTCTGACATGTATGGGCAAATGAGAATTCATTCATTTAGCAGTACTTACACAAGCTTGTGTTCTTTTTGCTAATGTTACATCCCAACATGTTTCAGTGACATCACAGCAAGAACAAAATCTTCTTCTTCTTCTTCTTTCAGCTTATTCTCTGGTCGGGGTTGCCACAGCCTGTGAACCATATGCATAATTGCAAATTTGACAGACAATATTTTATAAACATTTCAGCAAATAAATAGTTTTTGCTTACAGTATAAGTCACTTTGTGTGACACAATCTCGCATATCTTGTAAATATTTAAAAAAAAGAACTCAACAACAACAAAATGAAATTTTTGTCAAATCATCTTCAGATATATAAGAATACATGGAAAAATTTGAAAATGATGGTTGACGGCCCACATGGGCAAATGAGGACATGAAAATAGGCAATTCTGAAAAAAAATTTGAAAATCAAACACATTTCAAATAATTATTCTGACACTCCTATAACACTAATAAATATGGTTACTGCATACACATGGCCTAATATGTTATAATTAACAGGAATAAACTCTGAGTGCTTTAGCTAGACTCCAATAAAGACTCAAAGACAGAATCTGGTAAGAGCAAGGGAGGAGGATGAAGCATTTACATACATAACAACTGATGTAATAATACCAAAATCATAGACAGACACTGTTCTTCTGATTTGGAGGATCTTACAGTTAAGTGCAGGCCTATTTACCTTCCACTGTTATCATAGTCACATGTGTTTACATTCCACCAGATGCTAATGCTAGCATAGCTTTAGGCTACCTGCTCAGTGCTATAGTTTCACAGCAAAGCACCTAACCTGAAGCAGCCCATTGCCAGTGATTTTAACCATGCAGATTTAAAAGCAGTTCTCCTGAAATTGGAACAGCACATCAATTGTGCTAGCAGGGGGGGGAAATACACTAGACAAGGTTTACACAAACATTAAGAACTGTTTAAGGTCAAAACCCCTCCACAGTTGGGCCAATCAGACTACCTATCCATACTCTTAACCCTAACATACACCCTGATAGGAGAAAAGCTCAACCCACCACAAAGACTGCTAAGACATGGACTGAGGGAGCTTCTCCACAGCTGCAGGATTGCTTTGTAAGGATGAATTGGAACATTTTTGAAGGTTAGGACTTGGAAGAGTACACATCAGTTGCACTCAGCTACAAACAGAACTGTGCTGATAATGTTGCCATTGAAAAACACATTCGAGTGTAACCCAAGCCAAAGCCCTGGATGACAAAGGATGTCAAGAAACATATCACCTTCTTCAGGTCCAGTGACAGAACCCTATATGGTGCTGCTAGAGCTGACCTGAAGAGATGCATCAGTTTTGGAGGCTTTTGGAGATCAGCTTAGATGGAATCACAGTGTAGCATGCTGAGCTGAAGTCAACAAACAGCATTCTGATGTAAGAGTTGGGACAGACCAGGTGGGTCAGAGCAGAGTGGAGTGCCATAGAGATGGTGTTCTGTGTTGACCTGCTGATGCAGTAGGCAAATTGATGGAGGTCCAGGGTATTGGGCAAACAGGATTTCAGATGTGATAAAAACCGGTTTCTCAAAGCACTTTGCTATGATGACGGTGAGTGCAACTGCGTGGAAGTTAATTAGAGTCTTAGCAGTAGAGTGCTTCGGCACTGGCACAATGGTGGCGCTCTTGAAGATTGTTGGAACAACTGCTTGGGCCAGGGACAGATTGAAGATATCCATAAAGACCCCAGCCAGCTGTCCTGCACAGACGCTGATCACATGTCCAGGAATTCCATCAGGGCCAGCTGCTTTCCTTACATTTACCCTGCACTGGGTGGCACAAACATCAGTGGTGGAAAGTGAGAGAGGTAGTTCACCAGGTGGGAAAAACCCGCTTTGTAATCTCCTTGTTTTCCCAATCAAAGTAATTTAGCTCATCAGGGAGGGAGGCGGAGCTGGATGGTGGTACAGTACCGGGTGGTTTGAGGTCTGATGGATTGTATGCCATGCCAAATGCACCGGGGGTCCAAGGATTTGAAGTGCTCCTCAATCTTCTGTTTGTTTATGTGTTTAGCCTGGGAGAGTCCCCTTCTCAGGTTGGCCCTGGCTGAGCTGTTAGCCTCCCAGTCTCCAGACCTGAAGACTACATCTCTGACTTTGAGCTGGAAGGGAACCTCTCTGTTCATCCCGGGTTTCTGATTGGGGAAAGCTTTACTTTGCTTGAGTCATGTGGGCTTCACATGTTTAATGATCATGTTTATCCTTGTAGATGTGGTTCTAGTCCTTGCAGCCACTGATGGAACTCCGACCTGTTCAGTCTTTGATTTGAAGACAAAAAAGAGTGGCTGTACAGGCTTTTGTCTCTTTTTCTGATCCAATGTCTGCCCCACTTTCATCCACTGTCTCTTTCAGTGAAAAATCAGTTCAGCCATCAAAATACTGTTAATCTTAATGTTACCTGAAGCCTTCCAAGACCAAAAACTATTTTAACAGTCCATTAAAATACCATGTATCCAATAAAGCATGCATGTATTTTTCATTTTGTGCATAATTGTTTTCTATGTCTGTATTGTGTAAGGACACAGATTTGACAGATTTTGGGTGGTGAAATATGTTTTCAAAGCCAGAAGGCCCACTTGTAAAATTCTCCACGATTATTAGATGTGCAACACTAAACATCTACATCATTCAGCTTTTATAACAGTGGAAATGTGGCCCTGGTCCAAAATAGGTGAGCTGGTTTCCTGGAGCAGTACCAACCCCAGCAATAGCAGTCTGCCAGTATATAAAAACGAATTTGTCACACCTACTGACTCAAGCTCTGTCCCTGTTTTTGCTTCATTCTCAGTCTTTGAACCAGTCTCACATCCTGATACATTTCCAGTCCCTGTCAATGATCTATACATAAACACTCCTGCATTTTCGAGCTGTGTTACCACAATTTTCCAGCTTCCTCGTCTTTCTAGCTTCCATGTCTTTGTAGTGGTTCCTATGTTCAGGTCAAGTTAATTTGCTCTGATTCTGATTCTGATTCTGACTACATTTGGGATCTTCTCATGTCAACCATGACTGCCAGTATTCTGACCCATGCTATTGACTGTGGTCATGGTTCTTGGAACAGCCTAAATAATATGGTTCAGTTACAATTACAATGCAACTACATGCTACAGCTTTTGACTCTTAAATGATACAATCACATATTATATATACTCTATGAACCATAAAGCATTATGAAAGATTAGAGGATGGCTAAAACCTTGCCCCATGCTTTATATTTCAGTGCTCTTGAATGCTGAACTGGGAATATCTGACCAGAATTGTAGCTTTGTGTTGGAAAATACTAGGATCTTTATTAGGGAGATAAACACTTAGACTAATCACAAAGGAAATTCCTAGCATTATCCTTCTCTAACAGTACAGAGAGCAACTCTAAGAAAGTTATACGAATACCCTAAAAAGTATGAAACCCTATTGATCAAGTAATGATGCAGAAGAATGGTAACAATAAAACCTGCATGATTCTATCATATGATCTAAATATACCCTGACAAATGACAGATTTTGGATTACTTCCGCACTTTCCAGACCAATATGACATGCATAAAAGAGGCAAAGATGTGGAAAAACCTCCATCTGGATTCTTGAGGGAGTGTGATAGCCAAAAACACACATGTCCAGTGTTAATGTGGATGTGTGCTTCAAGTCTGTACAATGATATTAAATGTTTTTTCAGCTGTTATTTCCAGAGGGGAACCCTTAGGGCCTTCTAGGCCTGATGAATTTCTCTATCATTTTTTAGTTAAATTTTACTTTACTTTACTGAAACATTATGCTTGTTATATTTAATACCTGCAGGCTTTTGAGTACAAAAAGAATTGAGATATTGAAATAGAAAAATAAAAACCCATCCAATTAGGATGGGGTCTTTATAGATACAGCCGAACTGGCTCATCCATTCAGTAGAATTTCAACAATATACAGCCAATGTTTCCAGTTGCTTTGATTAATGCAACTACAGATTTTATGTATGGCTAATACGAATGCTGTAATGGCAAAGATACATAAAGGTAACATCAAACTGCTGGTCAAACAATGTCATTAGGTGCTTGGGGAAGATGAATCACTCGATTTCAGTGTGCATTAACGATGTAACCACATACAAATACATTGTTCAATATAAACTCAACATTCTAAATGTTTAGTGCACTGTTGTTTTGTTTGTAGAAATCTTGCCAGAAAGGTTCACAGGGTGTCTGATGAAGCTACAGGTGTGCATCAGGCCTAAGATCCTGTAGGACTCAACGAAAAAAAAAAAAAGTGGGAGGTGTTTACTTTCATGCAGGAGCAAACAAAGGATCAGATATAAAGCTTGCAGGACATAAAAAGACCACATTCATTAAAATTTGAGCCATTTACAGTGTTCATTAATTCATTATTATTAGCTTATTAGTCAGGTAAAACTGCTACTAGTTACTAATTTATTTATATTCATTCATTCATTAAAAAAAAATATCAAGTGTAGCTGAAACAGATAACTGTGTGAGCAGAATGTAAAAAAAAAAAAAAAAAAAAGTCCCATGCACATGTAGTATATATAAAAGTTGTACACACACCTGTTAAAATTGCAGGTTTGTGTGGTGTAAAAAAGTGATACCAAGATAAATTATCTCAGATCTTTTTCCATCTTTAATGTGATATAGCAACCAATAACATTCAAGTGAAAAACAAATAGAAACATTTAGGGGGAAAAAAGATGTCTGGCCTGGTTTCCCTGACAGCATGCATGTGCAGTTAGCTCAGTTTATTAAAATAATCCAGCAAAGCTATCAGCAGGCAAAAATCAAGGTCAGAGTCAAGCAAAAGTTCAGGCAATCAGCGAACAGAGTACACTAGGCAAAGGCAAGGTCAAAAATCCAAAACACAGAGAATAGAGTCAAAAACCAGGAAAGCAATCAACAATACCTCCGCTTGGCAAGAGCAGACACACAACTCAACTACGCTTCACAAAACACACAACAAACTGAGAGTCTTAAAAATGATTCGCGTGTGTGTGTGTGTGTGTGTGTGTGTGTGTGTGTGTGTGTGTGTGTGTGGAATCAGGTGACTCTGAATGTAGAGGAATGTTGGCCATATTGTCTATAGGCATGTGCTCATGGGAATCATAGTCCGTTTCAGTGTCAGTTATGATTTCTGTGTCCTTGGGAAGTGGATTCAGAGTTCTCTGGTGAAGGTGCAAATGCAGGTGCAGGTGCTGACATGACAATGCAACAGTTAGCTCTGGTTCACTAATCTGATTGGATGTGTGAGTTCCGAGAGGACATTTCACCGTGTGTATCACTCCACCTGTCCGTGTTCACGAAGTAAATTCCATCAACAGTTAAATGAAACCCTCACTATAGCAGAGTTAGCGATATGGCAAACGACACAATTTCATAAATATAACCTTTGACGTAAAATACAAAAACTCATCAGGTGAAGATGAAAAGGAAAGAAGGACACCAATTTCACCAGCTGTATCTTTAACAGGAATGTACAAATTAATATGGGCTCAACAAGCAGCAAGCTAGCCATGTGAGCAAGGCTGTCAGTGACTGTGGCTTCTTCAGGATCTATTACCGTTAGCAGATCAAAATAAACATAAAATCTGAATACAGGTACAGATATGGAGGTTTTAAAAACTAAACAGATAGAGAAATAGATAATGATGTTATCATTGCGTTAAATCATTAGTTGACTCTCAGATGAAAGGTTAGTATTGCTTTGATAATCAGAGCAGGGTCAGTTATGCTTTTTTAGCCACGCTAGCCACAGATGGCTATTAGGACTCTTTTCTGATGATTTGGCACAACTATGAGTTAAAATATTGCTCTACCTAACAGCAATCCGATATCAGCTTTGTAGGAAAGGTGCATTTCATATCCAAGACAGTCATTTTCACTTGTCAAATCACATAACTTATGACAGGATAGATTTGTTGCTCTTTGTAAACCCATTTTCCTGCAATCACGGTTGATGCCAGTAAATCAGGCAGTGAAATGAGGCACCACAATTTCATTTTCATGGGAATCCTCTGCTGCCATGAACAAATTATAGAGTACATGCTAGTGTAGTCTTTAGAAATAAGCATCTTCTCTTTGACTAGTAAATTATAACTTGCATTGTCCAGTAGTCCAATTATTTTCTATAGCTTACAGGCAACTGAATGTGTCCTCTTCTTACTGTACCATCGTCAAAAGCTTTTCAATATGGAAAACTCGAACTCTCCAACAAAGCCTTTTGGTCCAGCTACTCTTTCCCAGTCTCTGGTTTCCTCCCACACCAGTGAAGCTCATCTACACTTTCCATGTTTTTAGCTCTGGTTTGTGAGTGAGTATTCAGTGGTCTGCATGAGAGCCCGGTGAAATCAGACACTGCAGCACTGTTCAATAGCTCAGTCAAGGGAAGATCTAAGCAGAGGCACAACCAGACACACTTTGACTACAAGTCAAAGAATAATGCTGAAATATTGATGTTCGTTTGCTGGAAAGTTCAGAGCGTGCGATAGTTCACTTTCAAAGTCTCGTGTGCGTCTCTAATTTTGTTATGTAAGAAACCTTATAAAAAGGGTGTGGCGAGTTTGGAGAGAGAGAACTGTGGTTGGAGCTGCTTAGCTGTTACCAGGGATGTGCAATAATGTACATATAATGTGCAATAATGTACCAAATTCCATCACTAAAACTCCAGAATCTCATAACCTGGATGCCCAGACGTATTCAAACTGTTTAGAAAAGAAGAGGAGATGCTACACCAGGGTAAACACGCCCCTGTAACAACTTTTTTGAGACCTGTAGCAGGCATCAAATTTGAAATGTGCTCATTTAGTGGATAAAGGTGTACAATTTCCCA
>JAQQZR010000003.1:6240737-6251618 GCA_030068235.1 Notoglanidium macrostoma
AAAGGCACCCTGGGTGACCCGGGGATCGAACCCAGGACCTTCTTGCTGTGAGGCGACAGCGCTAACCACCGCACCACTGTGCCGCCTGCAACATGTAATCCATAAAAAGTAATTTCATAATCAAATCACAGCCCCTGGATTTCCATAACCAGATTACACTAAGTCCGTTACTATCCAACGCTGCCAAACACAGAATAACAATAGCGTAAAGACAGACTTTTTAAATGCACAATTGTGTTAAGAGAGATGAGTCAAAGTTAAACGTTATTTCCAAGTTATACAAAAGGTCACATAAGTGTTTTCAGTATGAAGTAAGAAGGGAAACTCTGGTCCTCTCTGTTGTTTCCTTGCATTCTGAGAACTGAGAGAAGAAGAAAAAACATTCAGTGTAAACATTTATATGAAACTGCATTTCTGCTACCGCAAAACACTGATGTAATGGCCCTGACCTCCTGCTTCTCTCATTTGAGGTAAGCCACTTGACATTTTCCCAAACACTCAGCAAATCAAATCATTGTTAGATCACAATGAAGAGGTGGGAGAGTTTATGCCCAGCCCTCAGAGAATAATTTCACCAGTGGAAACCTTATTGTTCATCTCACTGTGCTTGTCCATGATGCTCGCCTACAAAGTAAACAGTGAAACCTGCCCTCCTACACGGAGTCACTCATTAGCGCCTACATCCATCCCAGAAATTGTGCTCTGTGAGTGAATCATGAGGATCTTCTGTAATGCAGATTCCCTATTAACCTTCATATGCTCTTCTGAGAGAGCTTCAGCTTTAAAGGTGCAGTCACTGGGTCTAATGCAATACACTTTTTGTCAAATGTAGAGAATATGTCCTCATGGTGTCATTGTTAGTATTGGCTCGGTAATGCACGTCCATGAAATTGGAGGGCGGAGTTTCTGATGAAGCACAGAAAGGAGGTGTGTATTTGTTTGGCTGCTGAGTTAAATCGATGACTGCACCTTTAATCCAGAGTATGGCTAGAACGACGCATTGACATAATCGATTGTGTAAATATGTCTATTTGTGCAGAATGTGTTGATGTGTCGTACTGTATACATTCATCCCCAATCATGGCAGCTCCTGCTCCCAGGCATGCGGAAAATAAGACTTTATCCTAAAAATCCCAAACCCAAATCAAAGCTGATAAACACGTCATTCTTTTAATCCAGAAACTCTGAGTGTGTGTGTGGATACGTGCATACACACTCAAAAGGCATGTTTCTTTTGCCATGTGATTAGCATCTGGGGTAAATCCTTGTTCATTGTATTACATTTTACTTATTACACTAATATGTTTTTGTTATTACAGTATGCGTGCTTTGCAATACTAATTCCTTGTTCTTATTATTTTTTCCTCACAACTCTTTGTGACTAATGTAGTCTGAAGCCCTTAACATACACTCCACCTAAACATTATACATCATTTCATCAACATTTGTGCTCCCTAGTTTTTTTCGCTTTGTTTGTTTGCTTTTTATTAAACTTATGTTTAAGATTCAGGTGTGTATATTTCCCATTGAAATACATAAATTGATCAATTTTATTTAATAACTGCTGATGATGTCACTACATTATATTTGTGAATCACTATTTTAATCTTTTTTCTTTCTTTCTTTCTTTCATCAATTCATTCATTTGTTTATTCATTCATTCATCCTCAGTATCCACTTCATCATGGTTCAGGGTTCATGGTGGATCCAGAGTCTATCCCGACTCTCCCAAAATGCGAGGATTCCCTCCAGAAGAGACCCCAGGCAATCACAGTGCATCATGCAAACACATTCACACTTATTTATTTGTTTGATTCTTGAAAACCATTCAGATAATTCACATTAGGAAATATAATGTTTGTTTTTTAGTATGGGTGGTCAGTAAGGGGCAAGCTTTCTTTTTCCAGACTTTTAACATTCTCTAGAAATTCTCCAAACAGATCGAACCGCCTACTTATTCTGTCTTTAATAGGAAAAGCTACTACATCCAGTAGAGTCAATCTCTTCCCACCATTATAACTTACTTACATAATTGATTAAAGATGTTACTATTAGAGCAGATTAGCATTGTGTGTATGTTCTATGCAAATACAAAACTCGGTATTTGAATTGTTATTTTTATTGTAAATTTCTGACACTGTTCTGAAACCTGAAATTATAAAATTCTGTCCTTGCTTGAAAAATTCCTCTGTATGCTTGAAAGTCATGCATGCGCACAAACACACACGCACATACACCTGCGTGCACACGTGTTGGTTTTACTGTCTTTGTGAGGACCGTCCATTGACATAATGATTAATGCAGTCAATTAATGCTACACCTGAACCTAAACCTAACCCTAACCTTAACCTCAGTAATGAAAAGGAAACTGTTTGGCTCTTTGACTTTTTCTTATTTTTGTTTACAAAACCCTTAAAACTGCATGTGAGGCTCACCGACTGAAGAGGACAATCCAAAAATGTCCTCGCAAGGATAGTAAAACCTCACATTTGATACTCACAAGGGTACAAAAACCCATATGCACACACACACACACACACACACACACACACACACACTTTATTACTTTAAGGGCTACAGCCAGAAGCTCTCTGCAGTGGACCACTCCATGCCATTAATCTTCCTCTAACATCAGAAGATGCTTCAGTGAGCAAAGGCCAATTTATAGCACAAACACCACTTTATTTTTATGTCTTCTGAACCTGCAGTCACGAGACAACACTGACTACAATGTTCATGTCCATATGTTGCATGGTTGTCTGAAAGAGGCCTCTTCCAAAAAAAAAAAAAAAAAAAGGCAGTGAAAACATTTACTACACTTCTTCCTCAAAACCCACCACACTGGCCTCTTTCAGTTTAGGGAAGAGCAGGAGCTGAACAGAGAGGCTAAAGGGGTAGAAGTTATACTATATAGACATTATAGCATGTAATGGTCATACAAAGATAACACTGGGGTAAAAACTGTGCAAGACAAAAGAACATAGCTTGAGTAATTGAGTAGCTAGTAATATTGAGTAGCCTGTCACTAGCCTGTTTGCGTTTCAGCTAATTAGCAGTTCTCACAAAGAGCACAATGACGCTAAAGTAACCAGACCTTAAAGAGATAAGACTAACTATGGATAACTTGACCATTGTCTGTTCAATTAAAGTAAAAGTAAAATAGAGATGTGAATATAAGGACTAGCATTCATAGGTTAAGTCTGATCTTAAACAGGAACAGAAGGTAATGGGGAATGCTACAGCGCTGCTGCCAGCTGCGCAGCTGCACCACATAGCTGGCTAACGCAAAGACGATCCTTCCAGTAAAGTTTGGTTTGCTCAGGTGCAGATTCCACCAACTCCCTTATCCAGGATTCCCACAATCCTTTTGAAAATGTTGAAGTCATTTTAAATCACAAGGCAAATATTATGTGCATTTTCCATCGCTAGTTCTAAATGAGCCTACCTTCACACTGCAGATTAAAATGCCATTTACAGCCTGTCTTTTGTGCTGCACAGGACACTTGGAGGGAGCAGTCTGTTCCTAATGGAAATGTCTGGCTACTTACTCTCTATTCTCCTACAGTAAAGCCGAGAGCAAAATGGCTGCTTTTAACCCTGACACTTGCTTTAAAAAAAAGAAAAGTCAAGGCTGTCCATGACAGGATGAATGGAGCCCTTAGGGACCAGCAGTGTCCACCATTTCAACAAAACCATTTCAGTCCTTCAAGGAAATATTAAACATTTTATAATTGCTTTAAAAGGTGGATTGACTAATGGTCAATTCTGCTGCTTTTGTGAAAAGACATTACCTTGTATACCTTTCATTCATTTTCATAAATATTGTTCTGGCACTACCTGAAAAGGACTGGTGTACCGTCCAGGGTGTATTGCCACCTTGGGTCCTGTATTCCCATTACACTGGAATTCACCACAATCCTGATCATTATAAAATGGTTACTGGAGATGAATGAATGAATAAATAAGAAAAACAGTTTGTTCAGACAGATGGTGTTACTGAATTTTCGGAATACAGTCTATTTTGTCCACAGCAGTAGCATAACATGATTGTGATTGGCCCCAGTGCAAACATTTTTTTTGGCCCACCAAAAATGACAGCGGCTGCTGTTGGTGGTGCCGATCAAAGGCTGAGCAAAGAACCAAATTTATCAATGCAAATCTAACATCCTGCCCTGGACTCAAACCACCACTGCTTAATTTCTCCAACTATCAAAGATCTGAAACACCTTTAGCCTGAACTAACAAATCAACACAAAGGTAGCTTCCACATCATGTAGATAAGCGCATCACAAATAGCCATCACGAAAAGGACAGCAACTCATTACAGACCTACACAGTATGAATGATGGCATCTGATTACACAGTCTCATTTGCCTTTAGAGAACGGCACAGCAGCCAAATGTTATCCCAGGCACAGATTACAGTAGGTGCTCATTATCCAACATCACATTGAAAATCAGGTTTTTTGGCAAAATTTACAAATTTCCAGCTGTTTGCAATAAACAAATCAAACATGAACAATTTGAATAGCTCAACACAACTAGTGTTACAAGTGTTTCCCCCAAATTCAACACAAAATGCCACTTTTAATGACTATGGCAGTTTCAAAAGTATTCAACCCCTTCATGACCAGCATCTTTAGTACTTAGTAGGGCACCTTTTTGGTGTTACGACCTGCTGCAAATGTCATGTATAGCCAGACACCAGTTTCTGGCAGCGTTCCTGAGGAACCTTAGCCCGTTCCTCATGATCAAAGGCCTCGGGCTCACTAATATTCTTGGGTTTGTGTGCTGCGACCACCTTCTTCAAATCCCACCAGAGATGTTCTGTGGGGTTCAAGTCAGGCGACTGTCACGGCCACTCTAGAGTCTTCCAGAACTTTTTCTGAAACCAATCCTTGGTTGACTTTAAGGTACGCTTGGGATCATTGTCTTGTTGGAAGCTATCACAATTGCAAGTGATTAGAGTGATAATGAATGTACACATTTGGCTCGGGGCAGAAACAAAGACGCAGGAGGCATGCGTTCAAAACTCAACTGGTGCATTTATTTCTTTTAAACTTCCGCTTTTCAGCGACTGTATTTATCGGTCAACACCAACCACGCACACGTGCTTCTGTGAAGCTTATCTCTCTTTTGTGGCTCTCTTCTCTTTTATCCTTTTTGCTGCTCATTACAACACAGAACACTGATTAGTAAATCCCTCACAAGTGTAAATCCTTACCACCAGCTTCTTCCAGCTTCATCCTCCACTAACAACCAAGCGCTTGACCATGCCCCCGCTTCCGCAGTTACTTTGAAGACTGTGTCAAATGGTCAAAGCGTCAGATGGCCCACCCGCAATAGCAAAGCAGCAAAAAAACCGCCTTCCTACATGAGCCCCGACAGCTGCACCAGCTGAACCACTGATACACCACAGACGGTCCACAGACAGGTGACCAAATAAAGGAAAAGCCAGTTGCTGTTATGTTGTGAAAGGCATTTTGTTGGCATGGTTTAGCTCCACCCATCCCTTTAGAGTTACTACATACTGTATCAATACATAGTTATTATGACTAATCACCTTTATCCTATGATGCCAACAAGCTGTATAAATACATATTTGTTTTAGCATACAGCAGGAAGTAGAAAAGGTTCCCCTGTCTGCTGTCTGTCAGGACTCTTCTCCATGCTTTACAATCATTTGGTTATCAAAGAATTAGTCAATCAGTTACACAGAAGTCCTCCTCTCCTGACTTCCATGTGAAGGTTAGGTCATTACATTGGGGATTTGACCCTCATAAAGCTGACAGGATCTGAGAACTGCATGCTGTAAGTAGACACAGATTCCCCGAGGCTCCCGCATGGCGTATAACACATGACAGGAGGGGGGTTTGAGGTCTAAGTAAAGACAGCTAAAGAAATAAATGTAAATCTATAGACTGTATATTATCAAGAACCAAGAACAAAAGGATGTGTCCACTTACGTCTGGCTGCACAGTGAGTTTTGTCATGAACTTACCCGATTTACTAAATCTAAAATTAAATCCACAATAGTTCCACAAACTATTTTTCTGATCCACAAAAGCTAATTAGTCATTTAAACTAAAGTGACCATGATGAAGATGAAGCACCAAAGAATGAATGAACATGGTGAATAGGTGACCACCTCAGTAAATATCTGCGCACACATGACAGTAAAAATCTTTCATTCCCATGAGTCCCACAGGATCCCCCAGCCAGTTCTAAACCAGCTTCTATTAAACAGACCTGCCTGAAGTCAGCTAAACTCGGAGATCCTTCCTGGGCTGAAGGCATGCAGTTACACGTTTGTTTGAATTAAAGGCTTGCGTTTATTGAGATGTCACAATCAGGCCATTTTTTTAAGCATGTGTATCCTTTGTTACGTATTATAAATCCCATAATCCTGTGCATCAGCTCTGGTGCAGCAGCCAGTCTGTGGAAAAATGGCTTTGGAAAATGGAGCTTGCTGAGGTAGAGAAAGCATCTGTGCACAAATTTCACTTCCATTAGATGTTTAGCAGCCAGTGAATGTCAACGTCATCGATATTTTCTTTTTCACTTACGTGGTTCTGTTTAAAATGTTGAGATAAAAAGTGAACAGCTGAAGTTTTTAGAAAAAAGCCCATTCAAATTGAATAATGATATTTTTGTGCGTTATTCTAGCATTATTCATTAATTTAGGGATGTTTTATGGCTTTAAGGAATACGCAATCTGGAAGTGTAGCTACGAAAACTGAATGCTTTATTCATTCCAGTATTTTCAATCATTACTTTCAGCAATTAAATGGCTCATCCTTCACAATATTTTCTGTAATTCCTCTGCTTTAATTAACAGCTATGGCTTAGCATGCATGTATTTATGGTTACTTGTGGATAAGTCATATACACATTTCTACAGTATCATTGTATGTCACAGTCTTTTTGTATTTACATTTGTTTGTTTGCACATGTTCATGATCGGTGTTAAACCAGGCACTAAAGGGTGCAATAGCATACCTACCGCACTATTGAAGTGTTAGTTAGACAGAACCTGGAATCAAGCCTCAGCATCTGCTAAGCATTAGTCAGTTATCTGTTACCTGTCCAAACTCTATTCTGTGATTATGCATGTTTTAACAAGCTCTCACACCTCAGCAGGTCTACAGAAGCTGAGGAGAGATGCTGAAACACAGCAACACACAGTCAACATAGAGGAGATAGTGATCCTAAATCAGGTTCTGCTGCAGGCTAAGACACCAAACTGGCCCAGAATCAGAGCAAAAAGATTTTCACACCCATCAGTCTGGTAGTAGTTACTCAAAACAACTGAACATATCAAAGTTAATTCTCACATTAAAGACATATTTCAGTCAAAAAAATACACAATCTCCCGCTCATATGTAAATGCTCAGTGAATCAATCAGTTGGTGCAGTGACATCATATGTACAGTTTAGCAGGATTAGGATTCAACCACCTGAGTGCCCCCTCCCTTACCCCTCCCTTACCCCCCATACCCCTCCCATACCCCACCCATACCCCCCCTTACCCCCGCCTTTCCAAGCACGTATTAGAGTGTACGGTCGCCGTCAGGTGCCCAAGTACGTACATTCACACTTCCTTGCTTTCCACATGCTAAATAATAAGTATGATCCTAAATCTTTCAAAACTTGGGTTCTCAAACTTGTTATCCAGCACCAGCAAACACTGATTCCTCTTTTTTTTTCCTTCATCGTCTTCCTTCCGCATTCTCGCTACTACGTGTAAAAACGTAAAAAATGTGTTAAGTGCTCTCTAGAGGTTTCTGGGATACTGTAACGGCGAACCTGGCAGCTCCATGGAAGTAGACAAGCTACCTATGCCGATATAAATGGCTCATTCTAAGCATATGAAAACACAATGATTCATAGTCACAGCTAAATTTACACCAAGAAGAACATACTTACACATTTTATAGTCCATTTCTGCTAACAGAGCTCCCTAAACCCTAGATAGTGGCCACTTAAATGTACAAAAAGTGGAATTACCATATGAACTACTTCTAATGTCTGAAAGTTTGTGTGGACTGACACCAAAGTGCGTGCTGGAAAACAAGAGCGAGAGTTAACATGGCTGCCTCAACTGTTTTTAGCTCTACAGTATAATTTTTGTGCATTTATTGAAACCAGTAACAATGCACATAGATTCTGTTTAATGTACTGAACAACTTGACTCAGTTTGAGGTGGATTTGTGATGATTTACAGCTACATTTTGTATAATGGTGAACTGGAAGTTATAAGCCCACCTTTCTTGTTAGCTGCATTAGCCTCGTAGCCTCGGTCAACTTCAGATGCTAAACATGCCTTGGCTATCTGACTCCATTTCAGATCCGAGTGGAAAAATGTGACCATTTCATTTTTGCTCAAGCTACAGCATGATGCACAGCAGACCAGAAACCTTCTGCTTTCGTTATGCTAAAATATTCCTCTTCATCTGCTCCACTGGTTGCACTTTTAGAAATAAATACTTTAGTTTTTTCGTCACACTTGTACTGCTTCTTATAGTCCTTTACATGGAGTCTTTTTCATTTACTATACTTTCTTTCCAAATGGTAATTTTCATCATTTCAGGAATAAATTCATAAATTACTATAAATCTGTATTTTATTATTATAAAAGTAATTATTAATAATTAATTAATTAATTAATTACAATGCCAATGCTGGTTGCAGTATTTTCTGCATAATTACTTCACTGTTAAATAAAAATGACTTCATGAACGTTATGTTAAGCCTTGCTGGTGTTTGGTTCGACTCCGCCCAGACAGAAGGAGCTGGCTCAGATATGGCTCCTCCCCCTGGACTTCTGGCTCCATAGCGAGGGGTAATTGTGTAATTTGCCCAGGACTGAACTGGAAGTCATGAGGACAGTATAAATGTGGTGCCATCTACTGGATGAAGTGAGAAAGTAAAGTCTGCCACGTTTCATTCCCAAAAAATGGTTTCCTTTAAAGGTTTCCATTACAATAGCTATGAAACATACTCCAGTCTAAAGAATTTTAAAAAGAGTATAACAAATTAAAAAAAATTATAAATCACAAAGCAATTAAACAATATGTCTTTAATTGTGTTATTCAGCATGTGCTGGTCTCATTTAAGTGCTGCGATGTTGATGTGTTTGATTTCGTCCACTCTGTTCTTGTGCATTTGGAAGGCGGGCGTCACCCAGCGGCCACACGAACACTGCTCTCCGTACCAGTTAAAGGAACCCAGCTTAGAGCTGCACTTAGGACACAGGAGCTGCAAGGCAGTATTCATCACACACTTTACTGCAGAACAAGGGTCAGCCGTCAGAAAGCCACAAGGCTGCTATACAGCAGGACATGCGCTGCCTTGACAACTCATTACACCTTCTTTAATGACACATTTATGACAGGGTTAGGTCGGCCTTCTGATGCAGGGTTCAAGAGACGCGTTACCAAATAATAATAATCATAATCATAAAATTGATTTTTATAAAAATTTTTATTAAATATGCAGAAATAGTTCTTTAAATTATTTCTGCATAGTTAATTTAAAAAATACATAAAATAAATAAATTAAATTAATTTATAAAAAAACAAATTTTATTTAAATTTATTAAAAATACATACATACATATATATATATATATATATATATATATATATATATATATAAATTTGTATATTTATATATAAATAAAATGTTTAAAATTACTTCTGCATATTGAATAAAATATATATATAAAATAAATAGAATTGTCTGTTTGGTTTATTTTTTTTTTTTTATTTATTCATTATTCATACTCCAATCTATAAGCCTTTTTATTAATTAAGTTAAAGCTTTTCTTTTATTTAACCATTATATTTTTATCTTTACAGTTTGCTCGTTTAGAAAATGGAATCATTTAAAATGGTAAACGGCTTTAATTAGCAGCACTAGAATGTAGTGACAGTAATAGTGATTACTTTGTACTAATTAATAAGTACATAAATAGCTAATAAATGATTATAAAGTCAGAACTGACAGTTAAAGCTATCTATTAATTAATAAAGCAGCATGGTATAAACTCATGAGACACCTCATGACATTTGTAATGCAAGACATTTGCCAGGCTGTTACCTGTCCATCCATGACCCCGAGCAGCGCCTCCTCCATCCACTGCACTGGCTCGATGAAGTACGACGTGCACTGGCTCTGATCTCCCTCAACTCGTCCTCCACTCGGCCTCTTATGGGAGAAAGCGGACGCTCCGCTGCCGACACAGTGCCTGAGGATGCTGGAGTGGCGGAACAGTGTGCGTCTGGGAAGGAGAACGCAGAAGCACACTTCAGGTGGAAGCTGTGGAGACGGAGAGGGAAGTGAAATGTAATGGAGATGCGGATTTACCTGCATTTTCTGCATCTGTAGACGGCCTCGGCGCTGTGGCTTTGTGCAGGGTCGACTGCGAAGACGTCTCTGGGAAAATTTCTAAGCTCTGAAATAAAATTGTCAAAATGTAAAATTAGGTATAAAATAAACTACGTCATCACAGAGTGTCCTGACGCAGCTGGATAAGCAACACAGTAAGGGTTCTAACAAGACGACTGCAATATTCACAAACTTATTAACAATGACTGATTATTTATATAAACAAAACAAATCATTTATCCAGGAAAATGCCAACGTAAATATACATCTGGATGTCTAATCAGCTAATGTAGCAGTCGCATCTCCGTGGTGTAAAATTAATATGTAAATTGTACACTAACAGTCAAAAGTTTGGACACCCCTTCTAATTCAATGTTTTTTTCTTTATTTTTATTACTTAAAAGTCGCTTCATGTATTAAAGTAATGATGGACTGTTGTTTCTCTTTACTTAGTCGAGCGGTTGTTGACATAATCTGGATTACTGCAGTTGTT
>JAQQZR010000003.1:6287648-6298996 GCA_030068235.1 Notoglanidium macrostoma
GGGTGACCCGGGGATCGAACCCAGGACCTTCTTGCTGTGAGGCGACAGTGCTAACCACCGCACCACCGTGCCGCCTATTATTATTATTATTATTATTATTATTATTATTATTATTATTATTATTATTATTATTATTATTATTATAATAATTATTATTATTATTATTATTATTATTAATTTTAAAATGCAGCTTAATGTTTTGGGGGAAAAAACTTTGAATTTTAGTAACAATTATTATTCAAAAGTTTACAAAGGTTTGTATTTGAGTATATAGGTATATGGAGTAAAAGTCATTTACACTGAACCTCATGTTTATTAGGTACACTTATACAGCGACTAATAAACTGGCAACTAAGTGCAGTATAAAACACAAAATGAATTCAATTAAATAAGCATACATAAATCAACAAAATTACTGCTGTGTTAGTGGTGCAATAGATTGGTGACGTGCCCATGGTGTACCCTGCCTCTCACCCGAAGTCAGCTGGGATTGGCTCCAGCTTCCCCGTCGCTGTTAACACATAAGCATTACAGATAATGGATGGATAGATGGATTTGCATCTCCTAACATGTGTCATTCCCTCCATTTCTTTAAAATGTTTATTAATTTGTATTTAGTATCTCTTTAACAGAGAGTACAAACAAGGATTTTATTGTCTCAGGTGTGTATTTAGATTGTGCCGATGCTGGGTTCAGATCAGCACTCCCTCATGATCAACACGCTCCAGATGCCATCGCAGATGGTGAGTTTCAGAGCACTGTATAAATCTGGTAACTGACTGAGTACAGTTTGCACATTTGTTCAGTTATAATTTTTTCTGACAGTGACCAAAATGCATAGTTACCTCATCCTTGATGCGATAGGTATGGTCTGAAGTAGAGCTAACATCTGGGCCACATTTGGCTCAAAGCAGGTTGCATTCTGTTAGGCCTTTTCTCACTTGCCATTGCTATAATTGAGGCTTTTGCACCTAAACTTGGCCTTGTACCCTTTACAATCTGGGAATCCTGGGAGGGTGTGACAAGACTCAGATCCCAAATACGTATCAGCTAGTTATACTCATGGTTTTTTTTGTTGTTGTTGTTTTTTTGCACAGGAGGCAGTGTTGTGGAACTAGGGCCACTGACAGAAGCTCTAGCAGCACCTTCTCCTACTGATCTCCCTCTTCTTCCTGCAGACCCTGTTGAAAATACACCAGGTAAGACTCAAGATTAGTCCAGGGCCATCTCTAAACAGGCTCCTTCATTTAAAAGTCCCATTTTATGAAGTTGTATTGTGTACCTCTTTCTGAGATAAATGATGAATTAGCACAGGAGCAGATAGTGATGAGTTTTAGGTGAGCTTGTGTATAAATGAAATAAATAGCTCATATAAGCCACAGCAAATGATGCTCTTTAAATACCACAAATTCAACTGTCTCTCAAAAACCTTGATTTAAAAGTTTTATTATATTACTATTAGCTTGATTATTCTTTGAAACACTCTCAATCTGGGTCTTCAGTGTTCTGGTCTTGGCTGTTAGCTCTGATTTCATCCAGAGTACATCTGTGTCAGCCATGTCAGCATCACACACTCCTTCCAGTCAGAGCTGTGTGTGGTTTTAGCCTGGAGAACACAAACGTGTCTTTGTGTTAACTGTAGCTCTGCATTAACTTCAGGCCCACCCCATGTTGGAGAACCCCTTGCAGATGGAAATGGACACATCCAGGTTTCTGTCTCCATCAGAGGTCCAGAAAGTGGAGTCCCTAATCAACCCTCTGGTGTCTCTGAGCCTTCTACAGGAAGACCTAGCACTCTGACGGACGTAGCTCAGGCTCTGGAGGCCTCCAGCGCAGCAGGACAGCCACGTAAGGAATGCACCTCATCCAGAGCTATGACGTGTGGTATCACAGTGCTGTTGATTTTAAGAAACATGTAATGGGCTAGTCATCACTCTTCAAGCTTACTTAAAAGCATATAAAAAGAGACTGACAGCTTGAGTATAATGAAAATAGGTTTGTGTCTGTGGGTATCCTACGTTTAAGTACACTACCAGCATCATTTATCAAAAATTTTCATTATACTTTAAGCAAAACAATTATATCAATCCATAGTGATATACAGTCGAGGGCAAAAGGCTGCACCCCTCTTAGTTTCCTGATAAAAAAAATGAAAATGAACCTCTATTATATCTACATTCATTCTGTAAATGTCTCCATTAAAAGACCAGAGCTCTAGCCCTGACCTCTGCAATGGACTTCTAATCAACGGTGTCACTTCATTCAACGGCTCCATCATTGTTTTCCAAGGTAATTAACCCTAATTTCAATTCAATTCAACGTTTCTGTCCACTACTTAGCCTTTTTTCCCTCTACTGACAAAGAACAGCACAGATTTATTTATTGCAATACAACTTTAACATTTAGCCCTTCCCATTTTTGGGTATATTCCTGATGGAAGGTGTGTCTAAATAAAAGATATGACTGTTAGACAATATGACAATGACTAACTTCACCTTCCAGATTGCTAACTACTACTAATTACTACCTTTATTCTTTTTACTGTACTCTCCAGGTCAAAATGACCTGAACATAATCTCTACATAGAAATGTAATAAGTAAAAATTTTCTCATTATTATTATCAAAATAGCATACAGAGTAAAATGTTTGGTAGGTTAATCTTGTTCCTAAAGAATATTGCTGTTTAATTTGTGAGTTGATTCTCTCCTTCATTTTCAGGTCATTTCTTCTGGATTCTGGACCCCAAGACCAGAGCAACCGGTCCTGCTGGCAATATTACAGCAGAGCTGGGCATTCCCTCACCCATCGACACGGCCTTCACGCGCTGCAACTGCGAGGGCAAGACCTACATTATCAAGGTCAGTTTTATTTCAGAGCCTCACCTAGTTTCAATCATGGTTGTTAAACTTTGCTTCTGGAGGTTCAAAGGTCAAAACACACTTGAGTTAACCCTAACCCTAACCCTAACCCTAACCCTACGTTGATTCAGCTCATCAGGTACCAGTTCAAGTAGGTTTCTTGACCAGGATAATCACTAATCTGTGCTAAACATAAGCTTTCCATGATCAGAGTTTAACAACCCTGGTTTAAAATCGAGGTGAAATTCTAAAGTCAGTTTCTGAATTATAAGAAAGAAACTGGAAAAAAAATAACAAAAGCCCATAACATTGTGGCTTGTGTAATGTTTATTTTATAATAAATAAGTTCATAAACTGTGCTACAAGATTAAGCAATTAGGATTATATTAAAATGTCTTTACATGCTTGTCTTTGGTACGTAGATGTTAGATGGTCTCAACACCTAAACTGGTTTTCTTCCCTCTCCATAGGGTGATCACTACTGGAGTTTTCAGAATGGTGTGATGGAGCCTGGCTACCCCAGATCTGTGTCTAAAGACTTCGGAGGTCTCTCTGGAAGAATTGCTGCTGCTCTTTCTGTCCCTGCCTCCAGGAACAGGCCTGAGATGGTTTACTTCTTCAAGAAAGGTGATGGGTCAGATCATGATTCAGAAAAATATATCTCTCTCACTTTGCCTCAGCCCCATCGTAGATTCAGCTAAAGACCCTTGCATCATTGTAGAATTAATAAACACATTAGTTACCAATCATAGTACATTTTCTGTAGGAGGTATAGTGCAGAAACTCACCTACCCTGCTGGAAGTGGGCCGACCTGCACTGGGAAAAAAGGAAAGAACCCCGTGTCTGCTAAGAACCACCAACCAGGTGAGCTAAAGAAGGCTATTTTAAATTTTGAGTGATAAGATAATCCTAATCATGGTACATAAAGACATTTCACTGGTATCCATATGTGAACGGAACGTCAACATACATGCCAGCAAAAGACACATTATGGAAAGTTTTATTAAAAAAACAAAACAAGATAAAACTGTAGCAAGAAAGGGAACATGGAAAGTATCAAAACAGAGCTTCAATGATTATGCATTTTTCTTTGCTAAATAATTTTTCTTAAACCTGTTTATTATTAGCATATGATTATGTAGAAAGTCCAACACAAGTACATGCGTTGCTAGACTAGAAAAAATAATGTATCAATGAACAAACATGATTTGAACACAAAAAGTATATTACTCCGGCTGCTGCTGTAGGAATGAATCGACACCTCCTGACCAATCATTCAGCTTAGAGAACTCCAAAGCAATGTAATATAGAAGTAAATTGCTTAAGTTGTTAATATGCAATCGATATAGTTCAGATTTTTCCGTGACATTACAGTGTTTCTATTTTGGCCTGTATTCTGTGGGCCCACAAAAACTGTAGCATGGTTATCAATTCATATTAAAAATAATGTTTTGAAAATGCCAACGTTCATTAATCCAGGTCTTTAGTAATAACTCCAGTTACTGGTCACATGTCTATTATAACTCCAGGTAGCCCGACTTCTCAAGCCTCGCAATTTTTCTTAATAAAGTGTCAGAATTATACCACAAATCCATCGTCTTCAACTTACTACTAGACATGTGGCAGTACAATTTATGAACTGCTTTAAAACCTCGTCCTCATTAACCTCCACAACATTTCCCTGTCAAAAGTACGTCTCTCCGGAGAGATCAACATTACTCTGAAGTGGAAGGGATTCCCCACCCCGGTGACCTCCGCTCTCTCCATGCCCAACCTAAGGAAGCCTGACGTCTTTGAACACTATGTCTTCTCCTGGCGTAAGTTTATTTTTACCCACCCAGCAAGCCAAAGCTGGCTATTTCACACCAGACTCACTTAACATTGCTAAGAATGTCAAGTGAGCACCCAAGAAAATATTAAAACTAAACTAATTAAAACTAATAAGAGTTTGTACTGTAGAATTTTAGAATGAAGACTTGTGTAAAATAGACAAATGCAGTCCAAAAAAAGAAACACATCAACACAACGGTGTCTGAGGTTTGCTTTAGTCCATTTTCCCCCACAATCCCTTTGTCTGTTTAATTAGGAAAGAGATCTCTCCTGAACCTAAGGTCATTTTTTTCTTTGTCCTTCTTTCCAGCTAAAGTCTACAACATTAAGATCAGTGGTGAGATTCCTGTCGCGGCGTCTCCTTCAAAGCCGGCTGCTGAGAATGATGTCAGAAACTGGCTCCGCTGTCCTCAAAACTAAACCCAAAGCAAAGACAGATCTGAGCTTGGCATTCGTCAGCAAGGCACCTTTTATTAGCAAAAAACACTGAACAGCTTTATTCATTATCAGCAAAACACTGAACATCATTCATAAAGTACAAAATTTGAAATCATATTAAGCAAACTGAAGCTAACTACAGAAAATAAAAATTTATATGTACAAAAGGAAAACTGTGGTGCACTGAATTTGTAGCTCTATTTCTTTAAACATGTTTGGAACGAAAGTGTGAGATGTCACAAGTAGTGAGGTGAGAGGAGATCAGAACGGTGTGCCTCTGTTGAACCCTCGGCCGCGGCCACCACGAGGATAGCCTATACCTGAGGGGGAAAGAGAGAATGAAAAATAAAATTAGACATGAAAATCAGGAGTCAAAAAGAAAATGACTCAATGTTTTTTCTATCAGGGTTCTGACCTAATGGACCTGCAATGAATGATGTCATGCTACAAAGCTGCATTTTTTCTGCATTTATACTTTGCTTCAATAAATATTAAAATGGTCATTTTGATCTTGTGTGTTTTGTGCATTAGTGTAATCCATGTAACTTTTCCCAATATTGACAATTCAATCTATACAAAACATCAGTCGTGTGTGAGTCATGAATGAAAATTTAAGCATAATGCATCAACGTTTCTGCCTTTAAACTAGAATAGTTTGAGATACAATGACACCATGTCATCGTTGCGAAGTACCACGCTTATAAAATTTGTGGTGCTTGCATGTCTACAGTCCATACAGGTGTGTGATACATATGAGATACTGCAACTCCTTGCACTGCAGTATGAAAGGGCAGTAGCCTAGCTGAAAGGCCGTGGATGTAAATGCAGCATTGAGAGGCTTCAAGTACCTCTCCTGATGAGCTGGGCTCTGCGTGGGGGCTGGGCACTCTCTCTGCGAGCTCTGTCTGCAAGTCGGGGCTGCTGGCTGCTGCTGGTGTCTACAGAAACATACTTATGAATATGAGTGAGGTGAAAAAAAGGTTGTCTGGAGTCATCGGCAAATTAAATGTAATACTTTAAGACTGCTTCAAAGGTATGAAAGTAATAAATAATTAATTAATACAGTTAAATGTGTTTGCTGTGCACATATTAATACATTATTTAATACATAGTTTGCTGGGCACTTTAGAGTAGCAGGTTTTGACATTCCCATATTTGTGTGTACCACATGCACAAGTGTCTGATGTGTATATTGCGCATGCGAGCTCAACAACAGATAGCTAACATTAACCTCAGTTTAACATCAGTGCATATGACGTGATGCCAAAGACAAAACGCAGTTGATTAATTGCTGCTAAAAAAGTGTTGCTAAAAATCAGTACATTATGGTACTCGAGGCCTTCAACCTGAAGTTTTCAAGTGTTATGTGTAAGTGTGTGCACCTGGGGCAGAGCTGGAGGTTGGCTCTTGGCTGGTGGAAGGGAGGCTTGCATCATCAGAAGGCTGAGCAGGCTCCAGTTCAGACTGGCTCTCCAACGATGCCTCACCGCTCGTTCTGCTCATACGCATAAAAAAAAATCTCATTACAATTTATACATACATGAGGGATTGCCTTTAATTTGCTTCCTGAGAACATAAATTGCACCATCCAACATGTTAACAAGGGAAATAGATAAAAGACACTAATACAACACTTTACAAAAAAAAGAAAATAGATGTTGCCGATATACAAATAATGGTCATGACCTCACCCTTCACTTTCTGCTTCTGCCATAAAGACATCATCAGCGTCATCCCCAGGAACAGCTTCTCCAGGTCCGGTCATGGCTGCTGTGGACGTGCTGACCATCGGGACGGACTGTGAGGCTGGCTCGGCCATGTCTGAAGGCTGACTCTCAGCAAAAACACTCACTTTACAAACAAAAACAGGTTTCAGTAAAAATGACTAAAAGGCAACAGCTCAAGGCGATCTTGTGGACAACTGAGAAATGATCTGACCGGCTACCTGGAGCTGCGACCTGCAGAGGGGTGGTGGGAACACTCCTGCCTCCAGATTCATCATCATGAGCAGCCAGAAAGAGAGGACTCTCATACATGCCCAGACCTGACACACAATTTTTATATTATATTCATAGTGTTTACACAGTATATAACCAATATGCATAACAGGTGGTCAACACTGATTAAAGAAAGGATAAGAGAAATCATGTGATGCTTTGTGAGACTCACCACCCTGAGATGCCAGCTGACCCAGATCAGAGTGAGATGAGCTCGTCTGAGGAATCATGTCTTCCGGAGGACCGAAACGGAACCGAGGGACACCAGCAACCTGAGGAGAACTGAGAGAGACGCAGCCAAGAGCACAAGAGCAAGTGACAAACACACAGTTAAAGAGGTGTTAACAAACAGCCATCAACTTTATACATATAATGAAAGATATAAAATTGAACACTATAAATAAAACTGAATTAACATAAAATTAAAAGGTTTTTCAATTTTAAATAATTAAAAAGATTTCAATCAAAGCTTTTCTAGTGTTTAGCTACATGTTTTCTTATTCATCATACATACAGCCCTTCACTGGCTTCCCTGACTGACACAAACAGAATGAACACCAGCCCTAAGGCTCTGCACTTTTGCAAAAAATACAGACACAACATTATCATCTAGAATCAAACTGAGAAAGACTTGATTCCTTCTCAGTCAAGGCTCCTTATAACATTAAGATTTCTTTTAAGCTTAATTTAAACTTTTCTCATTTCTACACACTATTTTGCAGATTCTCCTGTTGGGTGAACAATCCAGTAAAACAAATGATAAAAATTGTGCAAAAGAATATTTGCCAAAAGCAAACATCTGAAATCTCCAAAAATGCACTGTATTTCTTGGCCAAAAAAAAAAATCCACATATTGAATGATCCCCATTACAATGACGATCCTCATTAGCCAGGACACATCCTCCCTTCACCGAGAGATATTTTTACTTACTGGATAGCCTCAGCAAAGCCATCATTACGGTGAGGAACCACTAGAGTTGGAGTGCTGGGAACCATACGATCATCATCGTCAAAGAAGTGTTGCTGCTGGAGAAATAAACGGGAAAACACCCAAGAGGAAGTTTCACCATGTGAGATTTTTAAAGGAAATTATTAAGCATAACGCACAGACGGAAAAAGGGGGAGACACAGTAAGACATACCATGCTTCCTATCCCAGGCGTGAGTTGGGGTACACGGCTCGTCGACTGCCGTCTAGTCTGGCCCGACTGTCTCTGTCAAAAGACAGTCCACAAATTGACCACAAATTTACTTTTAAACATCCTTCCAGAGAATTAATCTTCTCACTTTTTAGGATCAGTTTAAAATGCCAGGATGATCCATAAGCATGGAAATTGCCATGCATACATTTCTATTAATATTGAAGATATTTATATTATATACTATTGTTATGCTGATGCTACAAAATCTAAAAGCATGTCTTAAAGCATAGGGATTAAAATGTAACATTATATTTCTGATGTAGCTGCTTTGACTTTTTCTGACTAGATGCCTGAAACCATACTCGGCATTAAATAAACACAACGTCTTGAATATTACTTACACAGTTGAAGTATATATACTGCACCTGTATGAGTGGGGGTCCGAGCTCAGGAACGGGGTGGATGTTGAGGCGAGGTGGGGGTGTCTGATGTGGTCTGCGGGGTGACTGGGGCAGGCGAGGGCCTTGGGAGGACAAGGAGCTGCTGCAGGTGCCAGTCGTGCTGGGGGAAGGCTGCACCTCCCTCACAGGCTCGAGTGCAGGAGACGGCTCCATGGTACTGACACTTGCTTCACCTGCACACACGGATATAATGAATTAAAGCTTGTTTAAAAAATGTCACTGCTTATGAAAAACAAAAGCTAAGCGATGTTGCTTAGAATCAGGCATGTTTTCGATCATGTAATAGTGTCTGCTCATTTTATTTTAGCATTAGCCACAGTAGTAGATTTGGGTAAAGTAGCCAGAGGCAGTGCAGCAACCTGTAGAGTAATCATTGGTCTGACATTTGTGCTTAAAGTGGAATTATGTATGTGTGCAGCAGTACCACTGCACTGAGAATCAGCATGTTTCTGGGTAGAGTCTGATGCTCCTTGACTCTCCTCGTTCTCAGTGCCTGGCTCGGTGGCCTCCGCTGTCTGTGATACAGCACAACAAACAGAACAGCTGCATCATTATTTAAATCAAAGGAAAATATATGTTCATATACTGAAAGATAAAAAAAAACATGAATTGGATTCAAATTTGAATTAAACTGTTGAACATTATTACAAGTGAGAGAAAGTGCAGAAATAGTTATAACAACATGTAAGGTGGTGTACCTCGGTATCTCCACTACCTTCGTTACTCTCCTCCCCCTCTGCAATTGCACCCTCTTCATCTTCATCCTCCTCTTCATCCTCTCCATACTGCTGAAAGAGGGACAGGATAAACAGAAAGTTGTCAAAAGCATCCAAAATCTAATCTAAACAGCGGAGAACTCTTCTCCAGCACATCATATATAAAGTCATAGGGAATGCCGATATTAAAAAGCAAACATTATAGAGGTCTGACCTGTCCAGCCTCCTCTACACCCCCCTCTTCATCACTGTTGCTGTCTGTCTCGATGATGATGACATCATGCCTGTGCTCATAGGTTGATTCTTGAGACTCGCTCACTTGATCCGAGGGAACAGACTGAGACAGGGTTTCTTCTACATTCAATACACTGTAACCCACCTGTAATGCACAAGCACGCACGGCCTTTTCTTAAGATATGCATACAAGATTAAAAACATTGAAGCCTCTTAGTTAGGCAGCATTTGTGCACTCTTACTATAATAAATCTTTTCCTGAAGGCACCTAGGTTCCTTATCCAGTTCAGTTGGTTTTTAGCAGCACCTCAGTTCAGGCAGTTATTTGCAGAAAATTTTGCATAATTTACCTCACAAGCATCTGGGGCTTCCAGTGTAACTTCGGGAGCTTCAGCTTCAGCATCATTACTCTCCTCAGTGCCGATATCCTCCTGCAGAGACAAAAAAACCTTCTTAGACAGCATTTCACCTAGAAACTACAAGCTACCAAGAGAGCTACATGACACATGCAGTATCTAGATCTTATTTTTGCACAACCTGTCTAAACTCTCTTATGATGTAAACAATGTAACTTGGAAACCTGTGTATGTATTAGTCCAATTATAATCCATCCATTTAAAAGGTTGTGCACCCTGTATACACAAACAAACTTAAAACAGTTTTTTCCTATGAAGCACACCTCCAGGCCGACTCTCTGGATGAAACAGATCTTCTTAGCCAGAGGGGGTTCATTAAGGTCATCCTGTGTGCTCTCCATCACCTCAGTGGTGCTTCCCAGCTCTTCCTCTCGAACACGCTTCTGCAGAGATGAACCTGCACTTGCAGAGACTAAAACACAGAAATTGGACATGCACATCACACACTGTTTCTCACTACAGCTATAAAAACACACAGAAATATATGAAATTGCTTACTTGGTAGAATGACCCAGTAAGGATGCACAATTATATTTTATTCATGATTATGACTTTTGGCTGTATAATATATTATATTATATTGTTTTCCGTAGTCTTCAATATCCAAATTGGTCTGTGTCCTTGCTAAAAGGTCACATAAGATGCAAACTGTCTCTTGCACAAACAATGATAGACTTCACAGATACTCAAATAAGTAGCATTTTTAATTAATAATAATCAAAGCTGTGGGTGGAGATGGTGTTTGACCCTACCAGTGGCTGACTGAGTTACGCATCATGAATAGCCGATAGAGTTCATTGTATTTTACATTCACCTGTGCCAAACGCAGCAGTGGAGGTGGACGGTCTCTCCATCTGAGAGCTGTGCACTACCTCCAGAATAGGTGCTGCTGGCTCTTGACTGGCCTGCTGTTGAGTGGGCTGGACGAAGGCCGTGGCTTGGCTCTGCTGCAGCGAGAGAATCGACTGAGCACTCTGAACATTTGGACTTGTGGAACGCACAGAGCCACTCCCAAACACGGTGACGTGTTCCACCGGAGCCTCAGACGGCTGCAGCGCTGTTGTGATTGTGAAGATGAATAAATATTAAAGTAACTGTTAGAGTTATTATAAAAACAGTTAGCTAGGGTTTAGCTAAAAACAAAGAAAGAGCTGAAAATAAATAAAATGTCCCTCTGTACTCAAAAATTTTAAATGTGTGACATTTTCTAAATTGCATTCATACATATCCATAGACTCTGGCATTTTATGAAGGT
>JAQQZR010000003.1:6305363-6318861 GCA_030068235.1 Notoglanidium macrostoma
CGCCAGTCCACCACAGGGCCAACACAGACAAACAGCCACACACGCTCGCATTCACACCTATGGGCAATTTTGAGTAATCTGCATGTCTTTGGACTGTGGGAGGAAACCCACGCATGCACGGGGAGAGCATGCAAACTCCACACAGAAAGGCACCCGGGGTGATCCGGGGTTCGAACCCAGGACTTTCTTGCTGTGAGGCGACAGCGCTAACCACCGCACCAATGCTGCCATATTGCAAATACAATTTATTAAATTAATTTTTCTTTTACTTGCTGCAGCAACCCATCCCTTGTTCTCCCTTGTGATGAAAAGTGACTAAAATTTACAGGTCACACTGTTTTTCTGATTTTCCCAGCCATCAATATTTAAAGTCCCTACTATCCAGGTTAAAATCTAACCATTCGGACACATTTGATTTCCCATCATGACTGAATTTCCATAGAGAGACAGAGAGAGAACTTTCTCAGATATTCGGATTTACGGACTTAAAGATGCCAGTGTGAGTGTAAAACTAACAAGCGGCCAGTCCCACCTGTTTGTCCTTGCTGATGTAGTCTTCCAGGCTGAGCATCATTGTCCCGTATTCTTCTTTGTGGTTCTGTGCGCTCTTCAAACGCTCCTGCAGATCGGAGTTCTGGTCCTCGGTTTGCTGCAGACGTGCACGCAACTCCTCAACCTCCTGCTCAGGAACACCAGGAGCATCAGCTGGAGAGAGAACCAGAAACACATTATCTCAGCAATACAGCCATTGTTAAGTACTCAAAGCTACAAGGTTCAGTGTCAGTTTGCTATGAACAGTTTAAAAATAACAGCGCTGAACAACTTTACAAGTTGTACTTCTGGAACAAGACAAATTCAACATCATCTATACCCCACATAGAAACATTCTCACAGAAATGACATGAAAGAGGATAATGTGCTCAAGCTTCCTAAACTATGTTGCAAAAAAATTGGCTTTTCTAAACAATAACACTGAAAATCCCCAATACCGTTAGCATCTTCAGTGGCAAAAAACTTTAAGGGCAGCAGGACCTACCGCTGGATGACATTTTAACAGGCAGTTTGCCATTCTGATTCTCCGAATTGTTCAGTTGCTGCCTCAGAGTAGCAACCTGCTGTTCAGTGCTCTTCAGCAGCTCCTTGGTCTTCTGGTGCAGAGTATTCTGAGCTGCCAGCTGCTTCTTAGCCTCCACCAGCTGAACCTAACCATGACAAGTCCATAAAACAATTACAACAAGCACACTTGCATGTTTCGACATGTAAACAAAAAAATATTTAAGCAAAGAAACCTGGCATAGAAACCTCTCTGCACACTCGTTCTCATATACATAACAAGGATTAATAATGAATATGCATGAAAGTAGAACATATACTAGAAAGTATCCTGATTATTGGGAATGTTAACATGCTAGTTCACAGGAAGACAGAATTTCAGTACTAGAGTCAAGTTCAGCTATTTATTTATAAATATGCCATGACCATAATTTTTTCTTCACTAATGATAACCAAATGTGTTGGCATGCAGGTTCTGTGCCTAAAAAAACTCCAGATATCACATCATCATACTTCCGGAATTTGCATATCGGATGTAATTGATCCATAAGTTAACGCTTTCAAAAGAACATGTTTGAGCGCAAGAACTTCAAAAGAAAAAAGTCCGAATGGAGCTTACGTCTTGGTTGCGCTCCACAGTGTGCCGCTGTTCTACCTCCTGTTCAACTCTCTTCTTCAGCTGTGTGATCTCCTTCTCCAACTGTGTAATCTGGTTAGCATAACGCTGTCTGGTATCCGCCTCCGAGCGCTCCATTGTTAGCTAGATCCCCAGAGAGCATTGAGTGAGAATATTCACCAGAAAATGATTTCATTTCATACCTTTACTAATGAGTTAACTATTTATCTATTAGTTATTTTTGTATTCTCACTAGAAAATCCTTCATTATATTCCGTAGTCACACATTTCTGCAGGGTAATCAGATACCCAGTGCATCTGCTCCTTGTTATCCAGGCTTGTGTGTGAGAAGGCAGGAAGACGACCTTGAAGCTCTGATAAGGCATACAGGGAGGTCTACTACATCAGGACTGATTTAAGACTTCACATGTGATGTGAAGCTAAGGTTATGTCTTATGTATGATGACCAGAAAAGAAGTATTTCTCCAAGTGTTATGTTAGATTTCCACCATATATGCATTTCCCTTCCTGTTAATTATGTAATCGTTTATGATGATGCATGCTAATCTTATCTTTATTTTACCAATAAGAATGAAGTTCTTCGTTTACCTGATACCAATTACAAAACACTAGCTTTGAGCCATGAGCTATTTAATGGCACGTACACCTCAGTCATTAAAGAGTCAACAGTTTCTCTGTGTGGTTGCATTTTATTTGTGTTCAGGAGGTACTGTTTTCAACCACTATATATACAAAAAATACTAACGCTGGGTGTATACTTGGGATCAGAGCAGTACCTGGATGGACTTTAGGTTGGCGAGCAACAGGTTTTGTCCACGCTGCTCAGCAAGAATGGACTCCTTCTCCTGGTTAAGTCGGTTCTCCACCTGCTTCAAAATGTCACGCTCCTTACGCAGGTTCTCACATCGCACCTAAACGGTAAAAGAACACAAATGGTTATCTACAAACCAAAAAAGAACTTTTTTTCTATCCGTATTAGTGGATTTTTTTAAGATCGTCTCTTAATTCTGTATGGGAACAACAATGCTAAGCAGGACATAAATGACACCTTATTCAAAATGCTTTTAATCAGCCAAGACATGTTTGGTGTCTGACGATTTCTTTCACTAATTTCACCAACAAGAAGGAGAAACTTGAAGCCACTAGTTTTGTATCATGCAAACTGCAAGTCTAAATCACACAGAAACTTCAAAAAAGCTGCCTTGTTCAACATCTGAATAAATTTGCTTGTGGATTCTGTAAAAACTGACAAGTATGCTACAAAGATAAAACCAGTAGTAGTTACTTTTTAAATTACAAACATATTTCTACTTTATGAGAACTAAAGCAGAAATGCATAAACATTACAAAGTAAAGCTATTTCTTTTCAGGAAAGTATGGGACTATTTAGACATGCACAAGCTTCCTTTACTTGTTAGCTAAATTAGCCTTGCAGCTTAAACAAATTTTATATTTGGCTCACCTGTTCCTTTAACTGCAAGCAAAATAGCATCATCAAACTTGAAAACATCAAACTGAACATGGACCTGACGCACCTCAGATACTGCTAGTTTCTCATTGGCTTCCCTCAGATCCTGTGTCATTGTGAGGATGATCTGCTCATATTTCTGAGATGTAGCGGAGAGCTTCTGAATCTTATCCCGCTGGGAGTTGATCTCTCTCCTGTAGCTGTTAAAATTTTCCTGAAGCATCTCATACCTGCCAATTAGCACACCGAGCAGTTAGTAACGGCAGCTAATAGGTCATGTTAATCCTGAAAAAAGCTGCGAACATAAGCCAAAACAAAAACCTCTGACCCGCTCAGAACAATATTTATTGTACTATATTATTATAATTACTCTTAACTTTACAAATACATGAAACTTTCAGGAGCTCACTTGTCTGATACACAGGTGAGAGAATCATACTGTAGTATGGAGTCTTGAAAGCTTACTGCAGCTGCCTGTACCTTATGACAGGTGCGGTTACAGTTAAGTGAAGAGTTTACTAAAGGGTCAGCCGAAGCCTAGTCCACCGCAATGCAAATCATTTTAAAAATGACGCTTTAATGTTTTGGTTACATTAGCATTTTCAGACCATTTCCCGAAGAAAACAAGTCAATTCCACCATGTTCAATTCTTCTGACAAACATGCTTTCTTGCATGAACCACTTGTGTCAGAGACTGTTGGCAGGCTTGTGCTATAAAAAAAATAAACCGCACAAATGCATTGGACCGCTCGTGTTTGGAGTTTGATTCGGGGGTTAGAACCAGTTTGTTTTTCTACAGCGTGGAGAGCCACCATTATATCACTGTATATGTCTCCATTTTCCTAGCAATATTAGTGCTAAGCATATTATCAGTGGCAGAGTACATTGCCTCTATATAGGCCTACATTGCCCATCCAAAGTTGGTTCAATTTATAAACCTTCTTTCAGCAGCCCAGAACTAGCACCTTAGTTTGCATTGATGGAAGGGGGTATATATTTGTGGGTTCCTGGTCACAGGAGGAGCAGCCTCACTCACCTCTTAGAGGCAAATTCGAGCTGAGAGGAAAGTTTGGCCTTCTGAGAGATTAGGTCCGACACCTGGCCCTGCAGGCGTTCATTCTGCTCATTCAGAAGCTTGTCATTCTCTGCCTTCTCCTTCTTATATGTTGCAAAGGCTTCGTTTAGCTACAGGAAAGGAAGTGTACAGTTTACTTATATGAAGGTGATCAAAACAAACATCAACAAAAGTGAACTTCACAATGTTAACATGTGGCTTCAAGTCAGATTTTACGGACCTCCCAATCACATAACTTCTTTTCACCTTGCGACACATCGGTTCGTTACTTTTGTAGGTTAATTCACAACATTAAAAAGAAGTTACTCCAATTAACACGGATCTAATTAATATAGCCAGTGTGTTCGAGTCATTATTAGCAAGATTATGCATTGTAATATTTAAAGGTAGGCTGTGTGTTAAGCGTACATGTAGAGCTGTGGGACTGACCTGTTTGAAGGCCACTTTAGTCTGTATGGCCTGGGCCACCTCTGAAGCTACAGACTGGCTTGTAGCGGATCGAGCGGGCGTGACCACAGGTTTGCTGGGGGTAGAGGACTCGGAGCCACCCTCTGAGCCTGAAACACCAAAAAAAAATCCCCTTCCTAATATATATATATATATATATATATATATTATGACAGAAAAACTAATACAAATCAAAACTGGCTTATAAAAGGATTGACACATTCTTACAACAAGAAAAAAAAACCATAAATCTTTCCATAATTTAAAACTCAAAAGTTTTTGCATCAACAAATTCATTCTGTGAATCAATATGGCACAAAATAATAAATGTTAAACATTTGGACGATTTAACGCAGAGATAGTTTGATACTGCAAATCTACAAAACTCCTGCATGTTATTTTTATGATTTATTATGATTTTTTTTTATTCAGCATTATTATTTTATTAAACAACAAAGCTACTTTAAAGTTCGATAATATTGTGAAGTGTGATGATGATAAAACCATTTCCAGGTCTGGAAAGAGAGATCTAAATTTTCCAAGACTCTTCCAGGATTTTCACGACCAGGTTAAATTCAGCCAGTTTACTCACTAATCAATAAATCCAACATTGTAGTTTTGTGTCACATCACCACAGTGAGCTCACCTTGTGGAGGAAGGTCGACCCCGGCCGTCTGTAACAGGATGCGGTACATGTCTCTCTGCCTCATGGCGGAGTCAGCCACCTGCTTCTGCTGGTTCCTCTGCTCCTTCAACAGCTCCAACTCCTTCTGCACCTTCTCCAGTCTCTGCTCGAACTCTGTCTGCCTGCAAGCGTGTTAGAATGAGGTATGATTCAATTTCAGCTCCTGTGCACTTTTTTCAAATAAACCCTAGGTGTCATTTATGCGATTCAGAATTTTAATAAAAATGTAAACAACCAATTGTGTCACATGGAATTATACATATTCATTATTCATTAAAATATATATATGTATGTATATATATATTAAAAACCATGTTGATCACAAATTGGAATGTTACATTAAGAACCCTGCAAAAAAAAACTGAGAGAAATAGAAAAACACTACTCAAAGAGAGTCCGAATTTGGTGATCAGACTGATATAAAAATGTGGTTTTATATTGAAGTGTAGAGTAACATTCTATAGTCTAGGTAGCTCAGTTATGAAGAGTACCTAGCAATCTTGGCCTCATATGCGCTCTTCTCATGCTGCTCCTCCAGCTCTCGTATCTGGATCAGGAGGTTCTGATTTTGCTGCTGGAGCTCCTCCACATTGCGGAAAGCCACCTGACGTAGGCCTTGAACCTCAGAGCTGCTGCTTACGGCAGAGTTCACCCCCTCCCGCACCACTTCGGTCCCTCGCGCCTCCTCCAGCTCCACCAGCAGCACACGCACCTGCACCAGATTACCATATATTTGTGTATAAAAAATAGGCTTTCAATGTAGACTTTCCATGCCGCAGTGAAAAAAGGAGCAACAATCAATATGTAACCAGCCAACAGTACCTGCTGAGACAAGTTTGCGATCTGTTTCCTTGCCCTCTGATTTTCCTTCTCCAGCGACGAGGCACGCTTATTCACCTCATTAGTTTCTTCCTGTAGTTTGTTCATCTCCTGGCAAAAAAATTGAAATGTTAGCTCATGAATTTTAACCTAGAGTTTATACAAAAGCATGAATTTTCACTGATTTAACATGTTTTCACTAGGGGTTTATGAATCTTTTCATCCTTAATCAGGAAATATAAACGGATTTCTGTATAATTTTCACAGCAAATGGTGGAATTTTGTTCCAAAATCATTAATAAATAGTAGATTAATACATTTAAAAAAAAAGACATGTTACATATTATATGGCTAACTCCAATTCAAGCTCTTTCAAGCACCTAAAAACTATTGAGGTCAACTAGTGACTCAACTATTAAAACTGATTCAGTCAAGTAAACTCCTTGCGGTTGCATTACGGTCACTGCTTACCTTTTAGTCCATATGCTTGTTTTATTTAATGAAGCATGACGGAATCATGATAGATGGAAAAATGTATTTTCTTTTCATGTACAATTTAATAATTGAATAAAAGCAGCTCTTCGTAGTAGGCTCAAGATGTCTGGAGCTACCTGCACACGTATCCATTGACATACCTTCATGGCTTGCTCTAGTTTTAAGTTGAGGCTGCTCATGGACTTCTGCGTGTTCTCATGCTCCTCCCCCTGCCTCTTCATTATAGACGTCTTACGCTCCACCTCTGATCTGACCTCATTCAGCGCCTTGTTAATGCGCCGGTTCTCCAGCTTCTCCAGCTGCAGGTTGTCCTGAGCCTCCACGAACGCGTTATACAGCTAACAGGGGCAGACAACGGTTGGTCAATAATAACACAGCCATGTCCCAAATAAACAAATTCATGTATCATTAGTTCTCTGAGCAGAACAGTGGCCATTTTTAAGTGCCTATAGAATGGGAAGACATTCAAAACATGACTGGTTAATTTTTATTAAGGTCATCGATTATTTAAGTAGTCAGAGTGAGACGTCTCAAAAGAGGTCACAAACCTATTTCCAAAATAGCAGAAAGACATAACAGATCCCAGACATTTCAGACAATATTTTACAGTGATGCATTTATGTGAACCGTTTACAGAAAATTACAAATTCTAAAATGTAAACAATATCTACAAATTTTTTGCTTGATTCAACGGCAACAACGTTGAGCAATTTAAGCGCAATCCTTGAAAAGTAAAGCTTTTGTTCTACCTCCATAAGCTTCATGCCAGGTTTCACAATCTTGGCCACTACAGCTGCAGTTGGAGACAACTTGGTCAAGTCCTCTTCAGTGAGAGCAGGAACTCCTGTCCGGGAACGCAACACACTTCATTGCTTTATGCTTAATACATAAACACAAACTTTTTTTCCCCCCACAAAAGAAACCTTCAAGAAATGTTTGTCAAAAAATGCCTCAAACCATGTTTTTATTTAATATCGTGCATGCTTGCAGGGTTTCTGACACTGCATGACACACATACATATACATGCATGAATGCGCTCACACACACACACACACACACACACAAATAGCAGTTGCAGACACCCTGAAGCTGGATTGACTTTATTTCTCTGCACATACTGTAGTTTATGTACAAACTGTGAGCCAAGCATCCTAGCTCCAGGTCAAATTTCAAGGAATACCTTCCGACACCAAACATGTCTTAAACTGTTTCTTTTTTATAAGCATTACTAAGCTTTAAACAGCATTCACTTTTGCCAGTCTGTATCAGAATGATGAAACACTGCACCTCTCCGCTTGAAGTCTGCAAGTTGTGTGTTGGCATTCTCCACCTCTTTCTCCAAATTTCTAATCTTCTCCTGCAGCTCGGCCTCCACTTTACCCTGGGAGCTCTCCAGCTCAGAGTTTTTCTTCTCATAACTTTTGCTAGCTGTTGGCAAGAAACACATGCTGCTTACAACCACGTTTTAAAACATAAAAAGCCTTTGTATTTGCTATTGAGGACAAAATTCTCATACTTTCCACTGCTTTCTTTAGCAGTTTGTTGAGCTCCTCCACACCTCTGTTGAGTTCGGCGTTCTTGGCCTCAGAGTCGGCTGCTGCGCCCTGTAGAGGAAGAGAATGTCAGAACAGAAGGCACTGTGCACTCCAACACACGACGCCCAGCAGGCCGTGTTAATTAAGGAACGAAGACATGTTGATTAGTTATTGAGCACGCAACCTTCAACCTGGACTAGGAAGTTATTCTTCTGAAGTGTTCATATCACTGGCAAACACTTTTTGCGTACAAACAACAGTACTGAGTTGCAGCTGTTTTAGAGCACCGATTTGAAAAGATCACATCAATCTAAAGAACAAACACAAACTGGAGAAGTTTCCAACAGCTCCAGACTGGTGGCCAGCTGGAATTAACGCCAAGCACTCATGATAAACAATGCATGTTTGCATGAATTTCTAATCGTGCATTCAGCCCAAAAGCGGCAAGAGCGTCAAATTTCGCTCTGATTGCCCCGTCAACGACACTGTCGACATTTGTTGTTGATTGACTGAGATGAAACAGGCGGCTACAAGTTTATTCGGAATGTCTTTCAAACTTTATTTAAAGATGCTGCAAGGTAAACAGACATGTCAATCGGTATCTCTGGGCTAACTGACCAAAAGTAGGGTACAAGTTAACCTGGTGAAATCTTTTACATGTGAAGGCAAGAACTCGGTGAATGAAGGAAAATAAGGAACAATTATGATTCCGTGTTTGGTAAGAAAACTAGCCATTTGTTTGGTGTGACTTGGTGTTGATGCTAAGTGCTTTGGTCTGAACGCACGGCAAGAATGAATTGAGAAATAAAGTAAGACTAGAGTTGCGAAAAATCCTTAAACTCATCAAATCTGAAGTTGTAATATTCCTAATCTTGACGCACTTGTGTTATCCCGAAGGTTAAGTTAAGTGAAAGTAATTCAACCTCAGAGGCTTTCACATGATCTGTACTAAGACTGACTCATTTTTAATATATAATTAAAAAGAAAGCTTTAAGCATTAATCTTTTCCTTAAAGATAAAATATCTTAAAGATGCGGATTACAAGGTAGGCTTGATACCGACACTATTGGTATGATGAAACGCTAGAACAAAACACTAAATAATATTAGAGGTTAGCAAATATGACCTGAGCTATGGACCGGCTACATGCTGCAGATTTGTGTTTACTTGAAAATGTACATTAAAATATGTATAAAACATGTCAATGTGTTTTCTATTAGATATCTGACCTTGTATAAATTACAGAGTCTCGTGTTGGCATTCAGCTCATTGCGGTATTTTTCCTCCATGGCAATGCGCTGATCTTTCTCCTAAGGTGAGAGGAAGAGGAGCAACAAGATCAAGTTAATAACTGTTTTCCTCAAAAACAAAACAAAGCACCCTGATATTGCAGTGAGGTGGCAATAACATGCAATTCAATCATCATGGCAGTGCAGAGGGAAGCAGGGAATTCAATGTACGGCATAGCTGTTCAACGAGCTTAACAAATTCGTATTTTTTGTTTAAACATCACCTTTTTAATGGCTTAGAGCTGAGAATAATAGCAATAATAATTAACTTATTATTATTACTTCTACAAAACAAAGCTGTTAAAGTAGTATGTTCAAATTTACACTGTATAACCAGAAGTGAATTTATGCATACACATGTTAATAAACAGGACTATTATTAACATTTTATTAATATCAATATGCTTATACACACTTTCAAAGTAAGGAATGCAACAAGATGATTAGTTTTTGATAACAGCATGACTCAGTGTTTTATTCCTCTTACAACATGGTGATTTGCCACAGATTCCAATTTTATATTAACTATGAAGAAACATGTAATACATTTTATGCATTTATAGCTTCACTTAATGTTGGGGAATGTATACAAAATGTTAGATCCTGTTATTGCTTATGTTATAGCAGCTGTAAACAGACGTTCCCTTACCAGCCTGTATTTTCCTCTCTCTTACAGTTAAATAAGAAAGAAAATGCATCTCGTTATTACAAAAAAAAAAAAAAAAACAGAAAACTCTCCTGCCCTAAAGACTTTCCCATGTGCAAAAACTTTACCTCTGGGTCAAAGCTGTGACTCTGGAGATTCTTTCCAAAAATGCTAAATACAAGATTTTTCACAGAAAACGTCACCATATCAACGTTGAGCATCCGTAATAGGCAAATTTCCAGTGCAGGGAATTAAGAAACAGTGGAAATGGTGGTGTATAAAACCAAGCAGGTTAATGTAAACCTGTGTTTTGTCTTGCGGTTGCAGTACTGTCAGAGCTGCTGTTATAGTAAACCTTCCCATCAATATATTTACAGTTACAGTGACCGACCTCATTCACTTTGTCCATCAAGTTCTCTGTTGTCTTCTGCAGGTTTTCACTTGCTCTCTTGAAGGCGTTGACTTCCTCCTGAAGCCTAGTTACCTGGAAGAAAGGCCAGTGTTGCACGAGTCAAAGCCAGATGGTCTCTGACACACTACAACATGATGAAGAAGTGTGACGGCCAGTGTGGCAAAGGTAATGTACCTCATCGCTCTTGCTCTCCAAAGAGCACTTGAGCTGCAGGATCTCTATGCCCTTCTCTTTAGTCACTGTGAGAAGTTCATCCGTTTTGCTTTTCAACTCGGAGTTCAACCACGTGTTCTGGTTCTGAAGAAGCTCCTTCTCCTGCTCCATCCGCTTCTCCCGATGCTGCAACGTGACACAGAGCGCATTCAACCCAATACAACAAACATTCAGCTCAAACCAAAGCCAGCCTATTACGTTTAAAGGCAACCAGTACGATCGGACTTCACAAACTGCCCATTCAACAAAACGCTAAATCAAAACCACCTCGGCAGTGGGCACATATTTTATTCATGCGGTCAACTTTCAACAGTAAGAATTCGATCTTTCGATCCGATACTATTTTTCAACCGGCTCAAGCACAGGACTAATAATACACACTCTTGAAGATATCTACAATGATACAGAATGTTATTTACAGGCATGGTGAATACACCTTTAATGAACAGTGTGTTCTACATGAGATGAGTGATTGAGTTTACCTGAATAGAGATCTCAGATGACTGGAGCTCATCCAGTTTCAGCTGAAGCTCCATCTTCACTGTGCTGGTTTCCTCCAGTTTCTCACGAACACCTTTAAGGTCCTCTGCAGATAAGCCAATTTATACACTCAGAATTAATTCACGTAAAATAAGCTTGACTATATCAGTAGAAAATGATCACATTTAAGCTTAATCACGTGTAACAGAATAAACAGTTAGATTACCTGTGAGATTTTCGATCTCTTGTGATTTCTTCTCAAGCAAGCGGGACAGCTCTCTGTTTTCTGCCTGGATCTCATATTTGGCTTTTGGAGGTTTATCCTGAAACAGGGAGCTTTTCATTAAAGGAGCTTTGCAAGCATTTCTATCTTTAATATAAATTGCTGGTCACTTCCTATTAGGGCCTGACCAATATGGGATTTCTGACACCAATAATAAGAATAAGGGACAGTGATTTCCAATAACCGATATTATTGACCGAAACCCACTCTTATAAATGACAAACGTCTTCATTCAAATAGAAATGTATTACAATATTGTGAACAGTAGAAAAATAGACAAGCAGGCATAAATTAACATGGACAAAGCTATGTACACAATAGAATTACTTTAATTAGACCTATATACATAACTACACATCTGGAAGCATGAACATATATAAGTTACTGTATGTATTTTCAAGGTACCACCTATTTAATTAGGAAAAATCCATCTTCATAACTAAAATATAGCATATGTGCAATACTAATAATACTATGAAATACTTTAGAATACTTTAGTTTATTCATTTATTTATATAGGACCTGTACCAAAAACATTTTCACTTAAAACTAATAATACGATTTGTACCTATATGCCATTAACTATGTGTACAACTGAAACTGACTTTAAATAGCTGAACGCCTTCATCTGTTTGACATGCTGCTGATACTCTGCTGGACTCTGCTTAGGTCAGCTGATTGTTGTGATTTGTGGTGTTCCAAACATGTTGCCAACAGTGAAGCTGCGGTGTGCCCTTTGGCGGACAAACCACACGATGACACCACTTATAACACGGCTAAAGAATCCTCCGTCTCTCCATTTCCTTTTTAAATTGTCATCTCTTGGCCGCTATAAACACAGATACTGATTTAACTGTCACATGAATAGCTTTTCTCCCTAGGTCAAAACTCTCAGCACAAGACACTCTTTCTCAAGCAAATCCTTGGGCATAAATGTAAATCAAAAGTCATACCTGATGCAACGTTTCTTCTTCATCATCAACTGCTTTTAGTTTCTTGAGCTCTTCAGCTAAACAGAATGACAGTATCGTTACTAAATTGTTTACAATAGGGTTTAATCAGGGTCAGTAAAGTGACTGTAGAATACATGGATGTTTAAAACCCAATAAGGTTGTATGACAACTAATAAAAACATCTTTCCTCTGCTGTATATTACACCATCATCCTATGGTTTAAGGATTTGATGTTGGGCAGTTAACAATAGTCACGAACAACAAACTACAACTACAGTGTTATTATTTTCAGGCTGTTCATTACTAAACTACCACACCCCATAACATGAGGTGGCATGTCTTTAGTTCTGAAGCAGCAAACATGGAAACGATGAAGGGTAAACTGTAGTGAAGCTGCTTTCACTCACTGAGTTGACTGTTCTCCTCCTTAAGAGTCTCACATTCCTTACTGTTGGACCCAAGTTGTTCCTGCAGCTCCATCATTTTCTTTTCAGTGCTGGACGACTCTTGCTCTGCACAAATACACACAGGGCATGTTACCATCATGGCAACCAACAAGCACTGATAATGTAATGTGTGATGAATTCATGCAACAATTTACTTTGCTATCCTGTACATGATCATAAGGATGTTCAGTCCAGCCGTTTGGCTTTAGAGCTGTAGATAAAAGCAGTAAAGCTGAACCACACATCCTTATGATTAAATATGCAGCTCAGTGTGGGAATTACCCCAGCATCCACCTCGAACCCGACCAGGATAAGGTACTTAAATGGACTGAGTAGAGTGTTGCTAACTTGAGAGACTTTGTCGCGAGATTTGGCAACTTTATAGAGTCCTTCAGCAATATTATTTATATAAAATAAAATAAAAAATGTAAAAATTAAAAGTCTAGTGACAAATCTAGGGACTTTTTGACCATAAGTTAGAGATTGGGGCGGCATGGTGGTTAGCACTGTCGCCTCACAGCAAGAAGGTCCTGGGTTCGATCCCCGGGTCACCCAGGGTGC
>JAQQZR010000003.1:6336854-6354156 GCA_030068235.1 Notoglanidium macrostoma
ACCCGTCAGTGCTTGCTGACTGCTGTTGGACACGGCAACGTGATGCACCAGACATCGAATACAAAAGAAAATCAGGAACAAAACACTTTTAATTCTGTTGAATTTAATAGCTTATGCCAAACATAAACGTGACTAAATACGTTATTGTCAATAAACATATAAATGTTTTTTTCTCAGAGTTCCTACGTGATGTAATAAAACCAAAACTATATTTGTGCAACCCCATTTCCGGAAGCAAGACTTTAAAAAAAATTGTTGTTCAGTGTGCTTAGCTACATGTCTGAATCACAGCCGTGCTGTTATTAAAGTAAAACAGCATTCCCTCTCATGTGATATTATCACACTAGATTGCTTAATTAACAAGATTTTCAGCATAACAATGTAGCAACATACTTTTGTTGCAGCTAAAATTTCACTTTTCAGCCAAATAAATTTCTTTGAATTTTATTTACAATTAGGGTGGTTTTAATTGTAACGTGTCACATAGTGTCAGTACAAAAGGTGTCATTGTGTCCCAGAATAGTGTCAAAGTTTAGCAGGTGGGGAGAGGGGCATGGTACATGGACTGCTTCATCCGTCATACATTATAGACTACTTTACCTAGCGTTATCGCTTATTTGTGGTGCCTCTGTTTGGCGTCAGCCAACTAGCACAGATCTAGGAGGTACAGGTGTCAACTTGTCTTTTCTGTCTGTCTCTCTCTCTCTCTCTCTCTCTCATGCGCTTAGCCGCCTCAGAAGGAAGGAAGTTGAATATATGCTTTTTTGACATTGCCTTGAACCATCCACTAACTTAATTGGATCCCACTTGCTTACTAACCATGTCAGCATGCGCTATCATGCATGAAAAGTTAACATGGCATGCTAACATACAATATGTGACATTTACTGTACATGAGGAGACTGGCTTATCATTTCTTACAATCCAGGCTATGAAAGCATATTCATTATGTTGTAAAGACAGAAATGAAAGTCAGACAAATTTAAGCACTAATTCATTACTAAAAAAAACATTTGGTGCAGTAAATGGACCAAATGTTCCAGTGCCATACTGTACCTACTTACTTGTGCTGAATTTTGCTAGTCCTTTTGCACAGGTACCACATGAGTAAACCCAGAACATGTGGGTGGAGCTAGAAATAGTGTGGATCATTGATTAGTCAAATTCAAATGTTACAGATTCATTCTGATGTCAGTATCTGGAGTCACTCCAGCTAGAATAGGTTTTAACATTGAACCAGAGATTAGATTCAGGGTTGGAGACATCATAAAACACACAGACAGGTCAGAAAAGGTTTTCACAAAGTTTCATAGTTTAGTTTAGTTTATTTACCTTGTCTGGTCTGATTAATGAACTGACAGCATGGCTTATTCAAAAAAATAAAGAAATGTTGACAATGACAACAGACCATGTCCATGCCACTAATCAAAAGTGTTAACATGAAGCGCCACTACGGACCAATACATAACCACTTCAAATGGATGTTTCTTATTTACACCAAGTTAACCACTAATGGTTAAGCATTAAAAGGCAACTGTCACCAAATGGTCAGATTCGTTCCTTATCCAGAACTGTAAGCAAACTTCAGACACAGTGTATCTGACCAACTTGAATTTCAAGTCATCATTTTATGATATCATTTTACATTTCATTCATTTTTATTGAATTACTCTGTGAAAAGGTGTTGTGAGAGTATTGGTGTTTTGATCAGTTTCACATAAGAAGCATCTTGTTTTGGTTATTGTAAGTGTGTTTCGGCATCAACTTACGCCGCAAGTTCTAATAATGCATAGCAATTGCAGTGGGAAGTGTGTATCTGTTTAGTGTGTGTGAGTTAATGAGATTCTATACATGACAAAATTATTGCCCATCTGCAAGCTTGGTCCCAAACATTTGCCATGCATCTTCTACTATGGCTCTTCTCCACTAGTACAATCTTTCTAGATTATTCCACCCCAAGCTCTTCATCATCGTCAGGGCAGGCAGTGAATTCTTTCTCTGGCAACAAGCCATACTCATTAAGGAAGTTCTCCACATCAGTAGCGAAGAACTCCTCACTGAGACGCTTGGTAACACAAATGAAGTTCCCCAGCATTTCTCCAGCCTTATACACCAGCACAGTGGGTAGCACGTCATCAGAGAACCTTTCTCCCGCACCCGTGGCGGATGCCCGGATTCGACAAAACTTCACGCTGGGGTACTCGATCGCAAGGCTGCTCAGGCAGTTGTTGAGAGCTTCACAGCCTTTTATAGCGTCATCATAGATGTGCACAATGATCAACGTGAGTCGGTGTTCCTTCTCTATGGTCATGAGGAAGGCTTCACTGCTTTCCAGCTCAAAGACGCTGTCAAACTTGGGCCCGAAGCTCAAGCGCTCATGCATTTCCTGCATGCACTGCCTGCGGTATTTCCTCAGACATCGCTCATCCTCCTCCTGGATCATCTCATACTCCTGCACACTCATCTGGTTTGGGTGACACATTATGCTGTTAGCAATGCTGCATATTTACGTCACCAGACATATTATGATGATGCTGACAATCTGGTTTCATGTGACATGTTCCACCTGAAAGCATTGTACGAATGTTCTTCCTATAAATCAGGATGTCCAGTTCTAGAGGCCCTTCTTAGCATTCTTAATGTTGATCTTAATGATTTTTTTAGGGTAACAAAATCTAATATTCAGGGACAATTATTATTACACAAAAATAAATATTCAATAATCTACAGAACGAGTATTCAGTCTTATCCACAAAATGGCGGGAGTGGCTGCAGGCTTTCATTACAGCCAAATTGGAGGCACACTTGATAGTTGATTGGATACTAAGATGAACTGATTAAACAAGTGAAATCAGGTAGGGCTCCTGCTTGGCTGCAAAGAAAACCTGCAGCCATATTAGCCCTTTGTGAATAAGATAGAATACCTCTAATCTACAGTTATGCTTTCTCTTGATCAGGGTCATGGTGGATCTGGGAGCATTAGAACACTAGATTGGAATAAACCATACCCTTGGATGGAACACCAGTCATTCATAGGGCACCACACACACATTCGTTCACAGCTAGGGGCAATTTAGAGTAGCAAATCCTCCCACCAGGGATGTTATTGGAAGGTGTTATTGGAAGGTTCAAAACATTGTTGTTGTCCTGGTCAAAATACAGTACACATATAGCGTACTGTATAAATATAGGGGAAAAAATGCAGTCAAGTACTACACAAGCAGTATTAACACAGAACCAATCATTTGAACTTATCATTTTAAATGTTTGCATGATTCATAGTTAACATTTTAAACTTCTTTTTTCTCCACATCCAAGTACCAGTACTGCTTGGTATGCTTTTGTTGATTGTCCATTTCAGGATTTCCTTGTTATTTTATTGGCTTATATGATGTTCAGTAGATCCCATGGACGTATGGTTCTATATGGTGACAAGAGAACTTAGAAGGCATTGCAAATAGAAAAAGTAGTTGTAAATCCTCCATCCATGCATGACAGCTGATGTCATTATTTTATTATGATAACTAGTTATTAATAAACTAGTTAAGCTGTCTAATTAGCAAACAAGCTAGTCAGTGTGCTAGCTAGTTTTGTAGCTGCTAAGATATAACTGATATAATTCTGTATATGGCTAATAAGTAGGTAGCTACTGACAGTAGTAACCATTTTAGGTCTAGTCCTTCAATATGTTGTATAATATGTACCAAATTGTCAAAGAAAATTGCTTCAACTTGATTGTTCAGTTCTGTAATGTAATTAATATGGACCAATGAGTCATGAGGTAAGGTGCCACTGGGAAGCTAAAAATGATTGTGGTATTCAGGGAACAGTCTTTTGTGGTTTTGTGGTATTGGTTAATGACCTTGCGGTTAATTCTCTCAAGGTTATCATCGTTGTTAGCCTTGGGGTTGGACATCTGTCTGAGGAGCTCTCTCCGCTTCTGTGGTGTGCTCTCATGGTCCTCACTTTCTAGCTTAAATTTCCTCCAGTCGTGGATCACTCCTTTGGGACCTGCAGAAACCACAGGCATCATCAACACCTACTACACCTACATCTACCTACACCTACACCTGATAATCTAGAATTAGACCTTGACAGAAATGATAAAGAATGTTTTTACCAAAGTGCTAGTCTGCTGAACATAAGTGAAATAGAGGTGTTATTAACATGGATGTTTGATATTTGGATCATGTTATTTGGCCAGTATTAGATAAAAATTGTTGTTACCAATATAATAGCTAGAATTGTGTTGGGTTTTTTTTGTAAAGTTCTTTTAAATTAGCTAAGAACACAATCAGATTTAGTCAGGGATTAGTTTATGGGTTCCCATCAAGTGCTGATGATTCTTAGTGTTACTCAATTCACCCAAACTGCAAACACTGGTGAGAATGAATGAACTGTTGTTTGTTCACTTGTTCACTTCTCACATGGAACCTGCTGCATTGTTCAATCAAAGTTCTGCAACAATCTACATTAAGATAAGCATCAGAAACATATACTAGAGGAAAGTGTGATGAGTAACTGTGAAAAGATTGTGAATTCGTTATTTATCAAGACTTAAAAATTGTTACACCGTGCTGTAATCTGAGAAAGCATCATGCAGCTCACAGACATGAAAACCTGGTGTGTAGTAGATAATTACTAGTAGTGTTGAGTCATACCTAGTTGAACTTTCAGTACATTTAAATAAGCAATATTGGATATTGCCTTTTAACCATCATGCACATGTAGTTGCTACTTCTCTGTTTACTAAATCCAGCAGCCCTTCTAGTGGCACTAAGCACATTCCAACATAGCAAGCTAGTTGGTTGATTAACTGTCTGAATCTAGGTTCTGTTAGCACAGATGTGTTGATTTACCACACAGTGGTGCAGCATAGTTCTACTGGCTCCCAGGTGCAGGGCCCCCAATTCATCCTGAACTCAAGTTCCTGTTTGCGTGGAGTTCTGCCTGTGTATGTGTGAGTTTTCTCCAGGTTCTTTGGCTTCCTCTCATCTCCTAAAACATGACAGTAGGTGAATTGGCTATGATAAATTAAAGGTAGGTGTGAATATATGTGTGTGTTTGAATGATTCACTGCAATGGAACGACATCCCATCCAGGACATATTCCTTCCTTGTGCCCAGTTCTCCTGAGGACCCACTGTGACCCTCATGAGTATAAAGTGGTTACAGAAGATGAATGAATAAATGTGTTTGGGTAAATCAGAGCTGACTATGGTTAAGCTGAGTCTTGTCATGTCTCAGTCTTCTATGAGGAATGGAGTGATGTATGTTCCATACTAAATGGTCCCACCCATTGGAAATGACATTATGATTGATTTCACTGCCTCTTTTTAATCATGTCAGTTGTTGGTAATATTACATGTATGTCATTCTGTCCAGGTCTCCTAAAGTGTGAGCAAATTTGGCTGGAGTTGGCAGGTGTCCATACTAAAATACCTGAATACGCATATCACATGACCATTCACGTACTCGCATGCGTGCGATGGTATAAACAGGAAGTAGATTGTCTACTCTGCAGTTGGTTCCCCAGTTGTAAATTGCTCGAATAATAGCTTACCTCCTGTGCATGTAAGTAGTTGTAGTATTATAAAATGCAGAATTTAACTGCACAACAGCTGGTAGCAAAGACAACAAAGTCAGAAATGCTTGTAATTCGTTATCCATGCTGCATTCACTACTGGTAGTCAAGGCTGTTGTCATTTGTTTTCTTCCAGAAAAGAGTCATATGATAGGAGTGTGACGAATCAGGGAAGGATATGTCATGACTGATAAGACCCAATCAGGAAGCAAATGTGGATATCTGCATTTCCAAAAGCCTCCATTTTCCCTCATCCACACTAAAATGAATCTCCTGAGTTTTCAACTAAAAACAGGGTCAACAGCGTTTCCAAAATTGTCTGTTTTAGGGGCTGAAACTCTGAAGTAGTATGGATGTCAGGCATAAACGTAGCAAATGTGATGCATTTTAAAACTAAAACATTACTGTGCACATAGCATTTGTCTCCTGCAACCATTCTGAATAAAATCACCACAGTGCTGCCCCTGAGAGAATGGTTGGGGAGGGACCACAAAATCAGATCGGGGATCTTGTCATCACCCTGCTGACAACTTCACTCTGCCTCTCAACACCGCCAAAGACGCTGTCACTCCAGCATTGCCAAGGAAGTTACCGCTCCAAGTTACCAAGGACTCCACTAACAAGGCCGCTCCACCTTCTGACTTTGGGGATGACCATCGCTCTGCCTCCTGGCTGAAGATGTCTCTCTGCCTCTTGACTTCCATGGTGAAGTTGTTGCTCTGTTTTCTGACTTTGGGGTTATAGTTGTCACTCTGCCTCCTGGCTTTGGGGGTGAAGTCATTGCTCTGCCTCCTGGCTTTGGGGGTGAAGTCATTGCTCTGCCTCCTGCCTTTGCTGCTTTGACTGCTGAATCCTGTGAGAGCATTGTCGTTGCTTCACCTGCTGAATCTGTCCTGTGTCTGCCTCCCTGCACTCCTGGGGATGTTGCTCTGCTTCACTACTCCACAGGGATTCTGCCTCCTTGCCTTGCCGGGAATTTTGCTTCATTTCCCTGCTCAACTGAGAATGTTGCTCTGCCTCCCTGCTTGGCTGTGGACATCAACACCCAGTTGATACAGCCTACAGAGTATGTCAGCCCTCCCTCCTTGATCCCCCAAGGACATCACTCTACTGACCCTCTAGCTCTGGTAGGGATGTTACTCACAAGGATCCAGACCCTCCTAAGTTTTGGGTGCTTCAGGAGTCATGCCTTCAGGAGGCGCTATGTCATGACCCAATGGACAGTCTCTCCCAGACCACCAGAGGGCACCCTCACTTACATTTTGAAGGTTTTCTTCTGTTGTCTGAAATACCTTGCATAAGTTCTGCCTTTTGTCTTCTTATTTCTTTTTCTGCCTTTTGGTTGTTTGTTGGCTGTTTGTTTGATAAATGTCTGTACTTGTATCTACCTCCGGTGAATTTTTACATTGAAGTGCTAAAACTTTATTGCTAAAACTTTCTTGCTCCATTGTTAATTGCACTTCATTTGTTCAGAAATCACTGTCCTTCTAGTTATGCTTTGTTGTCATTATTACTAATCCATGATTTTGTTTCAATACAAAGCAGATAACAAACAACTGTGTTATTCATAAGGCAGCAATACTGCACCAAAATACAGTATTAAAGATTGAGTGCTGACATATTAGGTGTTAGCAGTGCTGCATAGTTCCACATCATCAGACATATTATGATGATGCCGACAGTCTGGTTTCGTGTGACATATTTTACCAAACAGCATTGCGTCATTGTTCCGTCTGTAGGTCACGAGGTCAAAAAAACTACAGTACTAGAGGGATAGAGTCCCTGAAAATTTGTTGATCTCCTTGAGGTGAGGTAAATAATCTGCCTTTATAACAGGAAAATAAATCAACTTGACCCCTGAACCAAAATATATTGATTGGTTGTTATAAATCTCCCCTAGGTTTGAAGAAATGTATGATTGAGTGTGTGCATGGTGCACTGTGGTAGACTGGAATCCTATCCACAATGCTATCTTATGTACAGTATTCCCAGAATAGATTTAGGACCCCCTGTGACCCTGACTAGAAAACACCGCTTACTGATGATGAATGTACTTCCCAATGAGTTTTACTTCCGAAAAATATATAAGTCAGGGAAAACCCTTGCTTCAGTGCATAATCTAAGCTGGATACTGTAGATTTGTATCTAAGAACTGCTGCTGTGATCATAAAAACTGTCTTGTGCTCATCCTAGGACTTGGGAATATGCTCATACTGAACATCCTTTCAGCACAGTACTGTTTGTCTTTACTCTTCTACACCTGTATACTGTAGACGCAGAAGAGGATGGGTTCCATTTTGAGTCTGGTTCCATTCAAGGTTTCATCCTCATACCATCTCAGGGAGTTTTTCCTTGTTACTGTCGTCTCTGGTTTGCTTACTAAAAGATTAAAACTCTTTCTGTAAAGCTGCTTTGTGACGATGTCTTTTGTTATACAAATGAAAGAAACTGAATTGAGGAATCAGTGATGGCTGCACATGACGACAGTGGTGAATTATCATGTGGTGTCTGATGATGCTTGAGTAACTGGACATAAAAATTATATTAGAACAATAGACCATTAATTTATTTTGAAATCATCAATGCTATTGTGTTACCTGTGTGTGTTGCTGGTAGTTCCTCTTCCTGGACCGAGTCCGACATCTTTACAGTTAATCTGTAGTGAGACTTCTGAGAAAAAATAAAACACAATTTCCGGGGTTTGCGGTAAATGAAGGGAATAATCTCCAACTTTGTGCAACCCTCTGTTTTGCAATCGACAATAGAGAAACAGAGAGGAATTCCTTGGCAAACTGAGAAAGTTGCCCAATAGTATACTGTCGTTTTTTAGCCACAGTGTTTACCTTGTAATTATAGAGAAGGAAGAATGAATAAATGATAAAGTGAATGCACAGCATACAATGATTTCTAGAAAGAGAAAGATGTCAGCAGGTGTGGTGGATTAAACCACCCTGATTATGATGATGTAACTACAGGAAGATGGATTATAGATTTCAGTGTCACCTACACTTATGAAGGCTGAGGTTGGATTATAGGATTAATACACATAATTATATACTGCTTTTGCATTTCAGCAGACATCTGTATGGTGTGTGGGTGCTTTTAGGTGTATGTAGTAATGAGCTCAGCTGAATATTCTCTGGAAATCTTTGGACAGAAAACCAAGAAGGATGATTTTTAATGATTTTATGGTTATTGTGGTTGAATGAGGCTCGGGTCTGTAGCACATTATTAATGAAATGATGAAAAGTAAAGTTCATACATGTGTTGACATGCACAAAGAGACAAGCATCTTCACAGCATAAAGCTATTACATGATAAAATTAAGTTAATTTTATAGCAGTAAGGATGTCATAAGTAGATTTCATTAAACATAACAGTTTATTGGACTAATATATATTTTAAAGTAAAAGGTTGTTTTCAAAGCGTGGTCTGGACTGAGTTATTAATTATAATCTTTATACTATAAGTCTAAATGACTAGTCACATTTTCAGTAATGGGTTGAAATTACTGTGTGCTTTAAAGTTTCAGAATTAAAAAACATAAAAGTCAATGTCATGGTAAATCTACTATACATTAAATTAAAGCTAAATTTGATTAAAGCTGTTAACCTGACACAAAATCTAAACACCTTGTAATGGGTTTGGAATTAAGGAATAAACAGCTACAATAATTCAGGTTACATGTTGGTATACTTTAGCATGTTCTTAATATCTGAATAGCTACAGCTGATGTCATCAAATAAATCTGCTCTGCTTTATTTTGTTCACACTAAAGAACGCCTGCTGTAAGTTCTCACATAAGGCCTGATAGTGCTGGGAGAATTCCTGGTCCATTTTAACAGAGGAAAACGTTGATATATGATCTATATTCTGTATGTATTTGCCTTTTGCTCTCATCATTGAATAGGTAACATGTCCACTTATCTGTTCTGGTTTTATTTTTTTTATCAACTATCTTAAATCTCATTTAAATTTCAGTAAATTCTTACATATAATAAGCTTTGTTATTAGTTATTATTCAGGAATATTTATATATCTTTATATCTATAGGTAGAGGCTCTGCACATTGCACTGCACATAAAACTGAACTGAATTCTATGAAGCATCTTTATCACAAAGGATTCAAAGTAGAACCTTTATGGAAGCTAAGAACCCTTACTTAATCAATGAATCTTGAAGAACCATGTTTCTAAGAGTATATAGCATAGGCACATCATTACAAAGAAGCACTTTCTGCGTAGATCTTATTTGGTGAATCAGTATTAGGATCATGATCTGATTGAAGATACTTGTTAGCAATGAACAGGATTTGTCACATGTATCTAGTTATAAAAAAGACAAAAATAGTTGGGATAGAGAGCTGGCTGGCTTACCCGGAGGTATAATGCGTCTTGAGCAGATGCCTCTCCAATGGGTTTATGGATTTTCTTTAGACATTCTCAGACCCCTGTGGTCCCTCTACTTTGGGATGGTGGGTGTGGCCTAAGGTGCTTATTAGAATTAAACATGTGCGTGATGTGATGACACCGAAGACATAATTTGATGGAGTGTAATCAGATTAGAGCAGGAGAATTAAGCTTCCTTCATAAGCCAATCTCTCCATGATGGCAGATGAACGGCAATGAGATTACCATGTACAGTAGATTGCTGATTGCTGTAAACTTTTATAGGTTTATATCTATGGTGAAATGATCCTTCAGGAAAAGTGGGTGAAGAAGTTGTTTATTAGGTACATGGTGTAAATATGCCAGTAGAATGTAATGAGGTTTAAACTGATGAATCAAGATCAATAATGAATTATTGTAAAACTAGCAAGACAAACTGTTTCCTGAGCTTTTCAGAGAAAGCCACTGAAGTGTCCGAATACTTGTAAGGAATAAAACACAACCAGGTGTGGCGTTATAGTGAAATGCTTAATGACTGGGTGGTGGGATGCATAAAGGTGATAATGCTCCTGGGATAGGCTATGGATCCACCAGGACAAAAAGCTTACTGCAGATTAATGAAGGAATGAATGATTACGCTAACTGGCTATACTTTACATCAGCTAGGTAGTGTCCTCTGCGAATTCTAACACTACAAATCAATGACCATTCTTTATAAATACCATGTGCAAGAGTGATGTGTTCATGAGGAATCCAATTATTCCCAAGCTTTAACAAAGACTGTATGAGGCAACTCAATGTTAGCACAGCGTTTGCTAACATTTCATGTTACCTAATTTGGCTTTTAAGCCTTTCATTTATTCACCTGGTGCAGTTCATTTCTAGAACTACCGAAGACAACATTTCTGTTAGCAAGTAAATATACTCTTCTTGCGCTGGTGTTTAGCACCGTGTGATCCCAGGGTCAGAGCGTGAGAAGAAGACCTCGCTAGAAGAATAGAAGTCGTATTCACTGGAATGTGGAAAGTTTGGACATTCAGACAGCCATTTAGGGTGACGGAGGTGGGTGCTGTATACGTGCCCTGAGCGAAACCTGAAGACGTTACACAGTTAATGACAGTCTTCTGCTCCAGGCTAAAGAAGATTACAGCACTGCCTAAATGTGCATTCTAAAGCAGCGTGGGCATGTTATGTCTCGTCTTTTCGTGACGTCAACCTCCTTTTTTTCTCTTTTTTTTTTCTTGTGGAAATATACAGATATGGTCATTAAACATGGAAACACACTGTCTAAGTTTGGATTTTAAAAAAAAACCCCACATTGCCAATTGTTACAGGAAAAAAAATCCTGGAGAAAATGATACACTTTGACTCACTGCTCTTTTCTAAGGAAATAAAAAATTCCAAATACTTCTTTAAGTTATCATCTCTGGCATCTTTCATTTGAGGTTTGCCTCATTGTTAAATGGCAAACAGTGCAGTTAAATATTTTGCCAAAAATCTAATTTTATTGTTACCCAGAGAAGCAAGAAATTAGAAAGATGTTACCCATCTTTCCACTTCAATTCTTTCACATTTGTTTAAAAAAAAGAAAAGAAAAAGAAAGCATGTTTACTGTGAGCCTACACTTGCCCTGTGGCTTTAAAAAGTCAATGAGCAAAACTATACACAGAATTATTTTTCTGATTCAAAAAAATTTGTTTCAATTTGGATAACACATCATGGTGCTGCCCGCAACTGACGGTTCACAATTTTTTTTCAATTCTATTGTTTCAAACGTCTAAAAGTTAGCGAAAATTATGATTTGTTAAAAATAGAAAAAAATTGTAAAATCTAATTAAGTCATTTCCTCTAACCCAGTCTCAATTAAAATGCAATTTGCCTCCATATAATCATATTTATCTGTTCCTTTGTAAGGTCGGTAAATTCTATTTATAAGCTGTTGTACTGTATATGAGTTCTTGGCCTTTTTTGCTCATGTTTTTCTGATAAGTTTCCTCATGGTGATCACTAGGTGGAGGTAAAAGTAAGGATTTTTATTCCAGGCGTTCCGGGCTCTTCCTGGGGCCTTGCAAGTGGAAAAAGGAGGCGGGAACAGGGAAGCATCCCTCTTTCTTGTCTGATGCTGCCTCAGACATGTTTATGTGGCCCTCAGAGGTTTCGTCATTATGAAGTAAGTCTAGAGTGAATCAACTGACCTGCCAGAAACTTCTGAGTCTGGCTTCCTCAGATTCATTAGTGAAACTGGTTCTTGCTGCTCGCTGCCACCCATAGAAAATTGCGCAACACAGCTTGCTTTAATTTAAAGAGGAAATTATATCACAGAGCTCTCTCTCGGTGGGAATTCTTTTTTCCATATCCGTTTACTTCACTTGTAAAGCTTTTTGTGTGCCAGTTAATTTTGTCTTTCCCGTATGAACATGACATGTTATATTGTAATGTAGGCTATAATGTTTTAGAAAGGAAATGACACGCTTTTGATTCACATTTCTCCAACTGGTCAATCCTGCGATCGCCTACCAGAAATGATTGGCGATAATTGTTTTATTTGTTGTCCCAAATATACATATTTAAGTTAATATTGAATTTATTTTAGTCAATTCTGTGCAGAACACATGAAGATCAGTGGAGACAGTGACAATATTGTGTAGTGTTGTGGAAGAAGGACGTCAGAGTGTTGACTGAGAAAACCAGAAATTCCTCTCTCCGGACTTTTCTCTGACGTCAGGGACATTACTGACTGTTACGAACCACTGACATCTGAGAATTTTAAATAACTATTATATAAACATCTTCTAAGAGAAAACATCACCATAGCAACAATGATGCTTTTTTCTTTGTTAAACAACTACACATTTTTTAATCTGTTTATTAGCCTTACATTACGTGGATTATCCCTGTGTCTTAGCTGTTATTATAGAAATGATAATGTATTAGTCTATTGCACTAATATAAATGTTACATTTACGTTACATTTGAAACTACGAACAATGGGGTAGGATTATTTCAAACAGCAGAACTTTATCTGAATTGTCCACCCAAACAGGGTAGGGGTGAGCTTCCCCGCAGCCCTGACCGAAGCGGTATAGATAAAGGATGGATGGATGATTGACCTGCCTTCACCTGATTGACTCAGTGGTGAATCATGTTTTTTTTTGTTTTGTTACAACACTCTGCACAAACCTGCAAAATGAATATTCCTTGTAGTTTCAATGAGGTACAATGACACCCAAAGGCCTGCTCAACCACAAATACCCTCCAGTGATTCCTTCCCAGAAACCACTGCATGAGAGATGCCTGTATTTGTGTCTGGATTTGTTCACAGTTTCTGGATAATGTCATGCATCTGGCTTTGATCAAATGACTACATCTGCAACAGAGAAACAGATTTTCTCTAAATCTCAATATTTTATTTTTATTTTTACACACATTGTTTCAATAAGAATCGTGTCAGTTTAATCTGGAGGATTTGTTTGACTGACACCATGACCTTACAATCAGTGTATCTTACAAAACCAATATCTTTTGTCTCTTCTGCTATTTTATTTCTTTACTTTTACTGTTTTCTGATTAAAAAAAGAGTTCATTTATCACAGAAAATATTTGGATATATTTTTTCAATTTGGATCAACACTTGTGCTAAAATCTTCAGTTATGGGGATTTTGATCTGATGTGAAGCACTGTTACTCACCTTAATCAACTTACAGTTCATTATTTTCCAGTAATAGCCTTAACTTTTACATAACAGCTTTTATGTTTACATAACATACCTTTTTACACCACAGCAATTTGCCCAACCTAACTTTTTTTTTTTTATCTATTAAACATACTCTTTATATTTTTAAAGATATAGCATGTCATATTGTTTATCTGTTTATAGTTTATTGTTTTACCTGTTTATATATTCATTGATTTTTGTGAAATCCTGTTATAACTTACATTATTACAGTTATCAATACCTTTTTGCCAGTCAGACTGGAGAATTCAAAAACACTTTAATATAAAGAAATGTAGTATACTCTTAAAATGTGTAATATTATGAAGTGTAATGTAATAACTGTGGGTCATTAAAATTAGTAATGAAAATTTTCCTTCTGAAAATGTCGTTTCTTTTTTAAACTTAAATAAATGTAAAAATGTAGATTTTCAATATTATACAAGTTTAATTTGAATTTAATTCCCATCTAATTTTATCTGTATTTCTCTTGTTAGATAAAATTCTTAGTCTACATTATTCTACTAGCATTTTTCTATCCACTAACTTTAACCTTGTTTTTATCGTGTTGTATTTCCCAAGTTTGCATTTCAGTTGACCCAGCACACCCCACCCACTTTCAGCGACGACTTGTCTGTCCCATTGTCTTCTGTGTCTTCACTTTCACACCTTCACACACACCCACATCCTGACATACATACATTAACACACACACACACATCCTGGCAGCCACACATTAACTTGACCCTATTATTAAAGCATGTTAGTTGTAATTGTAGTTGTAATGATTGTAATTGTAATCATTCTAACATAGCATTCACACACCTGTACTCACTCCCAGAAGGACATTCACACCTTTCACACCCAACAGGCCATTTTTCTTTGTTTCTCCCTTCCTGTACCCCAATACATATATACACACACACCCACACACACCCCCCCCCCCCCAACTCACACACACAGACGCACAAACACACGTACACACACCCAGGCTACTGTATATAAACTTGTCTGTCGCAATAAACTTTTGAGCATAGACCTCCACGCTGTGTCTGTGTCTCTGCTTTATCCCCGGATCTGAAACGGGGGAGATACTTTCACCCACGGAAGTCAGATCGAACCCGAGAGAGCAGAACTGTCGCCAAGACAATTTTGTTCTGACATCTCTTTCATCTGTAGAGCATCATGAAGAAGCAAAACTGAGCAATGAGGATGTAATGAGAGTAAAATGATCCTGCACTGACTGCACTGTGCATTAAGCAAAACCATGTTTTTATTTATCAACTATTCTGAACTATAGAAAATTAGCAATGGAAAAGTCCATAATACAGCCAGGACCCTTTACGTTAATGCTTCATGACCTGGTAATGTAAATGTGTGACGTGTAATTGCCTGAAAATATTGTGGAACTGTGGTATGAATCATGCTCAGTGGTTTAATGTGAGGTCTTCAGCCAGTTGACTGAGCTCTCTTCAGTTCCTAGCACGCCACAGCTCAAGAATGCAGGCATGGCTGATTGTGAAAGACTAGAATATTTGAGGAAGTGAAGGTTTAGTCTACTCATGTGGGAAAAGCTTGATGAAACCCTCTCAATGTAGTAGTGAGCGTGTACACATGAGACATGCAGTAGTGACTATGTATGAGTATTTGCCTAAAAAGTAAGGAAATGATGCTTTTTGTCTTTCCTCTCTTGTGAGGTTATTATTTTGGTTGGCCAAGATGAACCTGGGATCTAGTGATTTATTACTGGAAAGAAAAAACACAGTAACATTTGGTGAACAAATACACACAGTGTAAAAAAAAAAAAACATTTCAAAATGTTAGCATTAATTCTGGATTAAGTCTGAATGCAGACATGGCATGCAGTAGAAACGTGAAAAAGCCACACAAAACTCAAAAAAGGATGTCCGGGTACTTCCTCTGGCTGATACTGTGCAGTGTAATGTGGTCTAGTAAGATGCTAGATGTTACAGGAATTCCAAGTGGTGATCAGTGCTATCTGTGTTAATTACTTGTAGGGCTAGATTGTGCCATGTCTGTGTAAGAACCCAGGTCCTCAAGGCTGACACGAAGCATGGTGCATTCTTTCCACATGCACTTTCTTCATCACCTTCTTTGTCTGCTTTTGACTAGAAGCATGCCTAAACCTGCCCCCACATCTGTCTGAGTGACTGTATTGACTTAGTTCATTATACTTCCTACTAAATAAAAGTCACAATCCATGTAGTTTTCCATGTTTATTATTATTTGGCTTACTGGAGATTCAGTACTGAAACCTTAAATTTTTTTACAGATTTTAAAATGTTCTGCACATAATTGACTAAAATAAATTCAATATTAACTTAAATATGTATATTTGTGGACAACAATAAAACAGTTATCGCCAATCATGTCTGGTAGGCGATCGCAGGATTGACCAGTTGAAGAAATGTGAATTAAAAAAACCAAAAAAAAAAAAACCATTATGCTGAAATGTTTAAATTGTATGGTTTGATCCAGAGACTCAGGTTCCTTTCACTGTGAGTTTCCTCCAGGATCTCTGAGACTACATTCAGGGGCTGGAGTGACTCAAATCTGTGACACAGATCTGATATTTTCAGGGCTGTTTATCTTTCTTATACCACCTAGTCATCATCAGTGCCAGTTGAAGTGTTTGAAAAGATACAGAGGAAGTTTGAGTCAAAGAGACCCATTTTAAACCAGAATAACACCCATGTCAAATGGTTTCAGGAACACATTTTAAAGCGGTCATGGTCCACTTTTCTTGACATATTAACGTCTTCACATAAAAGATCATTGGAGCTTAATGTTTGAACAAGCTCTTTTATCATCATCTTGAAGTTCAAACCAAACCAGTAGCCTAGTGGCAAGTGTCAGAATTGCCTACAACTGGCTGGCCAACTCTATGCTACAACATTACCTAGTTTGCCTGGGAAGTGGTGGAGACATCATGTAAAATCAGAACCTTGTAGCCTATTTGTGAGGATCGTATAAACATGGGCTAAATGAAAGCCTAATTGCACTATTAGGAACTGACCTTATTGGAAAGGCTAACTGACTTCATGGCAAGCTATCCAGAATAATACGCAATAACAATGTAGCCTATAACAATGCATGTCTGTTGTTCACATAGTTAAACGTTGTGCATTGCCGAAATGTCTAAGTAGGGTTCAGGTGCCTTGCGAGTCTATGAGGGGTTCTTCGTACATGTTAATTTGTCAAGAAAACTGGACTATGACCGTGTTAAAATGTGTCCCTGAAACCAGTGTACATGAGTGTTTCTTTGATTTAAAATGTGTCTCTTGGAGTGAGTGTGAAAAATTTACTCAAACTTCCTGTGTCTTTTGAATGATGGCACAGTGGCATAACTAAGACGGGTGCATGTTTGGGGTGATTTTCTTTTGTTCTGAGTCACCAATTCAAATCCAGTGAAAGCTTGTTTGCCAAAGAAGTCCTGTGTCCTGCCTCAATGACTATTGTCCCGTTGCACTCACACCCATCACGATGAAGTGCTTCGAGAGGCTCGTCATGACGCATATCAAGACCTCAGTCAGTCCGGATTGGGAACAGTATCTCCAGCACCACCACACTGAGCACTGGGGCCCCCCAGGGCTGTGT
>JAQQZR010000003.1:6354256-6385839 GCA_030068235.1 Notoglanidium macrostoma
ACTTTTGTGAAGCTGCTTTGAGACAATGTCTGTTGTTAAAAGTGCTATACAAATAAAATTGAATTGAATTGAATTGTATGTAGCATTAGTCATGCAAACTTTTTTTGAGGGAAAATGGTGTAGTTGCTTTAAAATTCATCTTTTTAAATAAGTAATAAAAGTCAACAATTAAAACATTTACTTTCTAGTTTTTAACACATGCATATGTGTAAAAGTAGTAACTTTACGACTTTCACTTAAGTACCTTTTTGTTTTATTAAGTACAATGTTGACACTTTATCTGTACTTTCACTTAAGCATAATTTTTCAGTGCTTTTCCCACACCTGGAGAGAGGTGTAGAAAGGTGTATAGAGGGCACTACTGTGGTAGAGGATGTATGGATATAGTGCAGATCTGAAGAGCCCCAAACACAGTTTTGCTTATAGGTGCCCATTGCTAAAAAATATTGGCTTGGATTTACTTTAAAAAATTCAAGGTAAAGTTCTGCAGGTAGCTTTTTATGTAGCTTGATGATATTTTTAAGTAAGTGAACAAACACTTGCTTGTTACACATATTCCATTGTGGTATGTTAACTCAAGTTGTCTTTGCTTAAAATACTATTTCAGACCAATGCTAAAAAACAAACAAACATTAGACTGGCAAACCACACACACCATCACCGGCCACTTCAACAACAACAGATATGCAAAGCACATGTTTCAACGGAAAAAGACAATAATGGATTTTAAGATGCCTCCATCGCAGAATCACCTCTGTGCAAAGTTTGAGCACATAACATTGTGGCATCAAGGAAATCCACCCTCCATCAATCGATCAGGTACAGACATGAGGAAGATACTCACCAGATTCAACACTTGCAAAGATACAGGACCTGACAACATGAGGGAAGTGCTCAGAGACTGTGTGAATCAGCTGGCTGAAGTCCTGACAGATATCTTCTCCTTGAGCCATAACAGCTTCTTGAGCCAGGCAGTTGTCCCATGGTGCTCTAAGGTTCACTTGCAGGTTTTGTCATACTAGTCATACTTATGCCAAAGTTGTCTTCAGTATTGTGACTCAATGACTACCATCCTGCAGAACCCCCTCGAATCATCATGAAGTGACTTATGACCAGACACTCAAAGCAGCTCCCCTATAGCACCAGACTCCCCAGCACACTCAACGGTTTCCATACTACCCCAACCATTTAGCTGAGGACGCAAACTCACATGCTTTTCACCTGGCCCTATCCCACCTTGACAAGAATATTTACATCAGAGTGCTGTAAGCAGACTTCAGTTCCGCATTCAGCACAATCATCCTCCAGCAGCTGACTGAAAATCTGGACCTGCTGGGTTTCGTCACTTCCTTCTGTAAATGGATCCTGGACTTCCTCAGTGGGGGGAAGTCAGTTGAGGTAAGCAGCAGGATATACAACACCATCACTTTGAGCACTGGCCCACTATGAGAATAGCCCACTGTGGTTCCCATTGCTGATCCACAACTACACTTTCAGCTCAAGTTTGCTGATGTCTCCACAGTGGTAGGTAAGAGATCGAACAGCTCCAGGTCTGGTGCAAGAATGATTTGTCTTTGAGTGTTGGCAGAAAGATATAACAGAATTATATCACAAAAAGGACATAACTGTCAACTTCAGGATGTTCTGTGCTGATCACTCCAATCTGTGCATAGCTCCACAGTACACAGTGGTGAGCACCAAGTTTCTTGGCATCGCACTTGCATTTCCTCACATGTCTGAAAAAGGCAAACATACCCCCACCCATTCTCACCACATTCCATAGAAAGTGTTCTGACCAGCCACATTGCTGTCTGGTTTGGGAATTCTGTTACTTGTTCAAATATGCCATGAATGTTATTTCGTTGTTTCCAGTTCAGCGATTGTTATTCTCTTGAATTCTTCTTTTATTTAAAAGAAATTAGTGACATTTAACAATAATTTGAAACTTAATTTGACACAAAACTTACAATGTAAATCTATGGCTACCATATACTGTTAAATCAGTTTGCCTACTTTATAATTTATTATATGAGCAAATATAAAACAGTAAATATCTCAGAAACTTCAAATAAAGTAGGCCACCTGTGAATAAAGTCCTCTATGGCTATGCTGTCCTCCACTACCTCCTGCCATCAGCGGCAAAATGTCTTGGCCTTCATATCATTTATTGTCTTATTTTTGTGCTTTCTTGACCGTCTCTTTTTCAAGACTTTGTTTTTAATTTATCCTGTTGGGTGTGAAGGGTGGTACTATACCTCTGTTTTACGTGGCTTTTTGACAGCTTTTGCTGCAAATCTCAAATTGGTGACTGAGTTGACATGTTCCGGGCATCCTAGGCTTCTTAATTTTGATCTGTAAATTCCCATCTTGTATTCTATTCTTGTTCGCCATCCATAGAATCTATTTCCTTCAAGCATGGATGCTTTTGGGATAATGCCTCAGCAACACTGCAGATCAGATCACTGGTAGAATATGCACAATACTGGTAGATTTTTTTTTTGGTCAATTTTTCAATAATATCAGACGTAATAATTGGGTTGTTCAAAAATGTTCCACATTTTCTGAAGCAGCATAAGCAGTCTCAAGAATCACCTCATAAGCAGACTCAGGAATTACAAAATGTGATGGCCACTGCTGAAAAGGATGAGGAACTAGAGGAGGCATCTGATGGTGATGAGCCACTTCTTGAAGGGCAACTTCCATCCTGTTAAAGTTATAAATAAAGCCTCAGCAAGTACTGCTTTTTCAATGTCCGCTTTTATGGTTAAGAAAGAAAAATCCCCACATTTAGCACACTTGTAATGCAGGGAAAGATTCCCTGAATCTGATATGTGTCAACTCAAATTGTGACATTTATCTAGATTCCCAGAAAGCAAAACTAGCTTGCATATGTCGTGGTCATACACACAGCAAAAGTCTCAGAATTGATTATCCAGTGTTGACCAAAAGTGTTAAATAAAGAGTTGAACGGACACCATATAAATATGGGTTAACACTACAGGAAGCAGTTGTGTAAGACAATTGGTGTCATTGGTGAGAAGTGTTGTAGATTCAACTTCTACAGAGTTATGAAACCACGCGCTGGTGTTACGCAGAGTTCATTTTTTACTATACATAGAGTTATTATAGAGTTATATTAACTCTTCATCTGAGTTGTATTATAAATACTTTAGAAAGTGTTGAATTAACACTGTAAAGATTGGGACAAATTAACCACCAGCATAATGTTAAAATGAGCTCTCTCAGAGTTAATTTAACACTGTAGAATTGGCTCTGCAGAATCCTACCCAGCCTTGCAGGTTCAGTCAACTTTTCCTTTTTTAGAAAAGAAGAAATAAGCCAAATTAAGAGTAATTTATTAATACAAATTGGAAAGTCAAAGTTTGACTCAACCATTTATATTGATCACTTACCTAGCGTCGAAGACAAATGGCACATTTCAGGCCAAGCATACACTGCCCTGCAACAGTACATGCTGCTAATGGCACATCATACAACTCCTGTTGCATGAGCTCAGATGATTCCAGCTCAAAAGACCATAAATGTTCTATGTACCATGCCTGATGAGTTTTCACAATGAATCCATGCATCCCTAACAAATCAACATTTGGTAAATTTTTACAAAATCAAGTAGCCCTGCAGTTGAGCTATAAGGCAAAATGATATCTTTGAAATACATCGTTCCATAGCTAGATGCAGTGGCAGCTACTGATGACGTGTTTGCAGTTTTGTTCTGTATTGCTTTTTGCATACCAATGCTAAACAAATCCCAACGGACTTTAGACACATGTGAGACAGAAAGCACTGGTTTCAAACTATTAGAACTATGTAAAATCATAGCCATCATGAACTGATGCTTCACTGCAAGAGACTGTAAAATATTATTGAGTGAACAAGTATGGACAAGGACAAGGACACCCAGGTCATCCATTTAGTTGCTCCTCTGTCCCTCAGTCACAGTTAAAATAAAAGGGATATCAGGCTTTCTCTGAAATGGTCTCCCTCAACATATAAGGTCTTCCCCCTTCATTGAGCCTTTAAAATCATTTCTTAACCACACTTTTGCTCTTTGGCTTTTAGTGCATAACAATGTCTTGAGATATTTTACTTTGGTGTCTCAAGTGTAAAGTGTGCATTAATTTAAGGATAATTCTCAGTTGCTATCTATCCTGCTGGCTATCTGTGTTACTTTCTAGTATTTTATCTCATTGGTATCTGTCTGTTTTACTTTTTATACTCTATTTTTTCCATTCTATGCTCTTTCATTATTGTTTCATTGTACAACACTTTGGGGCAGCTCCTGTTGCGTGTTAAATGTGCTCTAGAAATGAAGCTTACTTGACACCTGATATGACCATCCCTCCAGGGGAGAAGCAAGCCTTTGCCAAGAAGTATCACAAATTCCAAGACTAATGAGAATGGACAGGAGACACAGTCAGTATGATTGACTGTTTTGAAGGGTGCTGAAAGGTCAAGGATGATTGAAACTGAAGACAATTTGGCTGATCTAGTGGCATGAGGCTTCAGTGATGTTCATGAAGGCAGCTTCTATGGAGTGTGGTGCTTTGACGACAGACTGGTTAGGATCTTAGAGGTTATTCTGGTTAAGACTGAGAGACAGCTGATTATATACAGTGCATGCAAACATTTTAGAAGGAAAAGAGAAAAGTGAAATGTGATTGATATGAATGTTTCAAACAAGGAGGAGGGTAAAAAATAGACATGTAGTGTAGGAACAGGGGTAGGATTCTACCAATCTTCTCATCCAAGAAGGTGGGGGCTTAAGAAGTAAAGCAATGATTTTGAGGAGCTAGGATCATGAGCAGAGGCATCCAGCATTCCCTTGTAGTAGCTGTCACATCAGATGAGAACTTAGATATAGCAGACAGCACTATAAGTGGAGATCAGTATCATGTTGTGATTTCCTCCACTTTCTTTTAGCTGCTCTTAATTCTCTCAGATTGCTGGTCAACACAGCCAAAGGCCAAAGTGCTGGGTGAAAAGACTCCCTAGATTTGCAAGATTTATGGCAGAGGAGGTCATGGATGAAGAAAGTGAAAAGAGGAAATTGGTGATTGTTAATTCAAGAGGTAGAGAGGAAAATGTCTGGAGTCTGGAAGGAAGCTACAGAGGAACGAGAGACAGAATGGAGCTTGTGGTGAATAGAGGATAAGTATGAATAGTGGGTGAGGAAACAGCTGCTTATTGTTACTGTAACATAACTTGTTTTACAGATGCTTCACAAAATTAAATTTAACTATAAATGATTAAATGGCATTAAACAGGCGAAGAGCTATAAAAGAAAATGTTAGGATGTGCTGTTACAGGAAAACAGTCACTTTGGACTTAGTGTACCACTCCATCAGTGATTATTTTGATATAGTAGCACACCCAAGTGTTTTATAATTTATTTGTTCTACTCACAGTTTGCAGTTTGACTCACACAGGCTGACACACAGTAGTGTTACCAAGTGGAAGGTGACAAACTGTCATTGTTCTGACGTTTTAATGGTGAGACATACATATGTAATCACCTGCTGTACAAACAAAGTGTTGCTTGCTGAATACTCAGGAGCTTGGCATGACAGTACAGCAAAGCACAATCAGAACCTGAAGTGATGGCTTCTGACTTAAGGTGTCTTCACACTGACCATAATTTGTCTTGCATAAAATGAGGGTGCATGCAGATTTGAAATAAATGCATGCGTTCCTGGACACAGTGGCACAGCGGGTAATATTGTTGATCAGTTGATCCTGATCTTGGGTTATAGTCTGTGTGGGTTTCTCATGTTCTCTTGGGTGGCTTCCGGGGCCGTTAGTTTCCTCAAACCAAAAAATGTGGTTTGGCTACTCCACATTGCTACTAGATGGGAAAGAGTGTGTATGAGTATGTGAATGAGTGTGATAATGAGTGTGTGAATGGGTGGGTATAGTGCCCTGTCTAAACATTCAGTGTGTATTCACACCTTCAGCCCAGTATTCTTAGGATAAGCTCCTGATGAAGCAGTCACTATGAAGAATGAATAAATGAATGCCTATGAGCACCTGCACATCAAGAACAATTCTCATGCATTGCAATGAGCTATCAGAGAATGCCTCTGAATATTAAGGAGCTCTTTGTCACAAAGACCACCTCCACATTGCGTAAACTGCAATGTTCTATAGAATACTGAAGATGCTTGGGGAAAGTAATTATTTTATTTTATTGGGGTTTTTTTTGCTGCACTTTTTCTATTTATAGATAAATTGTTGCTACAAATTTTAGCCCTATACCTACACCATTGCCACAGTACACTTCAACAATGAGTTCAGTCACTCAGTCAGTCAAAAAAGTAACATTAAATGGCTGTTGACCCCTGACAGGTTCTCATTATGGAGGGCGTAACCTTAACAGGAAGTAAGGTGTGAACAAGAGGATTTCAGAATGATGGAGTTGGTTACTCAGCAGTGACTTTCATCCTGGGAATTTCATGAGGAGGTGTGGTGTGTCCTGTTTGGGAATGTATGTTAGTGTGGTGGTGTGTGTTGCCCTGGCACTCCATTGGCATCTGTCTTGCTTCTTGGCTCCATTTGCTTGGTTTGGACCTCTCCATGTGAGACAGTTTGATTTGGGATTCTAACCTAAGTCTGTGATTCTATTTTTCTCGCTATATATTGACGCTAGTAGTGACACATATATGACCTTATGGAATAAGCAATTGGGGAAAAACGTCTGCTGCAACTCCCAACAACTGTTTTTCACCAATGTCCAAGAGCACAGAGTACAGCATAGAGTAGTATATTTAATAGACAGCTTTTTTATACACAAAATGATATCAAAGAGCATTCAGATGCTGCATTTTTACATCGGATCTTCGTGGTCAGCACTAATAGTTCAAAAATTTAGTTTTTCTTCATTTGAATGCAAACATCTATGTTATGCAATCATTCTGCCGCAGAAAAAAGCAAGAATAATTGAAAACCCAATAATGCCATGGCATTCATGTCCATTATGAGTGCATGTAAACTTTTGACCTCAACTGTATGTTACATTATATTTCAATAAACTGTAAAAATTTTTACATTTATCAGCCAACACTTCCTATTCCACAGCTTCATGTTTATAACCTCTTTTCAAAGGGATAGTCCAGACACAAATCGAAAACTCAAAAAAGCCTGGAGGCATCAGAGGTGTGACCTGCATATCGGTAATTTCAGTAATTTGAATGGGCGTCAATTTCAGTTTAAGCACCTACATTTTGACACAAGCCTGAACAAATGTTTTTAGTTTTTGGATTGCATTCAGCTTTAACTTCTGCACTCTTGGAATGGGTTTTACTCTGTTAATGGCTCTATAATAGAGTTGGATTTTATCTAATTATAATTTCCTTTTGATAAAAGCCATTGCCAACTGAATGCATGTAACTGTAGATGTGCTGTACATAGATGCATAAATAAAAAATGAGAAATGGCGTATAATAAGAGAAATGCAGTAGTTCATGGGAAAACTCCATGATTAGGCTCAGATCACTGAACATTCTTGCTGAATGAAGTCAGTGTTTAGGTTAGAAACCACTAAAACAAGAACAATCAGTTTACTTCAGGCAAAAAACCTGCATGCACATGTTACTTGGGGAACAGGACTGGAGCGACACAAACAAATTGTATGATCTCTGCCAAGGCTGGGCTCTTTCTCACAACATCTTTCTACATAATTAATCCAGTTAATCAACTTGTCTATCTCAGGACAAAGTAATTGCTTTATGGGTTGAGGTGCAAAAAAACATCAGAAAATATTATTCAAAAAATACATTTTAGCTAAGAAATGGCATTTATATATAAACAGCTTCATAAATTACCCAATAAGTCTGTATTTAAAAAATAAAACAAACATTTTAGTGAGTGGATGAATTTTGGAATTTTGGATGAATTTTGGAAAAATTTGGATATGTTTGCACCCAGCTTCATCCAGGATCCATGCATGTTCCAGGGCTGACAGTTCAAAACATAAAACTTCCAACAAACTTAAATATAAATTTAAATTAAAAGAAATATACAATACATGTTTCAGCAGTTTTATTAAACAGTTCTTTCACCAATTTATATATATATATAAATTGTGTGTGTGTGTGTGTGTGTGTTACTAAACATGTTCATTACTAAATAAGATACAAATATTCTGCTTATAAGATAAAATGCATATATGTTAAAAAAAATATGGATACACCCGGGAATACACCTTGTTCACATTACTGTTTACTGTCATAAAAAAACCAGCACTGACACTCCACATCATACATTCATAGAATATCACACACAGAGCTGATGCTGAGAACAAGACCAAGAGGCGTTCACATGAGCGCTTTGTCCCTCACACATGCTTTTATTTGAACAATATTTAAGTGCATGCAAAACTCCCAACCAAAAACCACCTAAAACAGCAGTTCAAAAGTACCTTAAAAACCTTAGATGCGGCAAACCAATTCACTTCAAAGAGTCTTTCAAAAAAATGTTTTTTACTACTTGCCTGTCACTACATGTGAAGTGCTTGTGAATGTGTAGGAGGTGAAACTGGAGGTGAAACTAATTCTAAGTCTTTACCAGCAGTTTAAACCATCAGTTTGCAGTGCACACTCTTTCAGGAGGCATGAATGCACTGTTGAGCTGGTTGCGTAGCACGCATGCATGAAAAGGCATGAGTGACGCAGCTTGAGCCAGCTGAAGGGCCACTCCTCAGATTGTAGAACGTGAGCTGAAATACATTCTGCCGCCTGTGACTCATACGTTTTTTCTCATCTTTCCCCTACAAGCTCACTGATGCACTTCATTCCTCTTTCAGCTAGTTGCAACATACTCATTTATATGATTAAAGACATTGTGTTTACACCTCCTACTAGCATCCTGTGGGTTTTAAAGTACTCTACTAGCTACAGTATAATGAACAGGACTCTGCATGTCAAGTATTATACAGTCTGATAGTCACGCACTTTTGGGTTAATCTCATTGAATCAGTCTAAATTACAGTCTTCATACAGGCAAAGTCAGAAATGTTTCTGCTTTCATATATTGTGACTAACCATAAATTTTCTCTGAATGAATTTGAAGACTTCATTTATTCTTTCGAGTACTCTTCCTTTGATGATTATTATTTGGGCTAATCTGATTGTTCAAGTATTATGACTGTCATCAATCTCAAATTGCAAACTGATAACTCTATTATCCCGTCAGGCAAGCAAGGAAGCACTCAGAGGCTTAAATCCTATTTTGGAATTTATTCTGAGATATATGTGACCAATAAAATCACATATTATTATTACAGTTAAAGAAACAGTCTAACTACAATATACTGGCCCACAAATACAGCAGTTATAGTGCACTAAATATGAAATTAATGCCAATTAAAACATAGTGTTGCATAAATGTAATTACAAACCTGACTTCCTGAGTATACAGGAAGTATCCATGTATTCCATGTATACAAAATGCCAAATATGTAAAAAAAGACTTCTTTGGGTTCTACACTAAATTACTGAAAATGTACTGAAAGGTTGCCAGTATGCTACTCTAAACATTACAAGCTGCCCACAGTCCTGCACAAACCATCCATTATTATTATTATTATTATTATTATTATTATTATTATTATTATTATTATTATGAACTTATTATATAATTGCAAGAACAACATAAGTAAGTTTATTAAAATTTTTCATAATCAAAAACTTGCTGTTTTAAAACATCTCATTGAAGATTTAAATGAAAATTAATTGCAGGTTTAAATCTATCCTCAGGTAAGAGTAGGTTTGACTAAACAAACCCTCCCAGTCATTTGCAGCAAGGCAATGGCTGTGTTTTCATTTTTCTTCTCTCTTTCCTCTTATTCTTGTGGCACAGAACTATGGCTCTGCCCCTTTTTTTCTTTTCCAGTAAGTTCATGCATGATAAATTTTTCCAGAATGTGGGTCATTTTGTTTGTCTAACTTCTAACAAACAGGTTCTGCTCACAGTGTGCATTTGTTAAGCTTTTGTTTTTATAAGGCTGAATTCTTGACTCGGGTCATTTAGGGGCAAAATCTCATTCATGTCTTGTGTAGGGATTTAGCTCTAAGCTTTTAGGTAAGAAAGACTGGAGTTGGATTTCATGCAGAAAACACATGCTGTGACTTTAGTATCAATAGGTTATACTGGATCTGTGTTTGAGAATGGGAGATACCATTTAATACTATGGTCACTGTGAGTGAAAATTCATTAAAAAGAATTCTTGGAATTCCTATTAAAAAAGCCAATAGTCACTCTGGAATCAAAATCAGTCAGCAAATATATCTTTTGTCTCCATAGTTTTATAGTTCATGGAATTTTAGAGTCTCATTAGAATCTGAGAGTGAACAATAAATAAGTCTGTGATAAATAAAAAATATAGATTTTGGTACTTGACAGAAGACTTGTTTAATGCATTTGTTTTGATTTGTTAATCCTAATTTAATTGCTAATAGTAAAAAACTTCATGTTTACAAACATTTGACAAGCAGTGTATATCTTAACAGAGTCTCATCGGCAGCCCTCTCGTGTTACTCTAAAGCTACAACTGTGCAACTCATAGGTCATTTTCTACTGTTGCATTAACAACGCCTCCACTAAAGTGTACACATCCACACGGTATGTAGGTAAACAGAGTTAACCCTGCTCCTGCTCACTGTCTCACAGCCAGCTGTTAGGAAAGCCTATGACATTTTCAGGATGAAATTTATTTCTCTGGGTGACATCTGAAGTGACATTTTTACACACCCTATTTGTAAAATTCTCACATCTGATGGCAGTTAATGCAAGACGACTTTTGGTCTTGTATTTCCTATGAACACATGGTGGTATACTGTTTTATGTGCATTAACAGGTTTAATGCAGAGAATCGTTTACAATTCGGCAATGTTTAACCATTAAAGAAGTGTACAAAAAAGCCTTCAATCAGTCTCGCATAAGCCCACACATCTGAGTCGTTTTCTTTTCTTTCTCCTGCTAATAAGTCTGCAATATTGACAGTATGGTGATGTAGCTATCGGAGCCACAGCAAATACAGTCCCACTCAACAGTTTTGGACACATCTACTCGTTCATAGGCTTTTCTTTATTTTGGATATTTTGTACATTGCAGAACAATACCAAAGACATCAAAACTATGAAATAACACATAAATTATGTGGTAAACTAAGAAGTTGAAAATATATGTTTCATAGTTTAGATTCTTAAAAGTAGCCACTGTACAGCTTTGCACTCTATTGGCATTATTTTAACCAGCTTCATGAGGTCGTCACCTGGAACGCTTCCCAATTTACAGGTGTACCTTGTCAAAAGTTAATTAGTGGAATTTCTTGCCTTGTTAATGTGTTTGAGATCATTAGTTGTGTTGTGTCGAGGTAGTGTTAGTATACAGTAAATAGCCATGCTAAACAACTGTAATAATCCATATTATGTCATAAACTTCTCAACTAAGTAAAGAGAAATATCAGTTCATCATAACTTTAAGACATAACTTATAATAAAGAAAAAACATTGAATAAGAAGGGGTTTCCAAATATTTGATTGGTACTGTAAATTGTTTATACTCACCAATTTAATGATGTTTTAATGAAAACATCTCTCTACACAAGATGTTAATAAAACATAAATTTTTTTGTGTCAGGCTCCAATTTACACTTTTTTTTAATGTTATCACATTTAATTTTTTAGAACTGAATGATAATTATTTTAGCTCTAACCACACTGGACATTTTTGTTTTGTTTTGTTTTTTGTTTTGTTTTTCTCCATGTATACTGTTTTATCCTTTTTTTACTCATGGCATTCCTACACATGGACAATCCATTATATATTTTATAATACATCTTTAGAAAGATGCATGCAATTTTAAGTAATAAAAATCATCTACTGTATATGTTTTTCAAAATAATTTATGCATAAAAGTTTTGCTTGGTGTTAAGAAGGTTTGAAGGCCATCATTCTATTATGAGTGCCAACAACACATTTAAAAACACATTAAAATATTTTAACATGACTGGTTCTGTCCTAGGCGTACTATGATTGAATAGCGGGATGAATTCGTTTCAACATGTTATGGCCTGAAACTGCACACTTGAACTCAAGTAGACACATTCGGTATCATGTGAATATTATGTGAAAATAAAAATCACATGTGAAAATAAGCGAATTGTGTATAAGTCACATGTAAAAAAAAAAAATCATGTATAAATCACCTGTGAAAATTAATGAATCATGTATAACTCACATGAAAGTAAATGAACTGTGAAAAAAAAAATCCAGCGAAATGAAATGAATTATGCATTAAACATTGATTATTGGTTAAAAGAAATACAGATTGATTATTGGAACATTTTGGTAATAAATTCCTCAGTTAAAGGCATTTGTCCTACTTTCAGAGGTGAGATGGGGACTTTGTGGTTTGTGGTTTGTCAACATAGGGGGACTGAAAGTGTCTAGAATGATATTTTACTGTATTTCTTCAGCATTTGAGGTTGGGAAAAAAATCAGAAGAGCAGCCATGGTGAGACGTTTTCTCATGTCTGTCTCAATTACTGGTTTTGATTTCATATTACATAATCAAATATTTAAAATGTTTATTGATGGCGTTGAACAGCTGCCCATAGACTTTCACTAAGTTTCAAGTAAATGTTTTCTCTGTTCATTTTGTCAGTAAATAGAAGCATTGGGAATTTCTTGTTTGTGGTAATCACATATAAACCACAGATGCAATAGACTGAGTCAGAAATAATAGACTGAGGTCAAAAAAACTGGCACTTTTCTTCAAGATTTTGCTAAATGACCACATCTGTTTTCAGTGTCACTAAACCCATCAACCTCTTCTATTTTGTTATTGGCTTTAGTCATTAAATGCAATGACTTTGCAACTTTAGGTTTGCATCCTAACAAGAGGCCCTTCAATGTTACTCAAAAGCTCCAGTGAGGAATAATTGCAACTCATAGGTCAGTTTACAGTTTACGTCAACGCAGGCCTTTGAGTAATAACATCACCCACTCTTTGTAAGTAAACAGAATTACCCCCACACCACTCATATCGGAGAGATTTGTAAATATTTTGGTTATAATTGTGGACGTATAGTGCATCCTTGATTAGAATTTGATGGCTGGAAATCCGTAAAGCTCGATGGAATAGATAAATAGTAATTCAATAGATATAGAATATATAGTAATAGAATAAGGAGAAACAAAATTGCTATTTTTTATGAAACTTTTATTTAAAAAAAAATGCAAAACAAGAATCCAATTATTTTATAAATGTTTAAAAAAAAACACATATTTAAAATATTGTACATTTAAGGCACAACAAATAAATAAATAAATAATTAATTAAATAAATAACATTTGACTCAAAAAACATTTAGAAAAATACTTTTGTAAAAAAATCAGTTTGAAATCATACAGTGGTGCACTTTTCAAAGCTCTGAAGTCCGTTCTTTCAGTAAGACAGTGGGATTGATGTCACCCTTGCCAGAAGGAGTAGAATTCATGTTAATGTTTGCTAAATTGTACACTTTGTCCTCAGGCACTTTGAAGGACACAAACGGGCATGGTCCTTTAACGTTGAGGCAGACGAGCTTCCTCAGTGAGGCTGTGTTTACGATCTCAAATCCCACTTTGCCCCCAAATGTACTGGGCATCCAGTACTCTGGGGAGCAGATAGGATTTCCCAAAAGCCCTTTGAGGGAAAAGGGGGCACCCATCTCAACCATGGTCTCTCCGAACACAGCGTTGTGCCTTGGTTTCTCTACCAGAAATCCAGTGTAGAGCTCCACTGAGTTCACATCTCCATACAGGCTCTTCAGCTCTGCTGCGAGTTCTTTATCTCCTAAAACACAACAGAGATAGATGTAGACTCCAGTTTGGCTTTACAGTTCAAATTTCATGTTCGCTCAGTGTTTCAGATTTTGTGCTAGTGACAAGAAAGAAACAAGCCCAAATTCCAGGTCAGCTAAAGAGCCACCTATAGCTGACAACTTTTAGGCATGGCTTATTTTATATTTTACTTCATGCTTCACTTTGATAGTGATAATAGCTAACTATCAATATAGCTAGTCATTTAGCTATTTTTAATTAACTTCCCAAGGACAAGTTCCTCCAATGAAAGTTCTTCAGTATAATGCCAGTCATGCTTTATTTCTAAGCTAGTTAACAAGCCACATTTATGATTAAAAGTCCATTTTAATTTATATATATATATATATATATATATATATTATATATATATTTGAGTATTTATACCAGTTATAATGAACTATGACATAGCTAAGTATTATTCAATGAAATGAAGGCATCACAACATAAAACAAAAATGCTATAGGTTATTAATTCAGGGTGGCCTTTATTTAAAAAAAAAAAGTGAAATCAATGCCTCACCTGTCAGGTCTTCGAAGGATCTGTATGGCTGCATCTTGAAACGCTTCCTGTAAGCATTAAAAGACTGATAACGCATCTCTCGGCTGTGCTCCAAGATTTTAGTAGCCATTCCCTGCACTGAAACTGGCAGATTCCTTCCACCAGAGATCTGAAGAGATATAAGATAAAGTCAGACAAGGATTTCAAATGAGCCAATAAGTTGCTACTTTATTTTAGAAATGATTTTGCTCTTAATCGTTGTATAAAATGAATATATCTCTGAATTTCTTGACAGACTTTGTTTCAACAAATTCTATACTTAAGTTCATATGATTTAAATAATACTGTTATTTATTAAAGGTGCTGCCTAGGGGGATAATGACAATGATAATTGTAAGGAAAACTTTGCCACACTTTAAACCAGAACTCTAGGTGGTTAAACAAATCTGTTCCAGTGAATGTTTAAAAAGTACAATATAAGTACAGTGGGTTTTATTTTCTATGACGATAATTAAAGTAGTGGGATTAATATGATGATGTACAGACCCTGCCAGCCTGTTGCTTGCTGAAAGACTCCACTAAGTTGCTGATTCCGTGCTGTGTCACTATGGAGTTGTTGAAGAAAAACTGGGGGTGTGTATAGAGCTGGTGCTGGATTTGAAACACATCAGGGATCAGCGGGTGCCAGTGGTAAAGTGTGTTGAACTCAGATGCAATGCGGTTCTGATACTGGAACCTCTCACTGAAGAGGAGCTCAGGGTCAAACTTAAGTTTGAGGTGATAGCCGCTCAGGTGCTGAACGTAGTCCTCAATCACAATTTTGATGGTCTCACCTAGAGGAGATCAAATATTATGTGCTTTAACTCTCATATTCTCTACCTTTTTAAATCTTACATCAAAAAAAAAATATATATATATTTTTAAAGCCCATTATGTATTTTCTTCATCTTGGCAATTAGAAGTATCAGCAAAATTTATGAAAATGGAGGTCTAAACACCATTTACATGCTTGGGGATTTTATCATGAATAGAAATAGAGGGGATGGAGCCAAAAAAAATCATACTCATTCCTGTAAATTTACTTCAAGTGGCTTGAAAAAAAAAAAAAATCTGATTGCCAAGAATTACATAAGTAGTTGGGAAAATCCCAGTCTAAAATATTCAACAAGCAGCCTGGAGGTTTGCTCACCGATCAGTATAAGGCGTGTTGTTTGGAAAAGACGTTCATCATCCCAATCAGGATGCTCCTGCTTCAGGATGTCACACACACGGTTGTGTTCTCTAAGCCAGATAGTGGCATACATCATGAGGCCAGGGACCAGGCCAAACACCTCATGGCCAACTGCGAATCGGAACTCCTCACGAACGTGAGGTGGGTAGTGCATCTCAACCTCAACATCTTTAACCAGTGGGGGGTACACCTCCCCGTCCAACACCTGAGATCACAATACACTGGTCAGATACAGTGCTTCACACTAAAATGTGAAAGACGCACTCATGAGAACCTTAAATTATAAAACAAGCCCATTTGTTTGATTTACTACTACTTATATTCAAAATGTCTTCAATGAAGGACGTACCTGATATTTCAGCTTTCCGTCTTTGAAAAGTCTCAGTTTGTGCTGTCTATCTAGACTGTCTCCATATATGTGAGTTAAATCCACCTGAAACACCACACAAAATTTAGAGAATTTACTTTAGAGAAATATAATGTCACTTTGGATAAAATCTTGTGCCAAATGAATGATTAGAAATGTGAATGTAAATGGCACTTACTCCATGGCCCAGGGCTTTGGTGAAGGCTGGTCCTTTCTTGAAGTCAGACTTGAAGAACTGGTGGGTGAAGTGCTGGGCGAAAAATGCAAACATCAGGCTCGTGCCCTGTGGGTCAGGAATGAACCTCTGTCTCAGGAGGACTTTTTCCACCACCTGTTTGACATCAGGAAGAGCCGTGGTGCCTGTTGATGGACAGTGTTTGGGCAATGGGGGAAGTGTGCGCGTGAAGTAGGACAAGTTGGAGTATGCCTCCCAATTTTTGTAGTGATAATCTGCGTTGTAAGTTGCTGGACTGTCTACCAAATCTGTCCTTGCTGTAAATAAAAAAGAAAATCGTTACCAAAAAAGAAAGTTTTAAATGAATATAAAGATCAGATTGTATGGTAGATTGAAAAAAAACTGTAAAATCCAGAATGACACTGAATGCTATAAAATAAGCCACCCTCTTATAAAACATTATCGATAACATATTATAAAATATGCACTTATTTGAAAATATGAAGGACAAATTATATTCATTTACTCAAAAAATGGAACTTAGCGTACATGTGAGGACGTAGCGCATCAAAGTGTTCCTCAAAAACGAGACATTGTTAATGATATCCCATATCCATTTAAAGTGGGTCAGCAGGTAGTGTACTGCGTTTGGGCTTGGCTTCAGAATGGACTTCATCCACATGGAAAGTTCCGCTAAGCACAAAAAAGGCAGAATGTTAGGATCATGATAGCATAAAGTGGATTTCTGATGGGACACTTGGAGTTGTGGGACTTACGTGTGGTGCAGTTCTCTCCATAGTATCCAGTCCTGGTGCAGTCACACTCATAGGCATCTAAACCTTTAGATACACACACACCTCGGTTCTGACAGGGCTGGGAGCAGCAGGGATCCGTTGTAACGCCTGCACAGAGGAAACACTGTGTAATTCATATCTGCAATAAATGGTCTCAGGAAAAATGGAAGAGGAGTATTGTTTTGGAAAGAGAAAACAGAAGAAGAAGAAGAAGAAAAAGAAGAACTCAGTCTTTAGTGGTGTATATAATGCAGTAAATTAAGGCAAACTTACCTCCATCGCAGAAAAAGATCAAGCTTCCAAGCAAAGTCAGGCAAATCACCTTCTTATTCATTCCAAAAAAAAATTCCAACTGGTTCTTTGTTTGAATTACTGAAACCTTCTCGACTTCAGACGCGTGTCTGTGTGTGTGTGTGTGTGTGTGTGTGTGTGTGTGTGTGTGTTCGTTTGCTCTGAGTATCTGGAGCTTTCTGATCTTCCCTGCGCTCCCAGCTTTATATAGGCTACGCCATGAGAAAGTGCTTACGTGTTTTAGGAAAGATAAGCTCAGCCCAAAAATTCTCTTTTGTCAATAATCTTGGTTTGTCACCCTCAAGGTTTACCAAAATCCAACGCGCTCGGTATTTCTGAATTGGACTGGGCGACGTGCGCCACTCTGTGGAAATTCTGTGAATATATTAATATGCATCATCGTCATCATCATCATGATCATTATGATCATCATCATCATCATCGTGATCGTCATCATCATCATCATCAGTAATAGTTCTACTACCGAGTCTCTCATCTCAGCCAATACTCATTTTAGTCCATTAATAAAGTAATAAAAGAACTTGTGTAAAATAGTCGCATGTAAGTGGAAATGTAAAAGTCGATTTAAAAATACTGATCTTTGTGTCATTTGTAAAAGAAACTACACATAAGAAGGCGCCTGTCATGCCGACATGTAAGCGCCATGCAGTCCTTTCCTTAGGTTAATGTATTTCCTTTTTGTCAAAATGGTGTGAACTCTAGAGACCATCTCACAAGTTGCTTTATTAGTCAAGTCCTATGCTGAGCAAACAATGATTATTCGCATCAGTATCTGATAATATTGGGATTTGTGTGATTCAGTGTATAAGGTACTGCGCAAGCAAATAAAATCGATTTTATTTTATGCAGCATTATTGGATAAATAAACGTTAATTAAAGTTTAATCACACCACAAATATATAATTACTTTTTGTTTAAAATGGACCAAAAAGTCTGTCAAGTTTGTTTTCTGGCATTTTCATAGTATATCAAGACATATATACATTAAGTGTTGTAAGAGGTGTCAAGTCAAGTCAAGTGGTTTTTATTGTCATTTCAACTATATACATGTAATCCAGTTTACAGTGAAACAAGACAGCGTTTCTCCAGTCTCTACTAGTGTAATTACTAGTGTAAACTACTAATTAAATGTTTGACGATTCCACTGAATGGTCTACCTACACGATACTATAAATACTACCTATTTTAAGTATCAGAATTGTGGGCAGATCACATCGTTATCCTATTTACACCTCACATTAAAAATAAGGGGTTTTTTACACATCAGTTGTCTATCATTTTTTAAATAATAATCGATTTAATCAAGTTGTAATGATAATAATTGATATATAATAAATTATAATCAATAATAATCCATTTATGATTGTTGCCTCGACTCGTTTCAGTCTTTGTCTTTTAAATAGATACTTTGATCCAAATCTTCCTATCATTACACCCCTAGTGAAGACAAGACAAAGTGTTATAATAAAGTATACTAAAGTGTATATTGTGACTACGTGGCAACGGAAATACAGTAGATATGTTAAGAATAAGACATGACTAACACTTACTCACTTCGCAGAAAATTGACTAAAACTATAACTACATCATTTATTTTCAAATAGTGGGCTATAATAATAAAGTCAGCGTGTTTGTGCACCCAGTGGCTTTCCATAGTGGGCGGGGCTTCAGGAGGCCGGCAGAAGTGCCTCCGCCTTCACCGAGAGAGAGAGAGAGAGAGAGAGAGAGAGAGAGCAAGCTGAAAGAGAAGCGCAGTTGGCTGACTCAGGATATGCTTCTGCTCTGCGTTAAAGGTAAGCTAAACGGAAAGCTCTCTATTCATTTCATTCTAATTTATACTCATTTGTACATTGTAAGCTGTGGTGTTAATTAAAATAAACTTAGGGAACTCCTTTTTTTAGTTGGAAGTTTGTTTGGTTTCCCAGAGTTGTCGGAATTACACTATTTGAATCTTTCACCTAACAAAACAGTAACAATCCTGAGGATTAATTGATTCCCGAGGTTGGTGGAAACACGCATGCGCGAGAATTTAATGTATTTGTTGTACAAGCGAATTCATGAAAGGCGTAGAGTGTAGCTACTTCTGCAGCACCAACAAAACACTCAAATTAAAAATAATAATAATAAATTAAAAATGGCTATATCATTTTTACAGCAAACAGCCATGCATGACTTTTTGGTTTCCTGTTGTTCCCATAATAATCATAGTGAAAACACAACCAAGATAGATAGTACAGAAGCCCTAAGAAAGTCTTGGTATTCCTATATTTTATTTACTTATTTTACATTACAGTACTTCCTGTCATAAGTTTTTTGTGATCTGTTTTCCTGCGATAACACAATACATTTCTCAAAGTTTCAACACAACAAATTTTGCATTGCTGCGATAATGACATGATTCATTTGACATTTTGAAAAAACATGATGTTTTCCTGATATAATGAGCTGGACTCCTATTCAGATGTGCTGGTACATCACATGTAGACCTCTGGGAATGTAGTTATAGAAAAAAGCATCTGAGCTCTGTGTGATGTTAGATGCAGAAGTTGCATGGTACACTTTTATTACCTTTTTTAATTACAATTTGTTTTGATTGTGAAGTTCCTCTTTGACAGGTTTTTACCACTTGTCTCTTTAGATAACAGATGCAGCCAGAGACAAATAAACACCCTTCCTGACAACTAAATGTGCTTTCCCACGGTGACGCTTACATTGCTGCCAGGATGTCCTCCATAGACCCCTATCAGTACATTATAGTAAGTTCAGCCTTGTATTTTGTAGATTACTGGAAATGTGATGTTCATACCGAATCAAAGAACTAAAATGTTTTTTGCCACGGTTCACTGGATGGGCTAAAATGTGATGCATGGTCTAAAATGTGACTCCAACTGCATTAACATTACTGTATCAGTTTATTATGGAATTGGAGAAAGTATGGGATTGGTTTACATTTACAAAACCCAAATGTAGATAAGCATATAAAATTCCCATCCAGGTCTATAAAAATCCAGTTTCTTTTCTTAACTCCATGAGCACAAACATAACATCACCTGTTTCTCTTGGGTGGTTACTCCTGTCTGAATGTCCCTTGTGTCACTTGTTAGTCACTGATATGAGTGCTTTGTGTCGTCAGGTTGATCATCAGTATTCTCACAGGTTCAAAGTTACTGTGGTGAGAGCGGAAAATGTCACCAAAGGCGCGCTTGGGGACTTGCGTGAGTGTGAACTTTGTTTTGTTACCTCCAGTTGTTACAACACAATGTTGCATATGATGAAGCACAATGTTGCATACGATGCATGTGTTTGTGTACAGTGGACACGCCAGACCCGTATGTGGAGCTGTCAATCCCAACTGCTCCCGAGTCGAGAAAAAGAACACGTCACATAGACAATGACATCAATCCAAAGTGGAACGAAACTTTCGAGTTCCTTCTGGACCCCCAACAGAACCATGTGCTAGAGGTGAAAAATTCATTACTAAAAAATATCGCCAGATTTTAATCTAATGGTTTCCAACTTTATACCACAGCACTGTTGAATTCTCAGTTTTGATTATTCAGAAGATGTTGATTAATTTCTGTCTGTTGTATATTAATGTGCTCCTTCTTATGTGGTATCATTTCTATCGTAACAGATCATTCACAGGGACCTGACTCACTTAATTCAAGTCTAATAATATACAGATTTGTAATGAATAAATAAAACATATAACATTAAATGTAATTAAATGGATAACAGTATGATGTCATTCTTTAATAATGTTAAAGAAGATGTGTAATTGATAGAATATTTCTGTTAAAAATAAGTGTGTGGTCATCACACAACCCCAACATTTGTTATTTTCATGTAGCAGCACACCCTTTTGTCTTTTACTCCTTTCATATATATCCTCCAGTCACAGAATCAGCAGTAATGTGGATTAACAATCATTTCTTTGCCATCACACTCTCCTTTCTCACCTTTTAGATGACGTTAATGGATGCCAACTATGTCATGGATGAGACTCTGGGCACAGCTACATATGCGGTCAACGATCTGAAAGTAGGACAGCCGGAGCTGGTGACTCTGTCTATTGGCAAGGTAGGCTAACGAGTATTATTGGGTCAGATTGTAATGCTTAATTTGGTATAGCAGTACTATGTGCTGAGTGAATAAGGATAATTATTAGGCAGTTTCCCCTAAATGTAGTCAGTCAGCAGTAATGGTTGGTGTGTGATGTTTGACTCTTTGTTTTATCTGAACTGAACCTGTAACTGAACTTCATGACTAAATCATGACACATCCACCTCAAAACATGTTGAGTAGTTCATCGTCTCAGACAAACTTGCTTATGTGCCTTCTGGCTTTGTATCACATAATACCACCCATAAGAACGTACAAAAGGACATCCCAGAGCTACAGTATCCATGTTAAAGGTGGAATATTGTGTAGAGACTTAGTGATTATTTTTTGCCCAAACTGTTCATTCCGGGTGGAGAAGAAAGGATAGTTTGCTTTGAAGAAGCATAAAAGAAGGAGTGTGAAAATATTGAATGTGTCTATTTAATCTCTTATGCTTTCATTACAGATAAATAGAGCTGTCGTAACACAGCTTCTATAAGAATATGTATTAGATCTTACAAAAACAATTTAGTTGGCAAAATGTCAAATTTGTACATTTCTGGTCCAGGTACCAGGACCAGACAAGTATAAATCAGGGTTAACATTGCTAATAGCTTGTGTCTGCACATGGACGTGTCTGAATGTGGAGTAATAACATATTTTACAGTATGAAGTTTTGGGGCCAAACTTTTCCACATAAGATCTTTCCTCTGCTGGGTGTGACACAGTCCAAAATTTCATTTAGCAATAGTCAGCCAAAAATGTAGTATGCAAAGTTTTCCACTTCTTACAAGCGTAGTTAGGTATGATGTTGTGTTTGAGGTTTGCTTCATTAGTTTTTCACTAAAGCTGTGAGGGTAACATAGGTGATGCAGACAAGTTAGGGAAGGGAATAATAAGCAACGTTAATGACATCAGTGTGGGGATTTACCCAGACAGATTGATTTGTTTTTCATTTCCTGCTGTTTTTCAACTCATCTCTGTGGCCTGTGAATGAGGAATTATTAATATACCATGCTTTTGGTTATTGCCAGTTATGCATGAAATTCCAGAAGGTATTCTTGGCAAAATAATAAATTAATATTATTTTATATCACCAGACCACAAAGGTGCACCTGGAGATGTTGTTGGAAGTCTGGTATGTTCATCAGATTTCTTTGAAAGGTGTAATAAAATTCATGGCAAGCTTACCGTGTCGGTGTTTAACAACCGCTTTTTCTTGCTGTAGTTCGTCCACTGACCTGCGCTTCAGCATGGCTCTCTGTGATAAGGAGAAGTTGTTCAGAGAGGCACGTAGGGACAGAGTCATGCTGGGCATCAAAAAATTCCTTGACATGGAAAACCCACGCTTCCTACCCGCCTCAAAGAATGAGGTGAGCACTAGTCACTTATAAGTGTGTCTCTCCATCTGGGCAAAATGTACAAATCACCTATTTTCTATATTTTTGGATGTTTTTATGAGGCATCGTGAGGCTTTTAAGAATTATTTTTCTAATCCACAGAATTCACATGTACACCCACATACACAGTAGATATGTCTCAAGTGTGTTTGTACATATATATACACACATTCACATACAGTATACACATTGTAATATTACATATTGGATACATTGCCCTATCTTGAATAGTAATTTTTGTATTAATGATTCACCATGTCATGGCTCTGTCCAGGTTCCCACCATCGCCATAGTAGGATCAGGAGGGGGTTTCCGAGCCATGGTGGGCTTCTCTGGGGTGATGAAGGCTCTGTATGAGTCTGGAGTGTTGGACTGTGCTACTTATGTGGCAGGACTTTCTGGCTCAACATGGTCTGTATATGAATCTGTATTTGTTTTTTTTCTTTCACTTTCTCTTCCTTCCTTCCTTCCTTCCTTCTAGCCATTGCTTCCAGACATCTATCATTCCTTCCACCCTCAAAACTGTAAATAACTATAGTTCTATAGTTCCTCTATCACCTTGCAAGAACAGTATTTGCTTCAACAAGTGCACATTTACTTACATCATACAATTAATAAGTGTACCTTAACCAGTATTACATAACATAATATACACAATCAGTATGATACAGTTTTAATGTCAATTATAAACATAAATTAGTTCACACATATTACCATTACTCCATTCAGTGAGAGCGCTGTACTGGCCTTGACACTCTTCGATCATTAACAGGTATTTTTGCACAGGTACATGTCCACGCTATATTCACACCCCGAGTTTCCTGAGAAAGGCCCTCGAGACATCAATCAGGAGCTGATGAAGCGTGTGAGTAGCAGTCCGCTCAAACTCCTGATGCCACAGCACATCAAACGCTACATTAAAGCTCTGTGGAAGAAGAAGGCAAGCGGCCAGCCTGTTACTTTCACAGACATCTTCGGCATGCTCATAGGAGAGACGCTTATACCAGCGGTGAGAAAGCCGTACGCACATATGCACATGCAAAAATGGAAACTTCAAATTCATTAATGTGAAGGAAACTAGTCTTTATTAAGTCTACTTAAAAAGACATAATTTTGCTCAGTCATTGCAGGATAAGTGTGCATGAAACAATTAAGGTACAAATCAAATTGGAGTTACTCGACTCTGTGTACTGTGGAGATCTTAAGTAATTCTGTCTTCTGGGTAGCTGTTGTTGTTCTTTTAGCTTAAGATTGTTCTTAGATTATAACATATCATACAGTATAATACAACACATTGGACACAGTCTAAAACCAGTGTGTGATGATTTTAATGTTTGCACAGGTCAAATTTTTTAACACTATAAACTTTATTGAGATCTGTACTGCCAACAGTATTATTATTCTCTAAAACACCCACCCTGACTACAGTGCCAAGCGCACTGAAGCAAGCCCATATCTCCAAAAGAAAAACACAATGTCCTGCTCTGATGTGTTTTCAAAGGTTTGGATCCTGTAATCAGCCAGAAACCAGAAACGGGGTCCTGGGTTATGGAAAGAATTCAATTCTTTTAACACTGAAACATTATTCTGTTTTTCTGTGTGTGTGTGTGTGTGTGTGTGTGTGTGTGTGTGTGTGTGTGTGTATGTGTGGGTGTGGGTGTGTGTGAGACAGAGGATGGACACAACACTAAGCTCCATGAAGGAGAAAATGAATCTAGGTCAGTGTCCTCTGCCTTTGTTCACCTGCCTGCACGTCAAACCCAACGTCTCTGAGCTCATGTTTGCCGGTAAGCGAATGGTTCTTACATTACATTTTTTTGTGAAATTTAGTTTCAAATAAATTGCTGTATACATTTTTGTCCATCTATGCCATGGTCACAGAACAAACTCTACACAGCAGTTGAGGCAAGGCGTATACATTTCCTTTACCAGTTCCCCATTCATTTTAATGCTACTTCTAGCTAGGCAGGTCAAAAAGCCAGCATTTCATTCAGTCGGATTTGAGCATGGGTCCATCTGATGCAGAATGGAGGCACCAGCTAAACACATTTGCTTAGATTTGTATAGCTTGCGGCAGATATGCAAAGCATGCTCCTGATCAGCATTGCTGTATTGACATACTACTGATCTGTCATGGCAGTAAGAACTCTTCCATGCATTGTAATGAAACTGTCCTGAGAGAAGATAGTTCACCACACATGACAGCTTTGACTAAACAAAGCAGACTGTAAGAGGCAGAATTTATAGCAGGCATCTCATGATCATTTTAGAGATACTGGTGTTTTATCTCAGGGTGTAACTAAACTGTGAAACTGACTGAAGATTTCTGAGAACATGCTATGTAAACCAGCTGAAACTTCCTGTTAATTCTGTACACTTTTTTTCCCATGACAGATTGGGTTGAGTTTAGTCCTTATGAGATTGGCATGGCAAAATATGGCACCTTCATGACCCCTGAACTCTTTGGCAGCAAGTTTTTCATGGGCAGCATTGTGAAAAAGTATGATGAGAACCCACTTCACTTCCTAATGGGTAAGATCCTGAGAAAAGAAAACTTTTATTAAAAGTTTATCAACATCTTTATCATTATCAACATCTATACTGGCCTGAGGCCTCATCCACAACATGTATTTTTACTTTAGCGTTATCTCCAAAATTATTGGCACCTTTCATGAGAATAGGAATAAATAATTGTATAAAATAAATACACAGTGATTGTAAAATTAACTTACCAACTTTGAATGAAAGTCATTCTTTGGTTTAGCATCCATTTAGTGTTTTTCCTATCTAAAATGGTGCAAAATTATTGACACCTCTGAATACTATTTAAAATAAAAACTAATGGTCAGGCTAAAATGCTTGTTAATATCCAAAAAAGCATGTTGACCAAAAATAAGTTTGCACATGTGTAATATCCTTCCATAATATAGCAGCTTATGGAAAAGCACAGAGCTTTTAATACCAAAGGGACAAAAGGTAATTAATGTAAATCTTTTATAATAGGTATAGAAAATACATAGGCAGTCTGTAATGGTTAAAAAAAATGTCAGGAAGACAATATTGAGGAGGATAGTGAAGAATCCACGTGTCACAGTTTTGTTAATTCTTGGGGCTCTCAAATTTTTAAATCAGGCAGTCATGTCACAGATAACAAATCAGTAATGTCACAGAAGGTCAGCATTTGCAGTAATAATGAAGTAGCACATTGTAACTTGTGACACTCTAAATATTTACATTTGTCAGTGCTGTTCTATGACAAATGTAATCGAGGAATTAGGTAAAGAAAAATGGACAAGGAATTGAAAGTCTTCTAACTTTTTCTAGAGAAGAGTGATTCATTGAGTGATTAAGACAGTGTATTATGGATAATTTACTTCTAGGAAAGGTGTTTTAGAAGTGAGATGGCTGAACAGAGTGGGATGGAAAAGCCTTGGATAAGAGTTTAATGAATACAGTATTGGAATGCAGTGCGTCCCATTCAGCACAACATTGTGAGTGTGTGTGCGTGTGTGTGTGTGTGTGTGGGGGTGGGTGCGTTTTAGGTGTGTGGGGCAGTGCTTTCTCCATCCTTTTTAATCGAGTCATCGGAGTGAAGGAGACGACTGGCTGCAGCAGCACCATGGAGGAGGAACTCGGTAAGATCTGGTCACTTCCTTTTCATATGATTTTGGAGATGTTTGGCTTTGCATTCACATTCCAAATTTATAATATGTAAGTGATGATGGTGCTCATGATTTATTTAAACAAACCTTGTGGGGGACATTTAGCTGGTCCTTTATTTTATTAATTTATATATTTATTTATTTATTTATAAACAAAAACTATATTTTATATAAACAACTAAAAGACCCAAAATGTTTTTTTTGGTTGATGTGAATAAGATTAGGGTTAGATTCATGTGTAGGCATAGCATTAATTAACTCCATTAAAAACCATGGCAGTGGAAGGTCCTCACATTGATGATAAGGCACAAGGGTGTGTGTATGTGTTCTGTAGTACACGACACCTTTTGCTTCTGTAGACAGTGGGTGTGATTTCCTTTCTCACTCTAACTAAGAAAAGAATGTGTGAGACAAATTCAGTTTAGACAAATATATATGCAAGCTAATGCAGCAAACCATCTGAATTGTGTCTATAAAAAAATTAATTGCATTTTCAGCATTACTGAATCGATACGAGGTTCTCTGTGTCTGTGAAGTGGTCTGTGTAGGTGTTAATCTGCAACACATTCGCAAGCAACAATTTGCTGATGCCTCTAAAAGCGATTTGTGCTTTTAGTGTTTGTGGTCATATCTTTTCCTGCTAGTATGCAATTTACTGACTCATTTATATAATTACTGTGTTTTAAGTGTATTTTAATACTGTATTGAACCCCAAAAATATTAAGTTCCGTATTATTTTTCACATTTGGGTGAAAATAAAAGAATATAAAAGGAAAAAAGGCTCCATACCATTTCAGTAGTATTTTTGTATGATTACATAGAGACGACATCCAGGGACATGAAAAAAAACTCAAATGGATGTTTTCCAAGTAGCTAAAAAGAAATTCTGCTATGTTTGTATACAGCTGTTTAATACTGAAATGTTAATGGTGCTGAAAATGTTACACTTGATTTTATAGGTGTGTTAAACTTCTGCAAGGCCCTAATATAATGCTTGATATAATCAATTTTATTAACCTAGATTTTATGTTATTGTTATTTTCACAGAAAAGTGAGTCTTTTAAGCAACATATTACTCCACAATGCTTTCAAAGAATCATAGCATTTTTTCTCACATTATACAACTTAATGCTTAACACAATTTAAATCATAAAGACAGCAGACAAATCACATGTTTTTTTACTGCCAGAAAATATAAAGGAGACATTTTTTTAAATGTTCACCTATTTATTTGTATTTATGAGTTGAAGGTCTTAGAGTAGAGAATTAATATAATTTGTATAGTTGTATAGTTTTTAAATTTTGCACTTTCTTTGTACTTTTTATTTGCAGAGCAAATTAAACCAGAGCACATTGTTGGAAATGACACAACAGACAACGAAGAGGAATTGCGCAGGAGTGAGTCACTTTTACACATCTTTCAATCGGGTTTTCACATGTACTTTACTGAGCATTTTTTCTGACCTTTACTCTTCCTGTCATTTTTCACCTCTTCTTCCTTGTTTGCATATTTTGTTTTCCTCTACGTGTCTCTCAGTGGGTACAGAGTCTTCTGAGGTGGAGGAGGAGCGGCAGCGTAATGCTCAGGCCAGCTGGGTGCAGCGGATGTTCACCTCCATGGTGGGCGAGACAACGCTGTTTAACACACGTGAAGGCCGTGCGGGGAAAGTGCACAACTTCATGCTGGGCCTGAACCTAAACACCTGTATGCCTTTAACACACCACGCTCCCTACCTGCCACAGCTCTCTGTTGAGGATGAGGTGGATGCCGTCACAGGTGCGCAAACACACATTCTTTATCCATTAGCTGTTTAGGTAAAAACTCTTACTCTGGCTAAGAGTTTTCCACATTGGCTGCTTTAGTTTTCTGTAAATCTGAGACTTTGTCTCCTCCATAATAAATGACCAAGTATGTCATGCAGACACGCTTACTCGTCTGCGTGCCACTGCAGGTTTGGTCCTAAGCACTGAGCTGTGCTGCTTTCAGTTTACAGCACTATAAAAAGGCTTGTTTGAGTGAGTCAGCCTCAGTGCCGTTCCCCGATCACACTGCGGCGAGGAGAAAATGCAGTTCAACACTCGTTTTAAAACATAAGTGTGGAATTTTCACTTGACTTCAGACTTATCGAGAAAGTGTAACACTGAAGTCCATTATCCTGCATGTGTCTTGTCAAGTTGCTCCTTGATCAACAGGAAGCTCCCTTTAAGTTCATGTTAGTAATGTTTTTGAAATTGATTTTAAAGAGGAATGCATATCTTTATGTTTTGACATATAATCAGTGATTAGTTGTATGGAAGACACATATAAAGCATTTCTTCCCTGAGACTGACTGGTACTGAGGCTGTGCCTCCTTTGCTGCATCTGACAGCCACTGAGGCGATATTTCCTTAACTGGGACTGACTGGGACTGAGGCCATGCCACCTTCGCTGAAACAAATGAAGACTTGCTGAAGATTCATTATTCGTGTACTCTTCTCAAAGAGCACTAATCTAAGGGTTGATCATAATTCATCACATTTTAGAGTCCTTACAGATACACTTTTCTTGTAGATCCCAATGAGTTTGTTCACATGTACGAGCCTCTGGATGTAAAGAGTAAGAAGATACATGTGGTGGACAGTGGCCTGACCTTTAACCTGCCTTACCCATTGATCCTGCGACCTCAGCGCGGTGTCGATCTTATCATATCCTTCGATTTCTCAGCCAGGCCGAGTGATTCCAGCCCTCCGTTTAAGGTTAGTATGGAAAATAGTCAGTTTGGTGCAGAGCCAAGAACATGATTCTTTTTCGCATTGTGTGTCATACGAATGAGAACAGGTTACTGTGGCAGTTTTTATAAAAGCAGTGAAAGACGAGACTGTTATAACAGCAATGGGGAGGCTAAATCTGGAATTAGATTTTGAAAAAGCACGTGGGTCCACTGTCCACAAACTTTTGGCCATATAGTGTAGCTGAATATTATAAATAGTTTCATATAATTGAATCTTATGATTGTTTCAAGCATTTCATATGATTCTGTGATATATCTTTTCTCTCAGGAGCTTTTGTTGGCTGAAAAATGGGCACGCATGAACAAATTACCTTTCCCTAAGATCGACGTGAAGGTGTTCGATCGCGAGGGTCTTCAGGAATGTTACGTTTTCAAGCCCAGGCCAGAAGACAAACACTGCCCCACTGTCATCCACTTCGTCCTGGCCAACATCAACTTCAGGGAATTCAAGGCTCCCGGTGAGGACAAAAAACATTTTTATGGAGATATGTGTCAAACCTTGCGTACTTTTGGTGTGTACATTCTGAGAAATACAAATACATAGCGTATGGTCTAAGAATATAATGTGCAGTTAAGGAGATGGATAATTCATTAGCTATAAAGGCATTTTTTAAGACTGCAGCACTCTGATGGTTACAGTTACAGAATATCTCTTAGTAAAAAAAAAAAAAAAAAAAAGAAGCTAGTTTGGTATTTATGATAATGTCATGTAAATGTAAAAGGTAAAAGTGTTTCAGATCCTTAGCAGACTATGTATCCCCACACACACTGACATTATAGGTTTAAAGGCATTCCCCATTTTCTCCTCAATTTGGTCACTTACCAATTCCCACCCACCAGGCAGCACTCTCTTGTAATGTAACATCTACCATGAAAGCTAACTCGTGCTTCCTTTGAGACACATGAAGCAAGCCATCGACATCTTTTTGAACTCATGCTGTATCACAGGGCTGCATTAAACACTCAGACTAAAGTGATATCTTCCCTGTTCTGCGTACATAAGCTCACGGACACCCACGACTGCGAGCTGTTTTGACCGAGGAAAAACAATAATGTCAACCGTCCCACTCGGAGAGAACGGCTCCTTCCTTGGCTCCTGACTTGGATGGCTGTGTCATTGTCGGGATTCAAAATTGTGATCTCTGAACAATAGGACAAACATGTTCCTGTTGCATCACTTGGGAGCCATGGGATTATTTAAAATTAAATGATCTGACTCATTCCAACCTTAAGATCACCTCACACTTTGCTCCCTTCATCTTTCAGTTGCCAGTACACAAACACTGGCTATATTAAAAAAAAAAACTGAAAACATACCTGTATGTTAGAATGGCTCATTACTGGAATAAAATTAATATATTTTTCAATCCACAGCTGTCAAACTGTCAAGGCATGGGATGTTGAATCTTGACTGCATGTGAGACTATGACCTAACTGTAACCTCTGACTTTGTTCAGTGTTGCTTGCTGACCTTTATCCTCTCTATTCTTTGATTAATCATTGTTATAGTTATATTAAAGATTGTTTCACCTATTTAATCATGTTTGTATAATGGATGTCTTTTATTGTTCTGAAGGAGTTCCCAGAGAGACAGATAAGGAGAAGGAGTTTGCAGACTTTGACATATTTGATGATCCTGAGACCCCGTTTTCCACATTCAACTTCCAATACTCAAACCAGGCGTTCAAACAGCTGCACGACCTCATGGAGTTCAACACACTCAACAACATCGAGGTCTGTTTTCTCCCTCATTTAGAGAGGAATAACTTGATACAGACTTTACAGAAAAATAGACCTATTAGTGCTGCTACTACTACTAATAATATTAATAAAAGTAATTTTGTTTTATTCATATAATGCCCTTCTTATACTAAAGATTGCTTTACAATAATTGTACTACATTTAATTCTAATATACTGCGATATTGTGCAAAATGCATGTCTACGTCACACATCATGACAATGTCTCAGTGACCCCATAAGTACATAAACAGTATTATAAAACAGGAGAATAGGTTATAGTTCAGAATAATTAAAAGAAACATACCAATTACAGTGGAATTATATTATCTAAATGACTTCTAGTCTACTGTATATGCTTTAGGCCACACCTCCTCCCTGAGCCTGTTGCTCGGACAGAAGAAAAAAACAGACTTGTTGAATTGGTAGCTTTAAGCTTTCATTAGGTGTCAACTGCATTAGCCAACACATCGTGGCCAAAATCTTCTTCTAGCATTCTGCACTGATTGACTTCAGGTTCTCTGACTCTCTCTCTCTCCCTCCCTCTCTCTCCCTCTCTCTCTCTCTCCCTCCCTCTCTCTCCCTCTCTCTCCCACTCTCTCCCACTCTCTCTCTCCCACTCCCTCCCTCCCTCCCTCTCTCTCCCTCT
>JAQQZR010000003.1:6389436-6411259 GCA_030068235.1 Notoglanidium macrostoma
CTCGCTCTCTCTCTCTCTCTCTCTCTCCCTCTCTCTCTCTCTCGCTCTGTCTCTCTCTCTCTCTCTCTCTCTCTCTCTCTCTCTCCCTCCCTACCACCCTCCCTCTCTTTCTCTCTCTCTCCCTCACGCTCTCTCTATTGCTCTCTCTCCCACTCCCTCCCTTCCTCCCTCCCTCTTTCTCTCTCTCTCTCTCTCTCTCTCTCTCTCTCTGTGTTTTTTTCACATTGTTTTGCAGCATATAAAAGACGCTATCAAAGACAGCATTCTCCAGAGGCGGATGAACCCGTCCCGCTGCAATGTCTCTCTTTCGCTGAATGAAATAGAAAACAAGAAGTTCCTGAAACGTGGCACCAGCAGCATAAAAAAGGACACACCTTACAGATAAACACAACGAGTGGATAAATCACAGTCTTGGCTTCCTGAGGGTTTGAATGCCATATTAAAGTTTGCTGGACAATGGAAATAAGTTCAAACAAGCAGAACTGGACACGCTACATTAAGGCGCAGTACATGATGGGCGTTCTGTGAACTTTTTGCACAGACACACAGTTCTGTAACTTTAGGACAGGCTTGACTGTGTGAGGAATCTCCACACACTCTAACAGTCAACATACAGTCTGGACTACACTGTAACAGTGTCTATACCCACTGTCCAAAACCACATATTGTTCACTACCTACTGCATAGTGATGTCTGAAAACAAAGTCATGGCAATCCAACTATCCATTCATGCACTCTGGTATGAATAGTTTATGAATATCCATAACCTCCAGTTCATTTTTGTCCTCTCTTGAGAACATAAGTAAACTTCTTTATCTCTCACACCATGCAAGCTACTGAACATTCCATTGGTCTGGAATTTTTTTTTTTTAAGGAGAGTCCCAATCCCTTCTTCCAAGATGTCTTCCAAGTGTTTATATGGTTTATATGGTGTTGTTTAAGTTGACGAGGAATGGTGTATATTACCCATAATACACCGTCATTGGTTTACAATTAATTAAATGATTGTAGAAAGGAAAAACCCCCACAAAACTCTATTCATAAAATAGTTATTAACTATATTAATAACATATAGCTAAAGGTCATTTATTTTGTGTCTCTGTACTTTCTGACAGTTTAATCAGGTCTATATGTCATGACAGAACTTGTGTAATACCTGGCCTTGGTTTAAAATCCTGTCTAGTGTTCAGCCCTTTTCTTTAAAAATTACTGATGGTAAACCTACGTTAAGTTGGGTTTTGTGCGCTCAGTTTAAGACAACCTGCTGACTCATTGTCACACTTTCCATTCAGTTGTTAAGCTCCATTATGAAGACCTGAGAATTTAAAGCTAGTCATCATAAGATAAAATTACAAGAGACACATACTTGCCCTCCCACAAGCTGCCTGAGGCTACTAGAAGAAAGTGATGGCATGATGTGACATGTTGTGTGCACTCACACTCCCTGGCATGCACACTTTCTAGTATAAGAATCATCCCTTCTCATGAAATCATCCCTTCTCATATTGATAATCTGTAAGATAAGTTTATGAGTGTAGGTGAGGACTGGAATAACTGGTTCGATTAGGAGTTATGTGGTTTTTTTATGATTTAATATGTATAAGTCATGTCATTTTCTGTGTAACTCTGAACTGCAAATTAGTCCTGCAAATGACTGTGCCTTTCCCACTCTCACAAAGCAAAGGTTCAGGAGAGTCACTCAGTAACTTTTAGGTTTGTATTCTTATTATTTTTTTTGTAGTTACTAGTTTTATTTATGAATCAAGTATGTTTAATATCTCAGTTATGTGATAAACTGAAGGCTATTTGACCTCATGGCTTATGTTTATGTCTTTATGAACTTTATAGTTAACTATACAGTTAATAGCATGTAGCACTGTACAGTTAGCCTGGATAACACTAACAAGGAAAATGAGTTAAAACAATATGTACAGCAGAATGAGAACTGTTTCTCTTCTTGGTTACGGAAACGACCAGGTTGTGCAGGCTAACCATTCATTCTCCTGTTCATTGGCCGACCATGAAGAAAAAGATTTTCAAAAATCAGTATATCTATGAGGGCCACTTATCCAGGGAACATTTGCTGGATTGGCATCCTGAATGAAAGACTGTTCAAGTTTCAGCATAATTTCTAATGATTTTCAATAGTTTACTTATTTTATCCAAAATATTTCTGTAATTATTTAAATTGTTGTACATTAATAAAACTCCAGTTCAGTCTAGATAAGCACGAGTGCTGAATATCATCCTTTCTTGTTTCTTTGCAATATCTTACATGAAGTCCATGAAATCACCATTAAAACAGTAGACCACTAAATTAATGTAGTGCCATTAATAACAACAAAAATCATTAGGATATTGTGATATCAACATCACTTATTGTAAAAAAAAAAAAAAAGCTACATAAATAATTAACAACTCATTGCAAAATCACCAAGAACAACTTATATATGGTTCCTGTCGAATGATTTCTTTTTAGCAGAGATGATATTTTGGCTTGTGTTCCCCAGACCCAGCCAGTAACCCGAGGCACAACCCCTGAGTTCATCATCACAAATACATGGGTTCTCCTGACCAACTGGTGATCAACAGCCTCATTTTGGGCTTCATATGGGTGTAATAACCTGGATGATGTATGTTAGAGCAGGGAAAACCTGAAACCATAAGGCAAAAACTAGTTCCTCTCTTGTATATTCAATATGGGATGGTATTCATTCTGCAAAATTCCAGTGGGCTGTTACATATCACATATTATTCATATTATGTAATGATGGATCCATCTGTTATCCTGGAAAGTCCATGCTGAATTTGTCTGCAAAAAGTTAAAGCAAAGAATTTATATTTTGTCTTGTAGGGGGTGAGTAGACAATTTTTTTTGTCATTTTTCACTCCTGCAATTATGATTGTTCTACAGTATTGTAATACTATGTGTTTGTCCATTAAATTATATTATTTGATTACCGAATAAAAATCTGCGCAAAGATTGTAAGCAAACTCTGTGAGAAACTTTATGACTCCACCTACCATACTAAGATAACAAGACTGGCCAACAACATTGTCTCTTACCTCAACCATGTCCTGAACATGGAATTCAAATTGTTACCATCAAACTGGAGATACGCTGTTCCATGATTAAACTGGGTTTGACTGAAGCACTCTTTTGTGCACCAATCAATCCTAAAATTAAATCTGGAGCTTAATCCCAAATCGGATGTGCGTTAAATATTATCTTTTGTGATGGTAATGTTGTGTTAAATAGATGTATTTTTGTCTCTTTGTCCTAAGTCTTGCCTTCTCTTTGAAGCTCACATGGAGTTCTGTGATGCAAGAAAAAATTCAGACTTGTCCAACAATAAAGTATCATCATCATTATCATCATCATCACCATCATCATTGTGTGACAAGTTATTTCTTACATTCTAATCTGTACATAACTTGTATATAACATCTGTACATAACATTTTGGCCAGATGTAGTGCAGTTCTCAGGTGCTCTTCAGTGTACACAAGGAGTGAGATGAATTCTACAACACTGTCTTTGGGAATATTTGGAGAGGCTGAGAGTCGATGCCAAAAAGAATCGATTCTCGAGAATCGACTTCAAAGCTCTAGATTGGATCCCACACACTGATTATGGTTTGACTCAAGTTTGTGCACGGATGACGTGAAGTGAAAATAACAAGTACAGTATCTGATGTTGCTGCCTGACAAGAACCCCTCTTTACACTACAAACATCCAGCAGTTTACCTTATAAAACAAAACAAAGTTTAAAATTTACGACGAAGCACAGTAAAACCATGTTACCTAAAGAGCTCCGTTAACTGTGCTATATATATAGCATTTTAGCATTGGTGTCACAATTAAAGCATATTATTCTACTATATATATATACAAATAAAATGTAGCAGTCATGTGCAACATGTGCTTGTGGATACTATCAACAATTATAGTGCATTGTGTCGCGTACTTAATTAATACTGAATTGTTTATTTTACAGTAATTTCCTTCCTTTTCTTTAGGACCAATGTAAGATTCGGAACTATTTACATAAACGACTCGACTGAATCGCGTGGAATCAGAATCGATTCCTATAGTTCAGTCGAAATGCTTCCCCGCGATGAGATTTTCACGTAGAAAGCTCAACATCGCCACCTTGTGGTCCAGTTTGTGCATTACAACGAACTAGAAACCGGAAGTCCTGGACCGCTTGAGGGCGCTCTATGCGGAAGTGACTGCGGAAGAATTGCTTGCTTCCTGAAAAGTACCGGGGAGCTCGGGCTACTCTTTCTTTTTCTGCAATACAGTATCTTTACAAGACATTTAGACATGTCGAAGAACACGGTATCGGACCGCTTCAGAAAGGTTGATATAGACGAATATGACGAGAACAAGTTTGTGGACGAAGAGGAAAAAGGCGGAGAGAACCAACTGGGTCCGGACGAGGCCGAGGTTGACTCCCTTATCAGACAATATCCTTTATTTTTTATTCTTTTATCAAACATTCACAGCTGGATTGCGGTCAGTTTCTGAATACGCTATTTCTAGCTAGTGTTTTATTAGTGTTAAAAAGCCTCAGCATTGACGGCGAGGGCGGAAATGTAATGGGTGTGGTTAGCGCTCATTCATTCGTTTACGCCGGCGGAATCTCAAACAGCACCTTACTCCCTACAGAAGAGCACTATGCCGGTGACGTCACAGGAGCCTTTTACAGCCTGGGTAGTGTACTTTATAGTGTAACAGCGTTCTATTTGGGACTCGACTTCGAGTCGTCGCTGTTGGAAAGATTGACACCCAAGTAAAGATCGTCTGTTTGTGTTTAGACACGACTTTTGTCCAGCTTGGATGGAAGCAGCAAAGTAAAGCTCAGCTGTTATGACCTCCTAAAGCATGTCTGATACATGGAAAAATGAGTAAATGTCCGTGTCACAATTCTAGGCGTGTATTTTACACAGTGCTAACATGCTAGCTACAAACGTCTATTACTTGTTAGCTTCAGTGTGAAACGGAAGAAGCAAACATTAAACACGCCTTGGTTAGTAACCCTCTTACCCCAAATACGGTTTAAGTGGCAGGTATTTAAGTTTGGCCTGAAAATAGCTTTAAATGTTTATTTCCTGTATATTAAAATAATATTCCTAAAGTCAGGAAAGTCAGGGCTGAAGAGTGACGTCACCAATGTGTCATTGTGTTTATATCACAGGTCAAAACAGGCCCAGAATGTTAACAAGTGATACAGACAGATGCTATTATTATTATTATTATTATTATTATTATTATTATTATTATTAGTTCAGATCTTTCTCAGTATAGATAAGCTTGCTATTGTTCTGATGCTGTTGGAGTACTTTCTTCCTTAGCACCACGCACAGGGAACATGATGGGTGCTCTACAGGCCGCGCTGAAGAACCCACCGATCAGCACCAAGAACCAGAACGTCAAGGTGAGCTCCATCAGAACCGGACATGGCAGCGTAATTTAACGCTAGGGACACAATTTAACTCCCTTTGAAATTATGAGTTTCACTATTTGAATGCTACCCAGATTTTCATAACATTGATATAGTTATGTAAAAAAAACACCACCACACATTTGAGGTGCAGCACGCTGGTGCAGTCGCCTCACAGGAAGAAGGTTCAGAGTTGGAACCTGCTGGCTGACCGGGGCCTTTCTGTGGGGAGTTTGCATGTTCTCCCCATGCCGGTGTGGGTTTCCTCCAGTTTCTTCCCACAGGCCAGAGACATGGGTGTGAACGGTTGTTTGTATATGTGTTGGCCCTGTGATAGGTTGACGACCCGCCCAGGGTGTACCCCTCCTCTCACCTGAAGTTAGCTGGGACTGGCTCCAGCTTCCCCGCAACCCTTAACGGAAAAGCTTTATAGATAACAGATCGAATAACATTTGAATATTTCAGATCCAAATAAGCCTTTTGTGCCTTGATGTGGGAAAAGGGCTCGGAATAAATGCATGTGATTTGTGGAATTTTCACATCTTTTTCCTTTTTTTATTAAATACAAAATATTGAACTGTGTGTAAAAATGGTATGGCATGTAAGAAGTAAAATTTCCAGCAGGAACGTATTGAAGTCACTTTTTTCAGGCTAAATATAAAATGCCACATAAATCATTCGGGATTTGGCCTTACCGGAGGGACTTAATACCTGAATGAAGACGACATTGTTCAGCCACATTAATCATGCTAAATAACACCAGAAAGAACACATTATTATGGGTAAATAAATGAGAAATGAATTAGAAACCTAAAGTCTATGGTAACGTCACCTTGTAATTGTTTGGACCGAGGAAAGTCATTACATCTATTTTTTTTTACTTTAACACAAAAATTAACACACAGTGGAGAACTACTCCTATGTCCAATCTGTCCCTGGAGTTACGTTATAGAGTTCATAAATGTTTAAATGCTCTTAAATGCTAAACCTAATGGTTAGATATAGATATCCTTTTGATGTTCAGTTCACTCGCCGAGTGTTTGTTCTATTGCTAGCGTGATTATATGTTATAACAAATTCTATTAATTATAGTCATGTTTATACCAGATATTTTCGTTAACGTGTGTGTGTGTGTGTGTGTGTGTGTGTGTAGGACCGGGCTGAGGGTCTGGTACTGAAAGTCCTCACTGCCTTTAAGACCAGCGAGATTGAGAAAGCAGTACAATCTCTGGATAAGAATAAAGTGGATCTGCTTATGAAGTACATCTATAAAGGGTTTGAACGACCATCAGAGAACAGCAGTGCAGTGCTGCTCCAGTGGCACGAGAAGGTGCGTGTGCGTGCGTGCGTATGTGTGCGTGTGCGTGCGTGTGGGAGAAGTTGTGGTTGTTCACAGGTTAAATAACAGCTAGGTATTTTTATAGTTACAGTTGAGTGGAAATGCTTGTAGCTCTGTGGCTTCTGAATGAATAAAGAATACTGTTATTGGTCATGCTATTGTATAAAGCAATATGTGTTTCGAACTGATCTTTACGCCTAGACCTCAATTAAATTAGACACGGTTGCACCGCAGTATGGACGGGGTGTCTCGAAGGAACCGAGGAGTTGAAACTTTGGTTAAAATAGAAACTGATCCATCCTGCGAGACTAAAAGCACAACGAAATATTCTTTAGAAGTACTTTCAGTATGAATTGGCTTTTACTCGTTGTTGTACATTCTCATGAAAAGTGCCAGTAATTGTGGACGGCTTATATTAAAATACGTACTCTTTTTTTTTTTTTTTTTTTTTTTTTTTTCTTTTTTTTTTAAGAATAAAGAAAAAAAATCCAGTATGTGATATTAACCTTTTACTGTAGTTTAAAACTATGCAGCTCTTTATGGACAGACCGAGAAATGCCTAATTAATGCCTCAGCAATTCAGTAATTACTGTAAGCTGTATAAGACCCTTGAAGTTCTGTAAGTGTGAATCTAAATGCCTGTATGTGAGAATTGTGTGTGTGTGTGTGTGTGTGTGTGTGTGTGTGTGTGTGTGTGTGTGTGTAGGCACTTTCTGTAGGTGGTGTTGGCTCCATCGTGCGAGTGCTCACAGCTAGAAAAACCGTGTAAGTCTCTCCATCGGGACGCCTTGGTAGCGCTGGCACAGGGATTGGCTGGCACAACCTCAGCGCCAGGCTCATCATTACACTGTGGAGGACGTCAGCCTCTTTCTCTCTCTCTCCTCTTGTTTTGATTTTTTTTTTACTCTTATTATATTGCTTCCGTTCTGGGTTTCGTCCAGAGACAGCAAAGCGCAGCAGCTCACATCTGTATATCACCTGAACGGCAGAGTTCCTGTTAAGTGGATCTGCAGATCTGATCTCTGTCCTTCACATGTTTACAAAAGCAGATGCTCTTCTAACTCCATCTGCTCCACCTTTTACACCCCAAGGAACTGTTCAAATAGCTTCAAATGAATTAAGATATATGTAATTCTGGTATATTGTTGTGTATATACTGGAAGGTGTGAGTGTTACAGGTATGACTGTACATTTTGTCATGTAAGATGAAACATCATACAGTCTTTCATCCCCCAAACAGCTACCTAATGCTAGTCAGCTTGCGTAAGGGCACAGACAGCATACACAATGTGCAGGGTCTGAATCACGTGCTTTGGCACTAATGTGTGTCAGTCACTGTATAATATCACACACCGTCCTCAATGCTTAGCATGTTTTCCTGCCTGTAAGAGTATAAGAGGCATCATTGGCTTGGATTCTTTCCAACGCAGCAGTGTTAGCCTTCTGCCACAGTTAACATCTCCGCTTCACCTTTTCTCATCTCTGTGTATAGTTTTGCTCAACTGACGTCAAAGCTGCCTGTATCTCGCCAACATCTGACAGACAAACGTTAAAAGTTCAGCCAAAATCAAGAATATTGTGTTTAGTTATAACCAGTGGTAGGATAGTAAACTGTTTTAAACATAGGTACATTAGCGTTACGAGGTACTAGCATGCTTCACTATATCCAGGGTGACGGTCATTGTGTGGAAAGTACTAACATTTTTTAAACATTAAAAATAGATGAAGCTCAGAGAACTTTATTTCTGCATTTTTCTAATAAGCACCTAGATGCCAAGAGCGGTAAACAGGTAACACGTTTACTACGAGAATAACTGTGCAGTTACACTGTCACTGCCGTGTCTTTAATGGTGTTAAAATATGGTCAAAATGTCCATACAGACAGCCTTGTGGTTTTCATTCTTTAAGACTCGCAACTGAGTTCACATTTCTCAGTATGTGAAGCCGTGGAGGTTGAGTTAGCACTTGACGCTGTGTGCAATTACAGTTTGTTTCAGTTGTGTGGAGTCTCGCATCACATCTGAGGAAAAAGTTGATATTCTCGATGGTTTAGTCGTCTTTTACAGTCGCTACGCCTTTTGCCCATATATGACTTAACCGCTATACAGCTGTTACGCTGAGGAGGCCATATCGCCTTGTTGCCTAGCAACATTGCTCTTCCAACTTGACCCACTTGAATGTTGATTATCCGTCACCCGATTCTGAAAGCACAAGTTTAACATTTTAAAAGACGATGATGGTCATTTGTATAATGGTTTCTTGCAACCACTAAACATTTTGGCTTTATTTTATTACTGACAGCTTGTTCCTCAAGGACGCTGATTTACAATTGGCTCTTTATTAATGTTTATGTTTATGTTTATCAGGACAGGACAAGCCAAAGACTGATCCAGCATCAGCATGCAGACTTTTGATCAAATGAAATCCATTGACTATTGTACTGAAACATGTTTATGTATATCTTGATCACATGTAAAAGGCATCATTTGGGTCTGAATTTCACTCACAATCTAGTTTAGTGTAGTAGATTTAGTAGCTGACCTCTTGAGACACTGAACACAAACATACCGTGTGTGTGTGTGTGTGTGTGTGTGTGTGTGTGTGTGTGTGTGTCTCTGTCCTGCACTATATTGCTGGAACTAAACATTACCAGCCAAAGTGGGTATTTAGAGTATGCTCTTAGTGTAGCCTTTATGTAGTCCATCAAAGAAGCCATATGTGATGAACAGACTGAGATGGCCATGTTTGAGAGTTTCTAGTTGTGCATATCACTCATTTGATCAAGTGCGATCAGTTTACCGACTGCCTTATGAATTATTCCTTTTATAATTCGTTGTCCATTTGGAAGCAATAAATTGTATTAAATGAAAACTTCTCATCTTCTGGAGTGATTATTCCGGTTAGATTGTACTGCATGTTTAGTAAACATTAACAAACCGGGAGAAGAAAACCCGTTCCTGCAGAGATGTATACATTCTAATATACAGGTCACTCCCTAATACCACGGTTCAGCTCCGAATTCAAATACCAAAGCGGTGTCTTGATGTTTTGTTGTACAGATGATGCCAATTTCCACTGCAGATACTTAAAGTCGAGATTAAAATAAAATATCAACAGCACTAAAATAGTGCTTTGTCTTTCATGCTGGAATTGGAGCTCAACACAGCAGGCAGCTGTGAGAAGAAAAGTCAACTCTGGAGAGGTTTCTGGCATGAGTGAAGAACAAGTTTGAAATAAACCCTAATGAGACTGTTGTTCAGCAAATCAGTCATAGTTCAGGCATTAATCCGAAGTATTAGAGAAGCTCAGATTCACTGCTTTAGTTCTGGACACATTTGGATATGATTTTGGATATAACCTCAATATCGGAGCTCTGAGTGTCAGCCGATTCCTGATACTGACATCATGCAAGTCACTGAGCCTGCTCTTTTTAAGCTTTTAATGTTTATGCAAAGCACAACATCTATGCACAAATTTATGTCTTGTGTTCATGTGCAGGCTCAGAAATTTCCCCAGTAGGTCTGCTGTGATATTAATGCAGTGTTTCAGGTCAATATCAGCCCAACAGTCATACACTTTCATGTAGTTTCTGTGGCTTTAACTGAATACTTTCTGTTGTCAATGCAGCTTTTCCAGTCCTCACACAGGCACACAAGTTCTGGCTTAGGCACGGGGCGGCAACTTGCCAGGGGTGGAACCAGCACGCTGTGTTCCTAATAAGCACTCCTGAAATAATTTCTGCTGGGCCACCCCCCACCCCTGCTCCCCCAACAGTGTGTGTTCTGACAATACACACAGCAAGAGTGCAGAGTCCGCAACTAAGAGGTCAGGGAAAACAGCACTAGCTGCAAGCAATCATAAGCCTGACTCATCCACTCTTCACTTGTGTTTCTAACTAACGTTTCTAGCCCCGCCTCCACATACCACGGCGGAGTGTTCTCAAGCCTGTGTTCTTGTCACAGATTTGAATTACCTTTAAACTCCTGCCTTTATTTTCTAAAAAAAATAGTGACATCATGAAGCTGACATCTCTTTCTTCCTTACCACCACTCCCTGTTGAGGTTTGGCACAAACTGTGAAAGCTTGTTTGAAAACTTTAAGATGTGATTTATATGATAACATTTGCTACTTTATGAAATTCTTTTTATGTGTAAATGTTATTACGGTGTCAAACATGAAACACTCGGACACAGTGCTAAACTGGTAGCTATAGGCTTCCATTATTTGTTAGCTATATACATTAACCTCTTAGCCCTAATAAGGCAAAGGTTAGACATCAAACATGACTTTGCTGATCCAGGACATACGCAGTAAGTGACTAACTGGTAACAAAGAGTTGACTAATATGATTGTGTTATTAATGACTTCACAGAATAATGAATAAATATCATGTGATTCACATTCACAAATTCATATCTACATTACAAAAGCTCTCACTGCAGCACTTGCATATTGTCTTTTATTTTCCAAACAAATGTGGTATACATCTTTCCCCCAAAACATCAACATGAACTCATACTTATGCAAATGGTGTCCAACTAAAAATACTTCATGCTCTAAAAAGTTTGTCATGTATGGTGTTTCTTTTATGAAATACGGCTATATCAAAACTCTGTTCCAATTCGGTGTACAACTGACGACTACTGATGTGTTGCGAGTCGATGGTTACTTACGCCGACGACTTTCCAAGATGCCTTATTATTCTGAAGTGATGTCATATGTACAAGGTCAAAGGTCAATACAGCCAGCTGAAAACATACAGTAGTAGTATAACGTTCATGTGTGATGTGGCATGGACAGTGCAGACCAGACAGAGTCTTCATATTAACCTCAACACAGTGGCACAAAAGGCAAGTCAGCTTTTGTAAATGCTTATATAAGAGGAGCGATTGGTCATTAAAATGCACTTATGATCTCTTACAGCTTGGGAGATCTCAATGGTTTACACTAAGGTGAGAGGATATTGCCATTGGCAGTGAATGCCAAGGATGGTTAATTATTCTCCAAAGCCAAACAATCACAATGAAAACACACGTTTACATGGTGTCGTGACTGTATTATTAGATATGAACCTTAGCGAAGGCCGCATCAGACTCCTGTCCATGACAGACTGCTGCTCGGTATAGGACACTAAACTGACCGTGTCAACTTAAAGGGGAAAAAGAAAGAGTATCAAATACCAGTATGTCTCCCAAAGGCTCCCCCCTCAATATCTATAATCCCTTGGGCCTGTTTTCCTACAAAAGACAATTAAAAAAAGCAGCCACAGTTGTTAAGGAGCAAGGGCTCCATGACTAGAGAAAGATAGAGAGAGAAAGGAGGAGAGAGAGCAAAAGAACATCCATCAGTCCATCCTAGAGCCTCACATCCTGCTGGTGCAGGATTCATTTGTGCTCCTTCGTTGGGGCAAAGTACAGCTCCATGGGTTTGTTGACTTTCCAGTACTTCTCACTCACCAGTTCCAGGGAGAAGGAGCCATTGAGGACCTGAGACCGAGAGACACATGACGTGCTTACAGTGGATCAACTGATTAAAACTGTATTAAAATATCCTGCAAGACTGTAGGGGAACTGACCCTGTATATAATGTTAAATCACTCACTGTGAACTGGTTGTTGGCTGTGGGAATATAGATGGTGTACTGTTTCTCGCTGGCAGCTTCCACGTTGATAGGACTGGCCTCTCCGCTCCTGCGCAGTTCCTCCAGAGCGAGTCTCACAGCCAGGTATTTTGAGAGGTGATCGACTGTTGCGTTGCCCGAAGTCTTGATGTACCTAAACGTGCACAAAAATGTCTTTATTAAACCTCATTAATGCCTAAGAAATGTCCAAAAGTTGACCAAAGTCACTATATACCCAAAATCATGTGACCATCACACCATTCATTTGTGCATTCTGAACATCCTATTCCAGATTGATTTGTTATAATAACCTCCATTCTTCAGAGAAGGCTTTCCATTTCATTTTGGAACGCAGCTGCAAGGATTTGCTCATTCAGCCATAAAGAGCATTAGCGATGCCAGGCACTGATGCTAGGGGGCTTTCCAATTTATCCCCAGGGCATTCAGTGGAGTTGAGGTCAGTGATCTGTGCAGTCCACTCAAGGTCTTCCACACCTACCTCGGCAAACCCGTGTGTTTATGGAGCTCGCTTTGTGCACAGGGGCATGGTCATGCTGGAACAGGTTTGGACTTCTCAATTCCACTGAAGGGAAACTGCAGTGCTACAGCATAAAAAGAACTACTTTCTGGCAACAGTTTGGGGAAGAACCACATATGGGTGTGAAGGTCAGGCGTCCACATTGGTACATCATACAGATTTGGTTCACATTTGATTCAATGTAATAAAAATGTATTTGTATGGCAAATAAACAATGAAATCACAAATAGAACAATATCAAAGGAAATGGGCCCTAAAAGCCATTCCCATGCTCCTCATTGCAGGTGTGTGTGTGTGTGTGTGTGTGTGTGTGTGTGTGTGCGCGTGTTTTCTAAAATTAGAGAGACGGTAGTATTGTTCTACTTTAGTATTCTTCCACCTCTTCTGAAAAGTAAAATCTTGTTGACGGAAATGAAAAATAAAACCCGAATAGCTGTAAATAAATCTGTGTTGTGTGTTCAGCCACCTGGTTTGGGCAGCGTCCTCCTTCTCCATGAGAGTAGGATGAGGCCTGAAGACGAGCTCGATCTCGCTGGCTCCATCCAGAGCTGTGTCCCCTCCTCCGTTCTCTGTGGTGTTGTCCATGTCCAGGCCCGAGTCGTCTGAGGTCTTGGTGCGTTTGATGCTGGGTCCTGCCTCCTGGTTACTGTGGACAGAGGCATTACTGCAGTGCGAGCTGTCGCCATTGTCTTCTGCCCCGCTGCCGTTCTCAATCTGGTGCTTCTTCCCTCGCTGCAGTCTGGAGGAAGAGATATTTGCAGATCCACAAAAATGTGATTAGACAACAGAAAGTGTCACAGAAGCACCTACCTTTTTAACCCTTTATTAAAAGTCTATGACATGTATTGGAACTGCTTTTATCTCTACATTGTGTCCCGGCCTGTATTTGAATACCACACCATGAACGGCCTGTATATTGCATCACACCATAACAATTGCCTGTCACGCATAATAATATTTAAGAATTTCAGATTCTCCCGATTTCTTTTACTGGCTGGTTCATTTTTTGACTGATTTATTTTCTGCTTTGATTTTTTCCCCCATTCAGCTGTTTCACCATGATTGTCAAGATGTAAATAAATGAAATAAGTGACATTAAAGATTAAGCTTATTACACTTTTACAAGCTGTGATGCACAGCGTGTCCTGATGCCTTTCCATCATAGCCAGCATTAACGTTTTCAGCTACAGTAGCTCTTCTGGGAGTTTAGACCAGACAGGCTAGCCTCTGCACCCCATGTGCATCATTGAGCCTTGGGTGCCCATGACCCGGTCTCTGATTCACCGGTTGTCCTTCCTTGGACTACTTCTTACTTTTTAAATATGGAGTTAGATGATTTGCAAATCATTGCAATATGTTTTTATTTACATTTTACACAGCATCCCAACTTTTTCTGAAATTCGGTTGTATATGACAGGTGCCATTATGATGTGATAATCAATCCTATTCACTTCACCTGTCAGTAGTTTTAATGTTATCGCTGACTGGTGTATACACAGACACACATACATACAGATACACATACACACACATGAGTGTGTGTGTGTGTCTATAGTCTTATCAATTGAATGTAGGCATCATACAGTATAAGATCCCAGAACTTCCAAGGACTTTGAAAGTACTGATGTTTGCTTGCCAAGCGGTTCCTCATTACCCAGCTAGATTATTCACATGATGGACTTGATTTGCATTTTCCTGGCATCACTAGGAAATAGGGAAGTGGGAGTGAGGTGTGAACTTGTGTAGCCTTAACCAGAGTGAAATTGATGCCCTTGGTTCATTTTCTATTTCTTTAGACATTGTTTAACATTGCACAGCTTTATATAGGGGAAAACGCTCTGGCTAAGAAGCTATATACGTAAACATTTATCCTAACTGTATTCAGCATGTTTTTCCTTATTTTTCACCGCTCCATCACTGCAATCAAACTGCACAAGCATTTGGTCAAATAATCCCAGACAATTTGTCCCAGGCAACCAATTGCAGGTGGTTTCAGACCTTTTTAGACCTAGTGAGAAAAATTGCTGTGCTCATGCCTGCCACATAAACTGCACCGAGGGAAAACCCCCACTAGGGTTGTACCCAAACATAGTAAATATTGCATATGTGTAGGTGCACCAATAGAAGAGGAACTACCTAACCTACACAGTTTAACCAAAACTCCAGATAGTAGCTACCATGGTCTATATTCTTAGTACGTATTAATAACGATGTCGTCTGTAGTGACCTGTTCAGGGCCTGGATCTTGAGGCCCTCCTCGATGCTGTGGCTCAGAGCCTGCTGGTTGTTGTGTTTGCTAATGCGAGCCAGCACTCGCTCCTGGTGCGCCTCGTACTCGTCTCTGCTCGGGTAGATCTTGCTGATCAAAGCGTCAAAGTTTGGATCAGGACGGAGCGAGCGTTTTGACACCAGCTTCTTCCTGCACGTCGGACACTCTTTATTCCTGCACAAACGAAGATAATGGGTTACTCATAACAACTTGCACTGAATGACATGCAACTGTCTGCTGTTGTGAAAATCAGTATGTATGAAAATTCATTCTGCTTCAGAAACCATTATCCCATGCAAATGAGGCCTTTTCAAAACCTACTGCATTCTGGTCCCCACCCCCTCCCTGATTTTCAGGTCATATGTGGTTCAACTTGATCATTTATATGCTTTTTACAGTCATGCTTTAACTGCTTCTTTCTGTATCATGCCTGAGTAAGGCGTTCAGCTTTACTGACTTAACTGTACAACATGCTTTGTCTGTAGCTATTTTTACACCTTGTTTAACCTGGCCTATTCATAGCTGTTGGGGTTTTTTTTTTTCTTTCATTTGCTTTGCACAGTAGTCACCAACCCTATTCCTGAAGATCTACCTCCCTGAAGATGTTAATTCCAACCATAATCCTGCTCACCTGACCATCTAATCATTGCCTTAAGAAGTTCTTGATGATTAACTAAAAGAGGTGTGTCCTGCAGGAAGGTAGCTCTCCAGGAACAGAGTTGGTGACCACTGATGTAGAGAGCAGTAAGAAGGGTGCTGTTTATGACAAAGTGTGTGACTGACCCGGATCTGAGTGCTGTGATGATGCAGTCTGCACAGAAGCGGTGCAGGCACTCCTTGGTTGTCATGGTGTTCTTCAGCATGTCCAGGCAGATGGGGCACATCAGCTCACTGTGTAGGCTACGAGGAGACACTGCGATCTCCAGACCATCTGTGATGGCCTCCTGATCGAAGAAGACCAGCGGTCACAGAGATGAACAGCAGGAGTTTGAGATAATTACTGTGTAATGACTGCAGTAATAACTAGTATACCGTTAGTCATATTGCTCATCAGCTATTCCGATTTCGGTTCTAATTTGCATTTCTTAGCTTGAACACTGATAGTAAAGGCAAGAAAATCTTTACTTTCTCTTTCCAGCTCCCTAACAAAGTGTGATAACATCATTAGCTTATTAGTTAAGAATGTTTTTGGATTATATATGTAAGCCTATTGACAATTGTAGGTTTTGTTTAAAAATGTGCAAAATAATTGAATAAAAAGGCTTATTCAAGATCAGCTTGTTATACTGTATATTTATGTCCCACAGACACAGAAAGCAAGGTTCAAAGCCTTTACTGTGACAAATCCCATGCCTTTATATGCAAACTAGTTTTTTCTGAAAGGTAAATCATGATCAAGGAAACACTGGTACTGCACTAGCCTAGTATTAATTGTTAATATGTTATTGGCAGCCATCCAACCTGTACCTGTGGCGTTCTCTGTAACTCATAGAGGCTTAGCTCCCAGGTCTTGCTGAGGGGTTGAACCCCGTTGGTCTGCACCGCCTGGGTCATTGTTCAGTGCTGATGTAGAGAAGAATCACCTCTCTGACAGAGCGAGCAGACAGAACATTCATTAGGACACTGATTCATGTTTTAAATGGTGAGATTCATACTTATACGCCCGGATCGTGGTCAGCCATAATAAGCAGACTTACATGTAATAAAACGTCTAGCAAATCCAGGCTGAAATCCATAATGACTTTCTTTCTGAATACTTGTGAAGTCTTTTAAGTGGTTGCAGTGTTTGCAAATTGGCTCACAAATTCCAGATAATTTGCTTGCATCCATCACTTCACATGATGATTCAGATTGATTTACCTGTTAGATTACTAACTGCCTCAATTAAAATAGTAAAATAACATATGATCCAGCCTTTTAGGCTAACTTCTCTAGTCAAACAGGCCAGAGTTCCCCACAATCTGCCCCCTTATCCCTCCTGTAGGGCACATTTCAGTGGTTTCCTACACTTGCACACACACTCTGACCTCATATAATACTGAATCGTGTTTATTCAGACGTGTTGAAGCAGAAACAAATTACAATGTGCTGCGTGTTATTGGGGGAATCAGAAAAAAGCTCGTCTTCAGCTAATACTAGCCAAGGAAGCTTCTCAACTCTTTGTGTTAGCGAATACGTAGGGTGGTCTAACAAACCTAAAAAAAACACAGACAAATCTGCCCGATAAACGTCCGCGTTGTCCCATAAACTAACTGTAAAAGTGCATAAACGTTACAAATTGTAGTGAAAACGCGGATGTGCTGTCATTTTGTCTCGCGCTGTCAAGAAAAATCGCAGTTAAGGAACGACGGCGGCGAACCAACTGGCTAACGCAGCTAAGGATGTAGCTTTAATTAGCAACATAAACATGATTCTGCAGGCTAAATTAAATCATTATCAGCCGCTAAATGAGCTAATACACTGTCTGTTTAGAACCAACTCGTTATAACCAACAAAAAAAGTGTAAATAGAGCTTAAATAGAGCTTGTTTACACACTTACCCTTTTCTGTGTTATGGATACTGTTCCCTTCGCCAGCGCTTTCTGAAAAGCTCAATATGGCGGATTTTATGACGACCCCGCAAAGGCTTGTGGGAAATGTAGGAATGTGAATGTAGGAATAACTGGTTAGTTAATAAAAAGTGCACGCTCATCTTTTTCAGATTTTTTAAGACAAGCTCAGATATAACTTGCAAACTATCTGCTCAGGCTCCGATTTAAATTTCCTGTCAATAAATATTACGGGAAATAATTTTTTTAAACTTATATTTTATTTCATCATTGAATATATTGTTTAGTATCTGAATTACCCGACAGCAACAACAATACTATTAACAAGAACAACAACCTGTTAGGTTGCACAATAATGATTAAGATGAAATCATTATCTTTGATGACTAATTAAAGGTGGACAGCACAGTGGTTAGCACGGTGGCCTTATATCAATAAGTTTGTATACCTTTGTGGGTTTCCTCCTACAGCCCAAAGATATGTAGATTACGTCTGCTGGTTAGCCTACTCTAAATTACCCATAGATGTGAGTGTGTTTGTCTCTGTGTTAACCCTGTGATAGACTGGCGACCTGTCCAGGGTGTTCCCTGTCTCTTACCTGACATTAGCTCCAACGTTCCCATTATAAGCCGCATAGATAATGGTTGGACAATTAAAGGTACAATAGTCGATTTTTATTCCTTACTTGTACAAATAACCTGGATGATGTGTAGAACAAGATTTAAAAATAATAGTTATAACTATGGCAAAATTTTATTAAGTCGCTGAGAAAACCCGTTTGGAAAACTAACTTCCGGTTTTTACTTGTTTGTGGTCAGTAATTTCATCCTAAAATCTTCTGTGGGTGGAGCTTCCTGAACATGGGCGGGGATCATTAAATTACATCTCACCTAACTGATAGACGTCTATCTATCTATCTATCTATCTATCTATCTATCTATCTATCTATCTATCTATCTATCTAATTTATTATTTCTGAAAAATGTATTTTCTTACACATTTGTATGTTATAAACTTAAATAGCTACTATTAATTAAAAAATACTTTAGGACCAGTCACAATTATTATTATTATTCCTTCATGCGCCAAATGTTAACAAACAAACAAGTAAATAATGACAATTCTCCTTCTTACCGCTGCTGCTGACTTTTTCTCCTACTACTAATATCCTAAATTAGTAGTTAATTAAAATTAAATTTAAATTACAAAATTAATTATGTTCCTAATTATTGAATGAAGTCTGGAGTTGACAGATGGTGTGTGAGGCTCACTGCTGAAGAGTATGAGCAGGCGGCGCTACAGTTTGAGAAATGTGTAAAGTTTTAGAGAATGGGAGTCAACACCGCTAACAAAGCTCTAGGGAATCGATTCACTTAAATGAGTCGTTTGTGAAGATCCGACTCGTCCGTGACTCTCGCGTCAGCGCTGGTCTCTCTGGGCAGTGAAGACGTGCGGAGTTTGTCACTACACCGAGTTAACAGGAGTAACGGACCCAGAGAAAGAGTTCTTCACCATGGGAGTGTCTTCCTCCAGTCTTTTAGACGAAACTAAATGTAACTACATCAGAGGTAGGCAGTGTTTATAGGATATCTAAAAGACTTTGTAGTTGAGCAGCATAACGGGGAAAATGATTCACTGGTGACACTGTTACTCTTATTTTCTGCTCTACACTTAGTGACTTGTGTAGGTTGGGTTGTTTAGCTGCTCTCTGCATTCTGTCTAACCTGAAATGTAATGTATTGTTTGGCTTTTAATGATCTGAAAGGGACTTCTGGACAGGACACATTTGAGGTTTAAGGTTTGAGTGTCCATACTATGCAGTCTGTCCTGAAGAACTCCAGAGAGGATGTAGATCTTTTAAGTTATTGAAATTTTAGTATATTTCTTAGAATAAGAATTCAAAAATTTGTTGGTCCGGTACTGTTGATTACTTTCTTTTCTGTTTATGTAACATTTGGACACCTTGCACTACTGGATGATATGGCAAAATGTCAATTTAGTAATACCTGATGCGTTTGAATATTTAGCTTTACTAAAAAATCTAAATAAACAGTGGAGCCATATTCAGAAACTTTCATTCAACACTGACAGAATATTTAAGCAGTACAAAAATAGATTCATTTATTCACATTTATATCATTTGGCAGACACCCTTATCCAGAGCGACTTACATACATCTTATTTTATACAAGTGAGCAGTGAAGGTTAAGGGCCTTGCTTAAGGGCCCAGCAGTGGCAGCTTGGTGGTGCTGGGATTTGAACTCGCGACCTTCCGATCACTAGTCCACTGAGCTACCACAGACCCCAGTCATTCATTCATTCATTCATTCATTCATTCATCAGTAGCTCCTTTGTCCTGGTGAGGGTTGTGGTGAATTATCTAGGGAACACACCCTGAGTGGGATGCAGGACACCACACACACATGCATCCACACATTAAATGATGCCTGGGGGCAATTTAACAAAGCCAGTCCACCTACTGGAATGTGCATATGTTTTGGAAGTGAGAGGGAACACAGAGAGAACATGCACAGAAGCTCCGGATTGAACCTGGGACCCAGGAGCCACCATGCCACCACAAAAATCACTGCACCGAATCACAAAGTTATTATATCACATTTTCTGTATCAGAGGGTTCACAAACTTTTTGTAGTCAGAGATCCAAAAATTCTAAGTAATACCCCTTCAGTACAGATTTATTTTATGCATATGAGCTAACTATACAAATATTATGGTCATTATTTAAATGTATACACTTTTATTATGACTATTTATTGGAGCCAAAGTTTTTTCAGAAAAAAAAGTTTATATTAATTATACACCTACATATTTGTGTGCTATTGAGTTTTGGATAAAACTCATTAATTCAAGTAAGCAGTCACTTTGGCTAATGACTATAAAACTCAATAATACATAAAATAACTTTGATATTGGTGGATCCCCAAAACCATGGACCCCTTTGCTATGCTGCACAGACCCCTGGGGGTCCCCAGGCTCCACTTTGGGAATCACTGGTCTACTTATAACCAGTATAACCCAGACTTACCCAGCACCACACACTCTATACTCTATACCGTTTCACTTGGATAGTGTGCATTAAATTCTGTACTAAATGGCAGGAATGTGAGAACACTGTCACATCTGTCCAACTCTTTAGGCTTAGAAGCAGGGAGGGTTTTATGTCATGCGGGGTTCAGCATGATGAGAAGAACGTGTTTCCTTCCTGTGCTGGGGAGCAGCTGGTCCAGAGGATTGTTTGCTGATTTAGGGGAAGTGCCGGATGAAAGAGGAAACCAACTCTGTTCTGCACCCGTCTGGATTGTTCAGCCTGATCAATGGAGTGGTGCACTTACTTCCTTTTGCACACTTTTCACTGCTTAGTGTAGAGTTGGGTAACAATCCTGAGGCCACACTGACTTCTTACAGTGAGAAAGAGAGAAGAAAATGCAAAGAAGAGAGAGAATCGATGATACTTAAGCAGAAAGAAAGATAAAGGGGCAGGGAGAGACAGAAAGAGTAATGAATAGAAGAGACAGAGAAAGAAGAACAGAAAACAAGAGACAGAAAGACAGAAAAGGAAATATGGAGATATGGAGACAGAGAGAAAGATATGGACAGAAAGGTTAATTGGGGGGGGATACAGAAAGAAGTGACAAACAGGGAGAGCAGAATTCATGGGTGTAACGGACACAGAAAATGATATGTACTATATAATCCAAAATGTTTCAAAAAGTTATTAACAAAATTATAACAGTTTTCTTTAGAGTCTTGAATTGTATAGCCCATAGTAATAACAGTGTTAATGATTGCATCACGTCAGGGCTTACAGAGATAAGCGTATAAGGGATTTCCCTGAGTTCACTGAACAAGACTGAAATTTTAAGAAATTCAACAATTTTTTTTTTCTTTTGTACAGTAGCGGTCAAAAGTTTGGACTCACCTCCTAATTTATTGTGTTTTATTTATTTTTATTACTTCAAAGATACTTGAGGGCGGCACGGTGGTGCGGTGGTTAGCACTGTCGCCTCACAGCAAGAAGGTCCTGGGTTCGATCCCCGGGTCA
>JAQQZR010000003.1:6411378-6424077 GCA_030068235.1 Notoglanidium macrostoma
GGTCAGGTTTAAAGTGCAAGACTGTTCATGGTGATTCGAGTCCTATGCCATTGTAGCAGAACCGCTCATGTCAACAGAAGTCCAACGGCATCATCACAGTTCTAGGAGTATGTTGAGGCAGTTTATATGGTGCCATAATGCCAGATCTTGACTTACACCAAACTATGTGCTGTGGAAGAAAACGTTGTCTTCACAAAGACTGCCACCACTACGAATTTAATCTCTACAAAGTCATTTTGTCCATTTCTATAGACATACAGGGTCAGAAACCATATAAACAAATCTGTTTGAGATACTGAACAACTCAGCTAAGCAGTTTGAGGCAAGTGTGATACTTCTAAACAGGTAGGTATAACCTACGCTTATTTGCTGGTTGCTGTAGTCTCATAAATCCACAAAAGCCAACATCAAACACAAAACATGTCTTGGTTGATTGACTACATATGTGCTCAGCGGAAATTTCATTGTCATCATCGAAGCATTCCTTTAAAGACCTCTGGCACATGGTTGGGAATTGAATACTTTGCTGCTAAGAAGAGTTGTTTTTTTGTAGGAAAGAGCTTGGACTGAGTTGGAGGCGCATATGGTAGGAATCACAGTGACAGCAGCTTATGAAAGGTGAATAAAATGAGTTATTAATGAAGCAGATGTATGGAATCACTCCAGCAAAGCTTTCTGAATGATGTCATGATTTACTGATTGTGCTTGATATAATGTGCAGATGTTGTGTGCTTTTATTTTTTTTTAATCATATCTGCTACACAGTATTCTGGGTGTTAATCATTTTCACATATCACAGAATGCTGTTGTATGCAAATAAACCGTCTTTTCTGATGAGTTTCGTGAACATTCTGACCAATCAGAGATTCCAGACATGTTTTTGGGTGTCTTGAAAAATCCCCCAGCGTTGGCGTGATCTGGTCTGTTTTTTATAATTAGCTTCTTCTTACTGTTTATAGCTTTTCTTGGTGAGTTTCCATCAACTGCAAAAGAATGAACGATATTTTTGGCTTAAATTGAAAATTTTTTTCTAGTTGATTTGAGGTCCATTGATAAAGGAATCCTAGATTCTGTTGGTAACTATTTTAATACGCCAACGCCTCACAGGAGAGTGCACGTCAATGGAGAAATGTTGGTCTACACTGGCAAAATTGGCTTAGCTATTTTGCAATATTTTCTTTGTTAAAGACATCATACACGTCTGCATATTGTACGTAATGTAAGTGTAAATATACCCTCAGTGTTGATAATTTGGTTGAGGTGGAAACTGTAGTGAAGCAATGGCGATCAGAAAGAGTTTTAGATTTTGAATACCTCACGGAAGCTGTGTGTGATGCTTTACACATGCAGTTTGCATAATGTTAGATTGCTAGTTATAAGCTACTCTTATGTGTTAGCTATGTTGGACTCATAAATCCATTGCTAAGCTAAAGAAGTAGTTGTAAGATAGCATGCTACTGCTATAGATATTTTTTTACATTTATTACACAGTTAAAAAGACCTTTATATAAAGGTCTACTTATAACTGCTTAGAAAGTAAATGTTGCAGAGCCCGTCTGATATTTCTTACATGCATGTGAGAGTTTTATCACCAAGGCGACATCATTTGATCAAGATGTCATTTGTAGATGAGTCCTTGCAGCTTTGCTGATTTGTTTCAGTCCGTAGCCGAAGCTGTGAATCACTCAAGAGTAAACTCTGTTTGCTCAGGTTCAGTGCTAGTTATTTTGAAGCTTCGTTGTAGTGGCATTCTCTACCATTAAAGGTGCTTCTACAGTGATTCAGATGACACATCTCTTCATCTGAACTCCAGCTGTTTTAGGCCTTTCAGGCTGCCTGTACCCTCTCAAGTGTTTTAATGATGGTACAGGGCTCTGGTTTGGGTGAAATCACTCAAAACATGAGCACTAAGAAAGAAATGTGTGACTCAGAACATCACCTGATGTGCTTTCCTTCTGCTATAGAGTGGACAGTGTGTTTACTAGAGACAGAGTGAGACAGGGATAGGGACAGACAGAAAGAAAGCCAGAGAAAGAGGAGTCTGTGAATTGACTCTGACCAAACAGATTCCAGCTGTCATGTTCAGAAAAGAATTTGAGTTTCAGCACAGAATGATTTAGGATGCTGTGACTAAGCCGAGCGTCTCTGTGGCCTGAACAGCCCCATATTATCATCCCGCAAATCAGCCACGTCCCATTTTACAGCTGCCAATGTGGTCCACCTGATTAGCTTTCAGCATTTATTCTTGTGCATTTCAGCGTGCATATTTTAAGGTCACTTCAGGATAGGACCTCATTTCTGGCTTGCATTAGGGCCTGGGGAAATTACTCACACTCGCTGACAGGCAATTCTGACTCCAGACTCACTCCCCTCACTGCCTCCTCCCTGTGAGAGACGCACACATGTGTCATGTTTGTGTTTCCGTAACTGGCACATTCTCCATATGCCCTGCTGTATGGTTGGAGGTTGAAATTTTCCACTATTTGCAGATAATATTCTCAGCAGCGTTTAGATACGCAGCAACATGGACATGCTGAAATGTTACAGATGCCACACATAATGTGTTGTTTTTCTGAGGATACCGGAGTCAGAAACCTCCAGTAGATACACTATGGCATTTGTAATCACCATGTCATTGAATATGTCTTATCAATATGTCTTAGAGTAGTAAGTAGTTTGTTTAGCGTTTTAGACTAAACAAATCCATGATTTATGCAGTTGTCCATTAGCTGAACATGACTCCAAATTTGGCTGCTCAGGTATGAAAGCTGTTTTATTTTAACCAAAATGTTTTCCAAGACCTTTCTGGTGAGTGGATCAGGGCACAAGAAGTCTTCAGAGTACCGTGTGTCCACTTGGCAGCTATTAACTCCACCTAACTTCATTACATTTCAGTCTTTTCTGACAAAATATTAGATGGAACATTGTTTTACTTTGGTAAGACAGACTCATGCTAGCCCAGCAGTGGAACACCCACACTGTTTAAAGCATTTTCATTCATTTTCCTTCCCAAGCAAAAACCAGGCCTCTCCACTCCAGCTCTGCCCTACATACACATTCAGAGTCCCTCTGCTCAAATCTCATTCAATCTGCACCAGCTGCTCCATTTCCATGTTGTATGTTGGCCAGCTGAAAGCAGATCTCACAATCTGATGTGGTCGATCTGGAACTCTCTGTTTCTCACATCTTCCTAGCGAGTGAATGAGAAAAAAAATGAAGTTCAACCTCCAATTCTGGATCTCCACATCATGCTATCAACACTTTATTTTTAAATATTACGTTTGATACTGAACAAAAGAAGACCTGTAATCATCATTTCCACTGTGCATTTCTGAATAAGGCGTACCGTCTTATTCACTTTACAGAAAGTTGTGTCCGTCATGTTATCAGCACACCGTCAAACCAAATTGACATAGCAAGAAAGAAATGATATACTGAGGCAGTTGAAAAAAAATAAGCGCACACAGAATTTCGTTCTCCATGCCAGTTTTGAGTTATAAACCATTGAAATAAATTTGATATGGGGTTAGATTTTCTAGAGTCAAGACCAAAGTCTTTCCTGAGGAGGTTTCTCCTAGTAACCACTGTGCATTAAGTGCTCATTAACGTTTTCAATTGATTCATTAGTTTATTTCATTTTTGCTATACAAAAAATAACAGATCAATTTTTGATTGATCCACAACCTCACTTTGCACATTGCATTCATTGCACATCTGTTTCATGCAATGGAGATCCATCTTGGTGCTGCACTCAGTTCTCCCACAGCCATCCCATTATCCTCAACCCTTCGACCATTGCTGTGCCTCGATCAGTGCCCAAATGTTCATCACTACTTTCAATGCCCTATTCTGCATTGCACCTCTTTTTACTTTTACTTTCCCTGATTTCCAAAACTCCCTGACCTCCCATGTAATCTTTGTCAGTGCATTAACCCTCGCTACAAGACTCTGGTGGAATGACTCCTGCCCAGTCTTGCTCCCTCTTCAGCACTCATTGCTTGTTTCATCATGTTGCTTAGATACGTGACCATTTTGCCATCTAGCAAAGGTGCATCTGCCGTCTACTAGCTACCATTTTGAAATGCTATTCTGGGTTTTCATTACATGCATGTTGGTTACCACACTGTTGATCTCTTACTTTGCATATACTGTATGTGCAGTAGATACCAGGCAAAACCATCACATTTTAGCTTTATAAAATTTATATTTTATTGCATATTTTCACCTGTAAAGGACCCATTGTTTTTGAAGAGCTGCTGTAATTACAGCACTTCCTGTGTGCCACTTTTTTTAACCCTTCCCTGAGAAACATTAAGTATTTTCCTAAGTTGTAGAGGTTTGCTCTTTGAACAATAATGCAAATTCACAAATGGGAAAAGAAGAAGGACCACTGTGCCTGAAATGGTTAAGAAGTCTGTAATACAGTCAAAACTCCAATCAACACATACATCCATAAGTACGTACATATAAACCCATTCTTTTTTAAGTAAGTAAGACTTTAAGTAATTATTTTCTTTAAGTAAGTAAGGATTTAAGTGATACAAGACAAAAAGACTTGTTAAATAAATGACACTGACAAAACAAATCACATGATATAAACTTTCACAATGTCAGGGGCAATAGGTCACCCTGCGAAATGAATATAAACTTGTATTTTAGTTTGCTACTGGATATATGAGAGTAATGTTGCTGATGAGTAAGAAAAGCTTACTAATTTAAAAAAGATTTTTATTAAAGCTATTTCTTTAATTCTTAAAGAAATTCCCTTTTATAGTTGTTCGTGACATTTCAAGAATGATGTACAGTGAAGAATCTTGAACATGTAATTGTGTTAGTTTTCAATAAGTGAACAAATTAAAGGAGGCGAATGTTTTAATCTTACTGCATACTCGGGCCTGTTTTGTTAAAAGTGGTTTGATCTCCCAGCTGCTTCAGTGTGTTGAGGGACTCATTACAGGAAATTACTTCATGCTTTAAACCCTGTGCAGAAGTACAGCTCTGACTCCCTGCAGAAAAGGTGCTAGCAATGAGGCCTTGTTTTGAAAGTTGTAGGACATGAAGCAGATTATAAAGCCCTGGTTTGTTCACTTTGCGTTTTATGACCTGACCTTGACTGTACATTTGAGAAAGACAGGATATTAATTATAATGTTTTTTTTTTATCATTTTATTTATTTCATTAATTTAACTGTTGTTGCCTCATACAAAAGTGGCAAGATATTTTCAAGATGGTGTCAGTTTATGAGTTGATGATACGGCAAAAATACTGTAACAGGATACTTGATATTTTCATGAGATGCACTATGTATAGCATGTTGTATAATATAATATATAATAAAAGGTGTTTAAGTTAAAGGTGAGGTCTTGTAATCTGTAAGTATTTCTGTACCTCCAATAATCATTATATTTTATAGAAACCACAGAATATCTGTGATACACAATATTGTGGTACAGTGCACCTCTCTCATTTATTCATTTCTGGCTTTTGTTTAACATTTTCAGGCCCTGAATTTAGCTCCTCCCTCTGCTAAAATGGAACTGATCCTAGCTGAGTTCAAATATCAACAATCTTTCTCCAGAATTGATGACTCCCCCTTTAAAACCAACTCAATGCATACTTAGATTTAACAGAGGAGGTGAAGGGTGGGAAGGCTTTCGCATTGTTTTCAGTTTGTCTTGCAATCTGAAAAACATTATCATATTGTGTATCCCTGGTTCAATTTGCATTTGTGTGCATACATGTACACAGAGCTGGACGCAAAGGTTCAGTGCTATAAACAGGTACAAAAGCATTAACCCCGGACACCCTCCTCTTCAGGATTTCCAGATATACAATGCGCCGTGTGTTTGTGTGGTGCAGGATGCAGGGCAGTTTGAACCCACTCCAGATGTGAGCATACAGACCTAGTACTCAGCTGTGTTTATTTACCCTTACTAACTAAACGACTCTTGCACGAATCATGTGCGTCTGCTGAATGGATAAAGAGAATGCATTTCGCATGCTGTTCACAAGAAGGTCTCGGACCTGTAGTTGGTGACATTATATATAACATCTGTTCTACTGGCTTGCAGCATCTTCAATTCAAAACCATCGTTCACATTTATTGAGACCTGATTTGCTCCTTTGATCTTTCTGATCTTACTCTTCTGCTCACTGTCCCTCCACCCCAACGTCAGAGTCTTATTAGTTTATTCTGTGTTAGGTCTTTAACTCTGGAAGAGCCAGACAGTGCTTCTCCCTCACTCACTCATTCTCTATTTACTATATATACTGTTCTATAGTATATATAGTACTATATACATGATAAACTTCTATATAGAGCACTATGCAGTAGGCAGTAGCAAAGTAAATGCAATTAAACAACACTTGCACCAGAAACACCTGACATATGTAAATATGAATTTGTCCATCCTGACCAGTAAAGTTGGAGCTGAGAGAAATCTCTGAGTATTGTGGTGCAGAAGTAGTGTACATCAGTGGTGATTTACAATGCACTGTGGTTAATAATAATGTGAGAAATCAGACACGGGTGACATGGTGGTGCAGCAGTTGTTACTGTCACTTCACAGCAAGAAGGTTCTGGGTTCAAACTTGACTGGGGTCTTTCTGACTGGAGTTTGCATGTTCTCCCTGTGTCTGCATGGGTTTTCCAAAGTCCAAAGACATACAGATTAGGGCAACTGACTACTCTAGATTACCCAAAGGTGTGAATGGTTGTTTGCCTCTGTGTTAGCCCTGTGATGGATTGGTGACAGTATATATCAAAATCTTCATACCTGCTTTTAAGCCCCACCCTCTTTTCCATGACCGTTGCTGGTGGTTCATGTTGCTATGGCAACCTCACTGTTCAGTATACGATCTGATACTCCCACATGGTTCTGATAAGTTGGAAAGTTAAAATTTTTGTAGCATTATGTACAATTAAATTGCAGTTTAGTATAAATGTCTTGAATCAACCGATGACTGGCAAGTGACAAATCTTTAGGTTCACAAACATTTTTTTATGTATTCAAAGGACTATTAAGCTTACATTAATGCCATAAATGTAAATGTAAAGGCATAACACAAATTTGCATGTCATAGCTGACCAAACTTGAGTTTTGACATCGACCAAAAATGAGAACATTATGGAAATGGAGTTGAATCCATTCACATATACTCAAGATGAATTAAGTGAATGGAACCCTGACACTAAATAATGTGACCACTCCCGAAAGCATTCATATTATATGAACAGAGGTTTATGGACACCAGACCATCAGATCCACATGTTTTTAAACCTCCCATTACAGATTTTTTCCAATTATAATAACCGTCATTCTTCTGGGAAGGCTTTGAGGTCAGGGCTCTGTGCAGGACGTTCAAGTTCTTCCACACCACCTTTGACAAACCATGCCTTCGTGGAGCTCGCTTTGTGCACAGGAGCACGGTCATGGTGGAACAGGTTTGAGCCTCTTAGATCTAGTGTAGGGAAATTGTAATGCCACAGCATACAATGACATTCCATACAGTTGTCTGCTTCAGACTTTGTGGCAACAGTTTAGTTAAGGACCCCAAGTTTCCACATACATTTGACCACATGGTGTATAATTGGTATTTACTTATTACTTACTCATTTTTCTGCTTGTGCTACCAAAGCGTTATGCTGATTATGATTTATACAAAACGACTGCTTTTGTGCATGTAGCTTTATCCTGTCTCCCTCTGCATGTTCCAGTGTTATCTTCAACATCCTGCAATTATATACAATTACACCTACAACCCATGAGGCCTTCTGCCAAACTGAGAAACCTTCTGTGTATGAACTGGCATTCTATGCATAATCCTCAGGCTAAAGCCTGTATGCAGTATATGAACAGCCTGCATATTTTCTTGGATAGTGTATTTCTTAGACCAATTTCCAAATACATGGCCAAAGCAAGCATGTGTGATGAAGATAATTGTGTAGAGGTCTTACACTGTTATACTGCAGTATGTATTCCTCTGAATGCTGTAGGAAACAGTAAGAATATAGGCCTACCTTTGTTCATTTATTGCCAGTGTGAGCTAGCAAGTGCTAACTGACAATTATTAGCAAAAGCTCCATATCTTGTTAGTCTGGGACTTTTTTATTTGCTGTAGTAATTATGTAAGTTATTGACAAATTAATTCATGAAATATTAATATGTTCATAACTTTCTTAAATGTTTGTGAGAGCTGAATACTTGATACAAAAGATTATTTGTGCTAGTTAGCTAGTTATGCTATTACTTTATTTATTTATACTGTAATTCTATTCTTAAATTAAGGCTGTTGTACATTGTGACTGACTTCAATCTAGTTTTTGCCAACACCTTGCATCATTCTTGGCTTTACTCACCAAAACTAATAAAATTTTACGTTACAATAATTGTGAACATACTCTGCACAGAAGTGAAGTAGCCTGAGGTAATTCTGGGGGAAACAGAATCTACAAATGAAATGAAATGTAATGAAATAACAAATATCAGTGTATATACTAAATAACATATGGCATGCTTTACTAAATACTACTCTGAGTAATATTACGTAGAGTTCAATGTATACTGGATTTGTGCTGTATACATGGCATTTCAACCACACACAGTCATCATAGAGTATTTAAAAGCAGTCTTAATGCAGCATTAAGTCTCATGGTTATGTGAGAAAGACTATAGGTAGGTTTATGGTATGTTGGATATACAAAAATGTACAAAAATGAGGAGAAAGAAATAGATTAACATGTCAATGAAAGAAGTTTAACCTAAAAAAGTCAAAATAAGTCATGGATAGCACTGAAGAGCAAGTCATTTAGAGAGGATTTGTTTTTTTATTGTTGCATTTCCAAACGCTTGGGTACAAAAATGGAACTTATTCTGCATGTTTGCATATTGCAACACATGTGTCCGTGTTACTGCACAATCACTTCCTGAGCTGGTGAGTGTTGATGTTGAAATGGATGAATGGTGGAAAAATATCACTAAAAATGAAGTTTCTATTTGCTAGTTCAATTCTCATTTCAGAACGAATTAAGTCTCAACTATGTCTTACTCAGTGTGTGTGTGTGTGTGTGTGTGTGTGTGTGTGTGTGTGTGTGTGTGTGTGTGTGTGTGTGTGCATGCTCCTGCTATGTGCCTTGAAGAGGAATAGCACACAATCTGCCAGTCAGGAATCTCACAGGACACCGTTATCTCATCCCTCTGTCTCTTAATTCATTTATCAGCACAAGATGAAGGGCAGGCTCATTGGATAACTGGAATCAGACACAGATTTGATTTCATTTAATCATTTAATCATACAAAGACTGTTTCATCTGTCCTATCTCTTTAGCATGAATCTCTAGTTTCTTCTGGAGCTGGTTATTTTCTTTTGCGAACTACATGCCTGATGGACGGTGTTTTTCTACATAATGTTATGAATAAATAGAAATGTAATATAAACCTAACCTAAAATATTAGGCAGTTATGGTAGTATGAAAATATAATGTGAACACATGGCTCCATTGAAGTAAGTATTGCTGTATTCGATGTCTCTGGCAAAGACGGAGACAGGAGAACCTATTGTCACACTTATCATTCTGTATGGAGGAAACCACATTATTCTCTCTCTGTGGATGTTTTTCTCTGAAAATAAGCAGCTAAATCTAAAATGGAGAGAGTTGTTGGACTCAAGAGTGGAAATAAGAGGAAATGCAGACTCCACCATGCCATGTTATTTTGGCAGAGCACTGAAGCATTAAGTCTCAGCCCAAATTTCTCCATAATGCATCATAGAGTTGGCTCTGAATGTAGATCTGTTTTTCCTCTTGCAAATGCAACATCTGAAAAAAAATCCAAACCAGACTATGAGGATTTGATGGATTTTTAAGACACATCAAGATCATACAAAATTGGGAATACACGTTAAATGCTGTAGCTACAATATACAATAAATTAAATTAAATGAGTCCATGATGGGTGGAACAAAAAAGGTATTTCATTTGTATTAGGACTGTTTTTGGATTTTGAAAGATACACTACTAAAGTCACTCCTCCAGAGTTGCATTTGCCCCAGAAGGACAACTGAGTGCAAAAGTTTGTACACCTTTCTGACAAAATGAAGACATTTAATTTATAAAACTTCTAGTGTATTTGATTTTACAGATTTTTCTTCATTATTAATTAATAAAATGGCTTAAAAGAGTAAATTGATATATTGAGAATGAAAAAATAAACCCTGGTACATGCTAATGGCAGTTATTCTTGTAATTTCTAAATCAATAAATGTTTTACACAAGCAATAACAAAAGAAATGTCTCGACACATTTATAGATGACCTGTTCATTTTACAGAAGGCTCACCAGTATAGCGTCTAACTAGTCATGTGGCACTGTGTATACAATGACTATCTAGGTATGTACTATGTATATCCAACCTGTATATATTAAACCTGAATTCGTGTATTTGTGTGTGCAGGACGGACTGAGGCTGAGCTGAACAACTTCAGCCCTCACTATAAGAGGCAGTACTGTGTGGCGTTTTTCTCACAGCTGCAGGATGAAGTGGAGCCGCAGCAGACCGTTCACACACAGCTCCTCAAACAGAAGGTACTTTACCCAGTGGACACTCATTAAACCCACTCAATTGCGATTATGACCCTTCTACAGGGGCATTGTCATACTGCAAGAGGTTTAGTTTCAGTGACGGGAAAGTGTAATGCGATATCATACAAACGCAATCTAAACAATAGCATACTTATAACTTTGTGACCACAGTTTGGGGAAAGCCAACATGTGGGTGTGATGGTCAGGTGTCTACAAACCTTTGGCCACATCGTGTATATTTTGACAGGCTTGGCTACTGTTAAATAAATGCTGAGAATATAAGAATGCAAACCAAGGCTCCATTAAAGTTGTGTCTTTTTATGTAAGCTGGTTTACTTACAGTTAAGCCAGCTACAGTACAGTACAGTAAAAAACAGCACAGTTGTACATTATCAGAGAGCTACATCAGTACGACGTAAACGTTTTTATATCACTGGACTCTTTGTGTGTGTGTGTGCGTGCGTGCGTGCGTGTGTGTATGTAGGATTCACCACAGGCCTCTGATTTGGTGCATAAGCGCAGTGTACTACACTTTGATGACAGTAAGAAGTGGAAGGAGAGGTTTGTGACGGTGCGGGCAGATTACAGTCTGGAGCTTCATGACAGCCAGGAGGTAGATCACAACTTAACACACTCATGCTGCATATTATTAGGAAATCACTATACACAAGCACTTTCATGTTTGTCATGCTAACATAACAGCTGCGTTAATTTATCTTACATTGCAGCTGGATTAGTACACCTACAGTAAAAACACCAGCATAAGGGAATATAGCAGACATATTTTATTGTAAACTATCAGCACCTGTTGCAGAATGAAAGGTCTTATAGTCTGCAAACTGAATTATTACTGTTCAGTCCTTGTCATTTTGGCTCTTAATAATGACAGGATAGAATAAAATTATGCTGTTATGCACATCCAGCACTATTAATGGTTGATTGTTGTGATCATGTTTTATTATATCCAGACTTTTGCAAAAGGAACTCCTGCACGTCAAATACTCCAGCTAACAGGGGGCACTGTGCTGACGTCAGAGGAGAAATATTGTGCTCTAGTGGATAAGGCCTTCCCTGACCTGAACAGTGAGTTTCTTTGTCCTTTTAAACGTCTTAAGCCTTATCAGAACTCAGATGTTTGTCTTAAGGCAGGATTTTTTTTAAATTTTTTAACTTCTTTGAGGAAGAAAAAATGTAGGCAAAAATGTCTTTGCAGATTCAAGACACATTTGTATTTGTATGTCGTTTCTAAGCATGCCATTTTAAACAGTCAAAAGAGTTTACTGTTTTTTCTACATCAGTGAAGGTTTGGTGCCTTTTTACATAAGATATTTGCAAAAAAGAAAAACAACATAGCCTGTCACCCTTCTTTCTAAAAAAAAAGTTTTCATTTTTTTTCTAAAAATCGCCCTTAGGTAAATCAAACTTTCCAATCCCTCTCTACTCAGTTTATGCATCCCTGCATTGCTACTGTAACAAACAATGTGGATATGCAACTATAGTCTGGATAAACAAATCAGATTTTATCACTTGGAGCAGGATTTAAAAAATAAAATGAGATTTGCCCTGCTGTGTGAACTGATAATAGATGTTGACACACCCGCTCCTTTTATCCATCCCCCCAAATCTTTAGGCTCGAAAGAGGAGGCTGCTTCACCCTTGGTGACTATTCCAGGTCCATTTCCTGTCTTCCTGAGACTCCCATACAGAAGAGATGCCTACTTCAGCTTTCAAGAGGAGGACAAACAGATTCGCTTTGTCTCCATTCTTTCTGACTGCATTCGCCATCAAAACCACGGTGAGTGCTGTGGGAGATGATATGTAGAAGCAACAGGCCACTGTTTTAAATATGAATGGGGAAGCACATGAGACTCAACACAGAGGCTGAATTATGTGTATCGTGTCTCACCAGTAGATATTACCAGAAAACATTAAATAACACACTCATAGACAGACACATGCACAGCATACACACATTCCCACAAATACAGCTGCTGTCAAATATATATATATATATGTACACAAAAAGTCAAAAGTTTGGACACCCCTTCTAATTCAATGTTTTTTTCTTTATTTTTATTACTTAAAAGTCGCTTCATGTCTTAAAGTAATGATGGACTGTT